>JAWZYT010002488.1:202500-243918 GCA_034508575.1 Petrolisthes manimaculis | reverse complement strand
AAGTGCTCCAACTGTACCAATTAGTCACGGTTGGACAACTTATAAATAGAAGATCAGTTCGCCACAATTACTTTATGAATCTGGGTCGTTAAAGAACTTATTTCCTCCAAAGTATCAGAGAAATAATTATGGGAATTTAATTATATAATCCTGTTATTGAAATAATTGATTAATCAAATGTCCAGTATCGACCACACAACCAAACGTCGAATAATTGTTTCGAATGAATCATCTTGTTAACTCTCTAAGGAGGGGTAGGGGAGTGGGGTGGTGTATGGGTGTATGTAGGGAGGGGGTGGTGTATGGATGTATGTGTAGGGAGGGGGTGGTGTATGGGTGTGTGTAGGGAGGGGGTGGTGTATGGGTGTGTGTGTAGGGAGGGGGTGGTGTATGGGTGTGTGTAGGGAGGGGGTGGTGTATGGGTGTGTGTAGGGAGGGGGTGGTGTATGGGTGTGTGTAGGGAGGGGGTGGTGTATGGGTGTGTGTAGGGAGGGGGTGGTGTATGGGTGTGTGTAGGGAGGGGGTGGTGTATGGATGTATGTGTAGGGAGGGGGTGGTGTATGGGTGTGGTGTAGGGAGGGGGTGGTGTATGGGTGGTGTAGGGAGGGGGTGGTGTATGGGTGTGTGTACAGGGAGGGGGTGGTGTATGGGTGTGTGTAGGGAGGGGGTGGTGTATGGGTGTGTGTAGGGAGGGGGTGGTGTATGGGTGTGTATAGGGAGGGGGTGGTGTATGGGTGTGTGTAGGGAGGGGGTGGTGTATGGGTGTGTGTAGGGAGGGGGTGGTGTATGGGTGTGTGTGTGTAGGGAGGGGGTGGTGTATGGGTGTGTATAGGGAGGGGGTGGTGTATGGGTGTGTGTAGGGAGGGGGGGTGTGTGTATGGGTGTGTGTAGGGAGGGGGTGGTGTATGGGTGTGTATAGGGAGGGGGTGGTGTATGGGTGTGTGTAGGGAGGGGGTGGTGTATGGGTGTGTATAGGGAGGGAGGGGGGGTGTATGGTGTGTGTAGGGAGGGGGGGGGGGGTGTCTGGGTGTGTGTAGGGAGGGGTTTGGGTTGGGTGGTTGGAGAGGTATAGTGGGGTGGTAGCTTCGAATGAATCAGTTTCGAATGAGTGAATCAGTTTGGATGCTACCACCCCTACACAACATATACCTTCCTCCCTATACCCCTACACCCATCCATATCTCCTAATACCCCCCCCCCTCCCTACACAACATATACCTTCCTCCCTATACCCCTACACCCATCCATATCTCCTAATTACCCCCCCCTCCCTACACCCATCCATATCTCCTAATACACCCCCCCCCCCTCCCTACACCCATCCATATCTCCTAATACACCCCCTCCCCTCCCTACACCATCCATATTTCCTAATACACCCCCCTCCCTCCCTACACAACATATACCTCCCACCCTATACCCCTACACCCATCCATATTTCCTAATACCCCCCCCTCCCTATACCCATCCATATTTCCTAATACACCCCACCCCCCTCCTCCCTACTCCCCCTTCAGAAGGGTTCACCAAGTTGATTCATTTGAAGCTTTGGTGTTGGTTGTGGAAATAGTGGAACAATTTGATTCCTCCAATCTATTCCATACAACAGGATTGATACCATTATATTTATTAATTAATTCTCTTTCGTGACATACTTTGGAGGAATCAAAGTACTATAAAGGAACCCAGATTTCCATAGAGTAATTGTGGAGTAAACTGATTCCTCCAAACTGTATTATTCCTGCATTAAGTTGTGTTGCCTGAGATACCTTGGAGCACCAAAGTGCTCCAATGTACCAATTAGTCACGGTTGGAAATTGTATATATATATTATTCGCTAATTTCGGTAATTATTTACATAATTAAAGAAATGATTATATCAAAATGTAGGGAAAATTAAGGGGAATTTAATTATATAATAATTAATTCAAAATAATTATTGATAGATTAATTATGACCCAAAACGTGAACTATATTCTCCACCAAATCATGACGTCATTATACGATAATCAAGGAGGGGGTAGGGGAGTGGGATGGTGTCTGGGGGGTAGGGACTTGGGTACAAGGGAGGGGGTATAGGTAGAGTGGATGAGGGGTAGGGGGGGAGGGGTAGTCAACTCAGTAACCCCATATATGGACTGCCATTCAAACATTAATTTTGAGCCAACATTCTCTCTGTATGTGATGCCAAGTATGGGACATTTTCCCTAGATATGGGGAATCAGAGATACCAATGGGGATATTATAGAAATTTTCTCTCTCTCTCTCTCTCTCTCTCTCTCTCTCTCTCTCTCTCTCTCTCTCTCTCTCTCTCTCTCTCTCTCTCTCTCTCTCTCTCTCTCTCTCTCTCTCTCTCTCTCTCTTTCATATACTCCCTCCTTTACACCCCACACCCCTCCTCCCCTACCATATATATACTCCCTCCTTTACACCCCACACCCCTCCTCCCCTACCATATATATACTCCCTCCTTTACACCCCACACCCCTCCTCCCCTACCATATATATACTCCCTCCTTTATGTTGTATCCCTGCTACGGTTATGGGAATTACTTCCCATAAACACAGAGGGCACAAAAGAAACTCTCCAGAGGAGAAGGTACCAGGGATGAGTAACGGAAATGAAAACACCTGTTAAAAATAACTTAATAAACTATTTTATTTAAGGCCCGTCTTTCATGTGTTAATCCTACCTCAAGGTAATCTATTCACTTCTCCAGGTCTTAAGCACTAACACAGCCTAGTGAAGACTAAATAGAATATCCTTGTCAAACACAACTCCTGTTTCCTTAACTGAGGTAGTACTATAAAATAAATGCTTACTAACGTAAACGCTAATTACGAACTGTCTCTCACACATGCTGAACTCAGCAACCACAAATGGATAAAACACTAATAATATGTTCGTAGCACTTCACATGCAATAATCACATAAGAATACACTTTGTCCGCAAAGCTGGTCCTGAATTCACTGAACTCAGCAAAATACACAAACACATAAAATCAATAACACATATATAATCTTAATAATTAACACTTCAACATAGGCTCAGACCAATACACCACTCTATAAGGATAAATCACAGAACTCTACTCACTGTATACCAGTAGATGCTCATTGCTGACTTCCTTCGGTCTGGCCAAAGATCACAAGTTCACACAACGAGAGGCTGAAACCTTCTGCTGGTGTCGACTCGCTACACGCCTTATATTCCTTTTGGTTACATATTGACATGTACTATGCTACATACGAACTTACATATAACACACACATTCGCCCTCCATGAGGCCAGCACTACTCTCCGTGAATAACCTTCACTTTATACATTCGTTATTCACCACCTCGTGAATAACCTTAGACTTATACACTACTTATACATTTTAGAACTAGAGTAGCTTACAACGACTCCTTTCATACGTTTGATTCCTTAATGGATTATGTGATGGTGTTTACAAGTTGATCGATAAGAACTTATTACTGCTCTCGTGTTCCATCTCTCTGCTTCCCTGTTTCGCTCCCTACTTCTCCATGTTTATTTCCTTTCTCCTCCGTTTATCACTAACTTCCTTTTATTTCAATGTTCCGGTTCGTCATCTATGGTTGTAGTAACTTCCGGGGGTAGTTCCAACAGTCCTCCCTTCTCCGGAAGACCTCGTCCCCGAGGTCTCGATGCGGGTTTTCTTGGGACGGTAACCAGCTGCCATGCCTCCTGCTCCATGCGTCGATGAACGTATGCCCTGAGCACAAAACAAGCCACTCCCAGCGCCACGACAGTCAGTAGCAGGCCCACACCAGGGAGGACCCACATCCAGAGGGTAGTTGACCTTGGATGAGAGACTGACATGGGCTGAATAGGCTGTAAGGTAGACATCAGGTCTTGTAGTAGGAAGGGTCGGTGGTCACTGTTGAAGGAGGACATGTTAGTGATATTCGTCATTATCCAGCTTTCCTCCTCAGGTGTAAGAGACAAGGACAGGGGAAGGGGTGTCTGAGAGATGGTCAAGGGAGATCCTCTATCTACAGTATCATGGGCAGGTAGAGTCAGGAAACTACTGTGGGCTGAACATCCCTTGCTTAATTGTAATATTCCAGTGCCATTCACCGTTTGTGTGAGCTTGGTTATAGGGTTGACCGGGCAATTCAATGTCAGTTTAATAGGATGACTAGTGGAAAATATCCAGTGTCCTTCACCTTTAATGAATATTGGGGGAAATTTCTTTACTACATATGTATCACATAAGGAAGCAGCAATGGGTTTCTGTAAAAACATAGCTGAAGCACATGTATCTGTCTCTGTACTGTACACAGGACCTTGAGGGGGGCATACCAACAATCTATTATGACTTTGACAATGCTCAAATTCATCAACCAAGAAGTATTTACTTCTGTCTTCGCTGAGGGCTATATATCTATTTGAAGGCTTATGTTGAATAAAAAACTTTTCCTTTGGGGCTACATAGGGGAGAGCGTCAATCCGGAAGACATCAAAAGTGTCTGCTGGATTACCCTTCAATGGTATAATAAAGTAGAATTGTGTGATTCCTAGGAATGCTGCAGGTCTGGCCACTACCTTTGTTAAATCCCGATACAATGTTAAATATTCCGGTAAAGCTGGAAAGAGTAATCCTGGAGGCCTCAATGCTGCTTCTTGCAAGACTTCTAACAGTACTTTATCCGGCACAATTTCAGGAGTTATTCTAGTCTGCAATAAGGCTAATAACCCTAGTTTAATATTTGTCATGTCATTTGATAAATCTATTAATGCTAGCTCCAACTTCAGTAAGGCCTCAAGCATTCTCTTTTCTCCTTCAAGTCGCAATGTCCTGATGGAAAATTCTCTAATAATAGCAAAAGACAAATCCGTAGCATTTTGTAACTTATCAATAGCAGAATGCATTGAACGCATTTCTCTTATAGTCATATTCAATGTGCTGCTATGAACATTCAACATTTGTCTTTCCCGTTCTGACATAGCTTCTAGGGAAAACAATCTTTCATGCACAACATCAATCTGCTCCTGGGTGGCTGTACCAAATAACATGTTAGATAGGGATCCGAGGAAATTAAAAGCTCCTCTTTCAACTCTAGAGTGCTGAGATTGGGGACTACTATTTACTATGTAATGCAAAAAGTCATTCATATTAATGAAAATTTTGTCTAACTCTTTATCAAACATCTCTAAGGTTTCCTTTAGACTGGATACGACTTGATACGAATGGTTCATGTGGCCCACATTCCAACGCATGTCTGCACTCATGTTCTTCATATGAATTAGTGGGGCCATTACATCCTTGCTATTTAACTGGAAAGGAATAACATATTGACGACCAGTTAGTAATATTTTGCTCGTCGGAGTGAAACTGAGTCCAGAACGAATAGGAGATTCTTGTATTGGTAGCATACCGGAAACTCCGATGACCCAACAACAAATCTGTGGATAAAGCAATATTTTACTACTACTATTCTCTTAAATATTCAATAGGCTTAGGCATTACGTGAGGCATTTCAGGTACCCTTCCCCCAGAACGAAGGTTGTACCTAGGAGGTGATACTACTTCTACCTCATCCTGTTGTCCTATCATGTCATCTTCATCATATTCAAGCGTTCCCCATGGCTCTTCAGCTTCTTCTCTAGGCTTCCTTACTGGATAAGCTCTCCTGATATTAATATCTTCCTTGTTTGTAAGACTTGCTTCTGGGATCAACCTAACTTTATCTGTATGTACCGTTACTTCTTTACTACTCCCAATTTTCTTTAGTTTCACCACTACATCACTTATCTTCCTCAGAACTCTATATGGCCCATCATACAAAGGTTGCAACTTCTTATTCATCCCTCTCTTGGGTATGGACTTTACATAAACTCTATCGCCTTCCTTTAGAGGCTTAATTCGGGCTCCTTTATGGTATTTCTCCATTTCGTCCCTACCTTCTTCCATATATAAAGCACAACGATCATATATTTTATTCATCAATACTGATATTTCCTCCTTATAATCATCAACATTATACCAGGCCCTACTTTCTTGTTCCAGTATTCCATGTGGCATCACTGGGTCTCTGAAATGTAGTAAGAAAAACGGAGTATCTCTTATCACTCTATGATATGCGGTATTATATGCATGCACAGCCGTGGGTAACATCTCATCCCATATACTCGGATTATCCGCTACCATTGTCCTTAATATGTTTACTAGGGTCCCATTTACCCTTTCGACCATTCCATTTGCACAGGGTCTATACGCTGTCACCTTTGCGTGTCTCATCTGTAGTCTCTCTGCTATTCCCTGAAATATTTGATTAACAAATTCTCGCCCTTGATCTGTAACTACCACTCCGGGAATGCCTTGGGCACACACTACATGGGTGTAAAATGCTCTAGCTACCTCCTGAGCCTCTTTGCTCTTCAAAGGTACTGCTATCAAAAATCTAGTAAATGCATCTATTATAGTAAGCAAATATTTATTTCCACTTTCTGAGCTTCCTAAAGGCCCGACGATATCCATGTGAATTCTCTGAAAAGGGAACGTTACATCAGGATAGTGCCGTAAAGGTGCAGGGTAGAATTTCCCAACAACCTTAAATCGACAACACACCTGGCATTCCTTACAGAATTTTTCTACGTCCCCTTTCATTCCAGGCCAGAAGGCAAACTTCTTAGCCCTGTTCAGCGTAACTTTGACACCTCCGTGCCCTGCGCATGGCGACGAATGAGCCAAATGTAACGCCTTAGGAATATACTCAGGGGGTAACACTACTACTCTTATCTCTTCCCGATAGGGATTTGTCTGTTTCATGTAGAGTACATCATCCTCCACTTCTAAATTCTCTATTGACATTCTCACATTCATTCTTAATTCTTTCAACTTTTGCTCTATTTCGGTAGGAGTCCTACCACACTGTAATTCGTCCTTTATAAGTTTATAACCTCTATGGGTATTCTGGAATTCTTTTAATACCTCAATATTCCATTCAATCACTTCCTCACTTACTGTATCAGCTTCATGTTCCACTATAGTCATAATACGATCTCTTGGATCTACTGGATCTATTTCTTCTATCTTCCTCATTCTAGACAAATAGTCTGCTACAACATTATCCTTTCCTGCAAGGTGCTTCACACTAAAATCATACTCAGACAACAGAGTCTGCCAACGAGCTATTCTACCATTAGGGCTCGTTATCTTCAACAACCAAACTAAGGGGCGATGATCAGTATGAATCTCTATATGGTATCCCAAACACAAAGGTCTATTTACTTGTAAACCATAAATAACAGCTAACGCCTCCTTTTCTATCGTGCTATACCTGGTTTCTGCTGGGTTTAATGTTCTGCTGAAAAAGGTTAATGGCCTCATCCGTCCTTCATCATCCTTTTGTTGTAATACACCACCTATACTCTTATCTGATGCATCTGTCGTCAACATAAATGGTTTTGCAAATTTGGAAAAGCTAAAGTAACTTCTTCTGCTAATTTACTCTTCAAATCTTCAAAAGCTATTCGTGCCTCAGGTGTCCAGTCTAACGGGGTGTTATTATTCTTCTTGTTTGCTTTCCCTTTCATTAAACTTATTAGAGGTGAAGCTACTTCACTAAATTTATATATGAATTTTCTATAATAATTAATTAATCCCAAAAAGGATTGCAGTTCCTTCACCGTTTCAGGCTGAGCCATCTGTCTCACAGCATCTACTTCAGATGGCTGAGGTTTCAATCCTTCAGCACTCACCACATGACCCAAATAATCCACTTCTGTTTTGAAGAACTCACACTTTTCCAACTTAAGTGTTAGCTTTGCTTCTTGCAGCCTTTCAAGAACTTTCCTCAAATTCTCTACATGTGATTGCAAATTCTTACCATAAATTATAACATCATCCAAATACACAAAGACAGAGTTCCCAACCAGTCCGGTAAGGACTGAATTTACAATCCTTTGAAAACAAGCTGGGGCAGTTTTAATCCCAAACGGTAGAGCTGTGAATTCCCAATGTCCTTCTGGAGATGTAAATGCAGTTTTTTCCATACTTTCTTCAGCCAAAGGAATCTGGTGATATCCTTGGTACATATCTAAACAAGAGAAAATCTTACTCTCTCCTAATTGCTGGAGAATTACCTGAATATTGGGGAGGGGATATTTATCATCTTTTAGTTTAGTGTTCAGTGCCCGAAAATCCAGACAGAGTCTAATCCCTCCATCCTTCTTGGGGACTGGAACCAAAGGGGTATTATCAGGAGACCGTGATGGACGGATTGTCCCTTGTGCTCTTAATTGCTTTATTTGTTTTTTAATGTCCTCATGATACTTTACAGGGATTGGATACGGCTTACGCCATACTGCATCATCATCCACTTGTCTAAGTGTGCACATATAGTAGGGGGTGACTTTCAAAGGGTCATCTTGGGTTGCAAAAACTCTAGGATATTGCTTAATCAAATTTCGTAAGATTTCATTTTCTCTAGACTCAGGGGGAAATTTACTATCAAGCACACGGTATAAATTCTCTCTGGTACTCTGGGAATTCACGTCCTCCTCTATGCCTTCATCTTCCATAAAATTCTGAGCCTCACAAGGTATTACCTCTCCCATAGTTTTTCCTTCTTCTATCTCAACACCTTCGGTTTCTACATTTACATACATTACCGTGAAAATGGACTTAGTTTCATCAGGACAACGATGAAGTTTAACTATTCCTGGGCAAAGTACTCTGGCTTGTTTATTCCCTTGACTTGGTTCAAATCTGGCTTCTTCTACATCAACAACATGAGTTACCAAATTTACATATCCTACTGATGAAGGAGGCACATGCACTGACTCAATTGTACTCGTTTTCCAATTTGGACCTTCCACTATCTGGTTAGGATCATATTTATCACTATCGTCATTCTCATCTATACATCCAGGTGGCACTATTTTATTTCCCTCTATAAGCGTAACTGCTTTGTCTGACTTCGGGTTTAGTGAAACTTCTACCCCATTTATTTTTACTTGCACTAAGTTCTCTCCATCTACCTGCCTTATCATTATATCAATAGCATTTTTAGCTAAGTAATCCCTTCCTAACAATATAGGAGTAGGCAACTTTTTCTCTTTTACTACTACAACTTCTTGTCTATCCAGACTAGCTCCCGTCTTAACTGTCAATTCTACTTTACCTGTATTCTCTATATATCCCTGATTTGCGGCATACACTGGAACTGGATTAACCTCGGTTGGTACATTCTCTAGATTCTCAGTAACAATATATTCTTCATTTACTAAACTTACACTAGAACCTGTATCTATCATAGCAGCTAACTTCACATAACTTCCATCTAGTCGTTTTACTTCTAATTCCAGGGCTATCATACCCATTTCATCACTTATCTGATATATTTCTTCATTTAATTGGTGTTTTTTTTTTTATCTGGTGCAACATAACATACCCTTGTCTCGTGTCCCCATTTTCCACAATTACCACACTGAGGACGATTTGACTGATATCTATTGCCTTGTGAGTTCCACCTTCCCGTATTCTGAGTTGGCCATCCCCAATCCCGATCATATCGTCTCTGTGCTAGCTGTGCTTGCGGTGTTTGCTGTGCTTGCCATTCTTGCCGAGATTGCCAATTCCAGTTATTCTGTTTCTTGTAACAATTTCTGGCAATATGTCCAGGTTTCTTACACACAAAACAAGTACGTGACTCTTTCCAATGTTTGTTTGGGGACGCCTGATTGGCCATGGCACCTTGTGGGGGTGTCGCCACTACGTGTACTCTCTCTGTTGTGGCCTTCTCTTTGCTCACATCTTCATCTCTTAACTTACTGGCTGGATAGGTGGCGGCTAACTTTATAGCTTTTCTTAGTAATTTCGTTCCATCGGCCCTCTCGTCTGACGTTATGTTATTTTGAAAAAGTGGGGGAAGAGCACTATAAAATCTAAGTAAATACATATTTTTGAATACTTGGGAATGAGCAGCCTGCTTCTTAGTGAGTTCATTATACATATCATGTAGCCTAATGTAATAGCCTCTGAGGGTTTCTCCAATTTCTCTAGTTGCTTCACCCAAATTCCTCATTATGGTATCAAAGTTAGGTCCCTCAGGGAATATTTCTAGCATCTGTGCCTTCACGTTATCCCAGGTGGCATTTGTTTTTAATTCGTCAATTATTATTCTGAATTCTGTCTTAGCCTGCCCTAGTAAATATTGTTCTGCTAGTTCTATGCGTCCTTCGTCTGTCCAGTTACTTTTTGTCTTAGCGTCTATGTCTTTTATCCACTCCTTGGCACTCGTTTCGCACGCAAAGTTAGGGTGATCTGGATGCCTCGCTGTACCTCCACAATAGTGTAATAAGCTAGTAATCTTTGAATAATCATTTCTCAATTTGTTTGTAATAAGATCAGACAATTGTTGGTTGGACACCGATGAAGTACTTGGATTACTCATTTTACTATTTAAATCTGAGGATGAATCCCACCAATACGTATAATGATACACAGGGGCAGATGTGTCGTCACTACTTTCACTTCCACTACTTCCACTATCACACAAAAGACTATGTTCTGGGGCTTCCGTACTATCAGAATAACTCATGAACCTAAACAGCAATAAAACATCAGTGTTTTAAAATCCGATAACATCCCACCGCTGCCACCACTGTTGTATCCCTGCTACGGTTATGGGAATTACTTCCCATAAACACAGAGGGCACAAAAGAAACTCTCCAGAGGAGAAGGTACCAGGGATGAGTAACGGAAATGAAAACACCTGTTAAAAATAACTTAATAAACTATTTTATTTAAGGCCCGTCTTTCATGTGTTAATCCTACCTCAAGGTAATCTATTCACTTCTCCAGGTCTTAAGCACTAACACAGCCTAGTGAAGACTAAATAGAATATCCTTGTCAAACACAACTCCTGTTTCCTTAACTGAGGTAGTACTATAAAATAAATGCTTACTAACGTAAACGCTAATTACGAACTGTCTCTCACACATGCTGAACTCAGCAACCACAAATGGATAAAACACTAATAATATGTTCGTAGCACTTCACATGCAATAATCACATAAGAATACACTTTGTCCGCAAAGCTGGTCCTGAATTCACTGAACTCAGCAAAATACACAAACACATAAAATCAATAACACATATATAATCTTAATAATTAACACTTCAACATAGGCTCAGACCAATACACCACTCTATAAGGATAAATCACAGAACTCTACTCACTGTATACCAGTAGATGCTCATTGCTGACTTCCTTCGGTCTGGCCAAAGATCACAAGTTCACACAACGAGAGGCTGAAACCTTCTGCTGGTGTCGACTCGCTACACGCCTTATATTCCTTTTGGTTACATATTGACATGTACAGCTCCGGACTGATCAATGGTCCACACTTCTTCCACCCTTGCCTTGGTGTGGGCCTCAACGGATATGGTATCACTGACAGGTGGAGGGGGGAGGGGAGAAATGTGGGCGGAGTTATATAGGGGGGGTAGCGTTACCAATGTTGAGCCATCCAGAAATTTGAATCCCGAACCACTTGTGATCATGGATGTGAACCACTCACTTGAAGGTGGTAGGAGAGGAGGGGTTGGGATGGGGAGAGAGGGGTAAAGCTTCACCAGTGATCGAGATGGAGAGAATTATTGGATTATTATCCAACTCTGATGCTGCATTCCATGGGATATTCTTTATTATTTGAAATGAATCCAGATTTTACCTAATATAATTAACACGACACCAGTTTTTGATGACTAATATATCAAGCGATGCACCACCTACCCAGTGTTAAGTTACATTTCAAGTAAATCCTTTATTTTTATCCTGTATCATTTATGACATTTTCTAAGAAACGTCTATTGTGTAATTGGTTACCAAAGGATAATAGTTATAGTGTAAGATGTTAATTACCCAATAACTACTCCATCTGTTCTTCCTCACCCCGTCCTCCCTTATTCAATTCACTGTTTCCTCTCCCTCCATCCCAGCATTCCTTTACTCTCCATCTTACCACCACTACCATCATTCTGTGTGTTGCTGCATAATCTGTTAATGCGCAAACACGACCACAATAGAAATAAAAGTGATATTTGGTATGCAAATACAATCCGTTATATATGACGAATATATTTATTACCTTTATTTATTTATCTGAGGTCAACATCTAGGCCAGCCATTCAGACGCCCAGTGTTAGTGAACCAATCACAACATTTAGAGGATATTGTGTCACAACTATTGTTATTACTAATTAAAACAGGGAAAAATTGAAATCAGACATTTATTGGTTATTGTTTACATCTCCACAAGTCCTCGTCACGAAGCATTCCAACCCATAATCCAACTGGGTCTGTAGGCACCACACTGTAATTATAATAACCACAATTATAATAACTGTTAACTTATTATAACCTGAAGTTTATACTTCGACCTCACGTTTGCATTAAGCATGTGTAATGTTTGTTTTGTTTTCTTATTATTATTATAAGCACCGATATATGTATTGCTTTAGACCCTTAGCCACGATGATATACAGTATATACACTATTTATATACACTTCTATGAAGATATTAGGGCTTGAAATACTGTAGATTACATATTTCATTTTATTACTCATCAATTTGTTGCTAGTATCGTGTTCAACCACCCTCCTTCTCAATGACAGCCTGCAGTCGCTCGGGCATTGAGGCACCGTGCCTCCTCACTGTATAATATATATGGTTTTCCCCGAAAAATCTCCCACTGTGTTCTGGTGTGACGTAACAAATCTGCTGTGGTTCTCTGTCGTTCTGGCTCCCACGTGTTAACGATAGAACCTCATACATTTTCTATAGGGTTCATATCGCAGTCTTAAATAGACAAATCTATCACCTGCAAATAATCATGAGCAGTAAACCATTTTTGAACTTTCCTCGCCATATGGATAGGGCATCGGTCGTGTATAGGACAGATAAGGGTGAGTAGTTGAAAAGATATTAAAAACATTTAGAATATGTGCTTCATTATATTGCATTTGATCGATCTATTAAATAAAGACACTGTCTATTGTTCACCCCCGTAGAGAGATACTGATTATAATTATTATCCTTTGGATATTAAGCAACAAATAACGGAGCCGAGACAATTAATTTTCTGTCTTCAGCTTTACCTGTATTCTTTTCACCCCTCATGCTGGCAGTCCCCCTCTTTATCACCTCTTCTCGCCGTAAAATAAATAAATTTCTACCTATATTTTTCAAGTAACTGGCAACCTCACACAACCTCCTCTCACCTGTCTTCTCTCTCTCTCACGTCCCCTTCCTTCCTTGCCTTCTGTAGTATTTTTTATCTTTTGTTTCTCATATTTTTAACCTTCTCATTCGTTCTTTGAAAGTTTTAATGACATAAGCTTTTCTCTCTTATCACCCATAACCAAATTATTAAGTAAAAATTTACCGATAATCCACTGTTTTTATTAAACCTGGAGAATCAAAGGTGACAAACATATATATTCTCTTTGTCGGGAGAATAATATGTAACAGTTCTGGCTCTCAAAATACATTGGTTTGCAAGATTGCCAACATTAAAATTAAGTCTTGTGGGTGATAACTAGACGTAATATATAGGCCTATAGGCCGCATCTAAATTCATAATTTTAAACACTAAGAAGAATGGAAGACAAATATGTAATGCTTTATAGAAATGGAACTGGAATTTGTATTTCTGTATATTGTATTTTACTTTAATGTTGTCACTATTAAGAGTTTTATTATATAAATATTGTGGAATACAAGGTGCAATAATATCTTTATAAAGTTAGTATTAAAAGTAATAGCAAGATGCTGATGGTAGTCTTCTATTGAATTAATCCTTTATATTATTGTGTGCACATAAATACTCGTCATTAGAAATGTGTAGGGTTATGAAGGCTGACGTCTCATAGGTTGTCACCACTGATTATCATATGTTTCACAAATAGTAACTAGCTTTATTCTGCTTTGTCTACGTGTTAATGATTTCCTTGTTATGGCCAGAAATTTACTTGTAATCCAATAATACACTATATGTAACGTAGAACAAGTTATTTTCCCCCCCGTGTGTTAGGTTGGTAAGCCTGCGAAAGCTACAAGATGTGGGATTGGTGTGTGTGTGTGTGTGTGTGTGTAAAGGGAACTGTGGTTCACATGACTCGAACCTTCACTTCACCAGAAATAAGCCTATATTCTGCAGGAGAGATTCGATTGTCTCATTCCGTTCCACAGAATATTATTCTTTTCACATATAATATATGGATAATTATGGTTCTCATAATTTTGTTTAATATATTCATTATTGTTGAAACACATTTACCATTGAGTATAGCCTTTTCATTACATATGTCCAAGTTTTATAGTCACCCATCCTATCTGATGTCATTACAGTTCTGCTGATATCGAACAATACTTAATTAGCCTACAGATGAGAGTAGAAAATAATAATATTATGATGACAATGATAAAATTCAATACTTAATTATATAGGTTTGTTAATGTGAACTCCATCTCCATTAGTTCCTTCGCCCAAAGTCAACCATAAATCTTCAAGAAAACGTCTCTACAGCCACGGTTATTGGCGTCTCTCTTCCTCCACCAGCCCCTCCATACCCCCCACCCTTCTTTCTCTCTCATTTCATATATATATATATATATATATATATATATATATTCTACATAACTATTATCATATCCTTTTGCTTGCATAAATTTGAAGGACAATGGGTGATAAGGGAGAAAGGCCTATGTCATTAAAACTTTCAAAGAACGAATGAGAAGGTTAAAAATATGAGAAACAAAAGATAAAAAATACTACAGAAGGCAAGGAAGGAAGGGGACGTGAGAGAGAGAGAAGACAGGTGAGAGGAGGTTGTGTGAGGTTGCCAGTTACTTGAAAAATATAGGTAGAAATTTATTTATTTTACGGCGAGAAGAGGTGATAAAGAGGGGGACTGCCAGCATGAGGGGTGAAAAGAATACAGGTAAAGCTGAAGACAGAAAATTAATTGTCTCGGCTCCGTTATTTGTTGCTTAATATCCAAAGGATAATAATTATAATCAGTATCTCTCTACGGGGGTGAACAATAGACAGTGTCTTTATTTAATAGATCGATCAAATGCAATATAATGAAGCACATATTCTAAATGTTTTTAATTTCTTTTCAACTACTCACCCTTATCTGTCCTATACACGACCGATGCCCTATCCATATGGCGAGGAAAGTTCAAAAATGGTTTACTGCTCATGATTATTTGCAGGTGATAGATTTGTCTATTTAAGACTGCGATATGAACCCTATAGAAAATGTATGAGGTTCTATCGTTAACACGTGGGAGCCAGAACGACAGAGAACCACAGCAGATTTGTTACGTCACACCAGAACACAGTGGGAGATTTTTCGGGGAAAACCATATATATTATACAGTGAGGAGGCACGGTGCCTCAATGCCCGAGCGACTGCAGGCTGTCATTGAGAAGGAGGGTGGTTGAACACGATACTAGCAACAAATTGATGAGTAATAAAATGAAATATGTAATCTACAGTATTTCAAGCCTTAATATCTTCATAGAAGTGTATATAAATAGTGTATATACTGTATATCATCGTGGCTAAGGGTCTAAAGCAATACATATATCGGTGCTTATAATAATAATAAGAAAACAAAACAAACATTACACATGCTTAATGCAAACGTGAGGTCGAAGTATAAACTTCAGGTTATAATAAGTTAACAGTTATTATAATTGTGGTTATTATAATTACAGTGTGGTGCCTACAGACCCAGTTGGATTATGGGTTGGAATGCTTCGTGACGAGGACTTGTGGAGATGTAAACAATAACCAATAAATGTCTGATTTCAATTTTTCCCTGTTTTAATTAGTAATAACAATAGTTGTGACACAATATCCTCTAAATGTTGTGATTGGTTCACTAACACTGGGCGTCTGAATGGCTGGCCTAGATGTTGACCTCAGATAAATAAATAAAGGTAATAAATATATTCGTCATATATAACGGATTGTATTTGCATACCAAATATCACTTTTATTTCTATTGTGGTCGTGTTTGCGCATTAACAGATTATGCAGCAACACACAGAATGATGGTAGTGGTGGTAAGATGGAGAGTAAAGGAATGGTGGGATGGAGGGAGAGGAAACAGTGAATTGAATAAGGGAGGACGGGGTGAGGAAGAACAGATGGAGTAGTTATTGGGTAATTAACATCTTACACTATAACTATTATCCTTTGGTAACCAGTTACACAATAAACGTTTCTTAGAAAATGTCATAAATGATACAGGATAAAAATAAAGGATTTACTTGAAATGTAACTTAACACTGGGTAGGTGGTGCATCGCTTGATATATTAGTCATCAAAAACTGGTGTCGTGTTAATTATATTAGGTAAAATCTGGATTCATTTCAAATAATAAAAAATATCCCATGGAATGCAGCATCAGAGTTGGATAATAATCCAATAATTCTCTCCATCTCGATCACTGGTGAAGCTTTACCCCTCTCTCCCCAACCCAACCCCTCCTCTCCTACCACCTTCAAGTGAGTGGTTCACATCCATGATCACAAGTGGTTCGGGATTCAAATTTCTGGATGGCTCAACATTGGTAACGCTACCCCCCCTATATAACTCCGCCCACATTTCTCCCCTCCCCCCTCCACCTGTCAGTGATACCATATCCGTTGAGGCCCACACCAAGGCAAGGGTGGAAGAAGTGTGGACCATTGATCAGTCCGGAGCTGTACTATGCTACATACGAACTTACATATAACACACACATTCGCCCTCCATGAGGCCAGCACTACTCTCCGTGAATAACCTTCACTTTATACATTCGTTATTCACCACCTCGTGAATAAATTCACCACCTCGTGAATAACCTTAGACTTATACACTACTTATACATTTTAGAACTAGAGTAGCTTACAACGACTCCTTTCATACGTTTGATTCCTTAATGGATTATGTGATGGTGTTTACAAGTTGATCGATAAGAACTTATTACTGCTCTCGTGTTCCATCTCTCTGCTTCCCTGTTTCGCTCCCTACTTCTCCATGTTTATTTCCTTTCTCCTCCGTTTATCACTAACTTCCTTTTATTTCAATGTTCCGGTTCGTCATCTATGGTTGTAGTAACTTCCGGGGGTAGTTCCAACATTTACACCCCACACCCCTCCTCCCCTACCATATAATATTATATACTCCCTCCTTTACACCCCACACCCCTCCTCCCCTACCATATATATACTCCCTCCTTTACACCCCACACCCCTCCTCCCCTACCATATATATACTCCCTCCTTTACACCCCACACCCCTACTCCCCTACCATAACCCTCCTTCATTACTCATCTCTCTTTGTAGTGACGTCATAATATGGTTTGGAGGAATCAGTTTGCTCTAAAATTACCTTAGAGAGATCAGAGAAGTCCCTTGTACTAACTTTGGAGTACAGTACATTGATTCCTCCAAAATATGTCAGGGAACAGGAATAAATAATTAATATAATGGTATCTATATCGACCCTGTTGCCTTAAATATTTTGGAGAAATCAAGTTGCTCCAATGTTGCCACCAATTTTCATAGGATTATTAATATATATATATATATATATATATATATATATATATATATATATATATATATATATATATATATATATATATATATATATATATATATATATATATATATATATATATATATATATATATATATATATATATATATGCGTAAATCCACAAGGAAGGAAAAATAAACACGGAGTCCCAAGCGCTTTCGTGTAATCCCTCATCTTCTAAGAACATGGAATGTTAATGTTGCCTTTTGCAATGATAACACAGTCAAGAAAATGTTGATCAAAAATTCACCTAATTCCTCATGTGGGTGTATCTACAAAGTACCTTGTAAAGTATGTAATATGTTCTATATAGGACAAACTGGAAAAGACTTTTCAACCAGGGTCAAACAACATAAATATAGTGTTAGGACCGGACAAGAATCTAATGCTTTATTTATTCATATGAGAGATAATAATCATTGTATTGACTGGGATAATGCCTCGTCAATCATGTCTTGTAATTCATCCGTAAATAGAAACATCATAGAGTCAAGTTTGATTAAATACACAGAAAATATTAATATGAATATAAACAATGGTATGTACAAGTTGGATAGTTTCATCATAGACAAGATTGTTAATAAGATAAGTCCTACTGCTATTCCTTAATGACTGAGGATAATCTTAGGTTTAGAGGTCATGTCAGGTAAATCCTTTTTAGCACCATATGCATGGGTGTGTATATATATTTATATATTGTTTTGAACTCACAGTGGCAACACCTTCAGGTTGCCATTTAGTTATTAAGTGTATTTAAGGTGTCTCTCGGCAATCATTCCTTAATGACTGGGATAATCTTAGGTTTAGAGGTCATGTCAGGTCATGTCAGGTCAGGTAAATCCTTTTTAGCACCATATGCATGCTTTGAACTCGCAGTGGCAACACCTTCAGGTTGCCAGTTTGTTGTAAGTGTATCTGTATATAAGGTGTCTCTCAGCAACCATTCTTTTACATTCTGTTCTTTCCCCTGAAGATGTGAATTACACGAAAGCGCTTGGGACTCCGTGTTTATTTTTCCTTCCTTGTGGATTTACGCATATATATATATATATATATATATATATATATATATATATATATATATATATATATATATATATATATATATATATATATATATATATATATATATATATATATATATATATATATATATATATATATATATTAATAATCCTATGAAAATTGGTGGCAACATTGGAGCAACTTGATTTCTCCAAAATATTTAAGGCAACAGGGTCGATATAGATACCATTATATTAATTATTTATTCCTGTTCATTATTTTAACATCTGAATCATTAATTATTGTATAATTATTTACACATTATTATATTATTGATTAATATTAATCCCATTTATATCATGGGATAATTATTTGATATTAAACCCATTTATATCATGGGATAATTATTTGATATTAAACCCATTTATTTCATGGGATAATTATTTGATATTAAACCCATTTATATCATGGGATAATTATTTGATATTAAACCCATTTATTTAATGGGATAATTATTTGATATTAAACCCATTTATTTCATGGGATAATTATTTGATATTAAACCCATTTATTTCATGGGATAATTATTTGATATTAAACCCATTTATTTATATGATAATTAATGTTTACATTTACAATTTATACTAAGGAAATTGAAACACATTATTTTGTATTTATTTATTTATTACTATTGTAGTGTACCACTTCTTATCCCTCTCACCACAGGAGTCAGAGGGAACATTCTGTATTCTCCGGTCTATATTTAGCTTAATCCTTGCACTGGCCAAGCGCCTGGGGCAATAGCCAATCCTTTACCCTAGGACATAAAAGCCAGGTCGCTGCCCTCTGACCCCCTCACTCACCCTTGGACACTAGACACGAGAACACCTTCACTTGGCATCCGACCTACCACAGACACCACACGCGAGCTCTGGCGAAGAGGACCGACCGACACACCTGCATACCACCACCAAGTCACCAACCTCCTATTCTGTGTGACTCCCTGTGCCCAACCAATAAAGTATATCTTGTATTCTAGAGTCTGTTAACCCCGAATTACCACACTGGTGATCCCGGAACTGCTCTAGTAATATATACTTTGATATACTTTTCATGTGAGCCTCGACTACTCCACCACTCCACGCCACGTGTTACGGGTGACTCTTGGACCACCACTCCACACTCCACATCACGTGCGCCACCGCTCCACTCGTCACTCCACATCTCTACGCCACCCCACACCTCACGCCCCATCTCCTTACGCCACCAACACAACAAACAAGAACCCTACGTGCATCGCTGCCCGATCATCTCACCTCCTCCGACACGGGTAACGGCAAGCCAAGGTACCCCCCACTCCAGTCCAATCTCTACACTTCTACAGTCTCACGACGACGTCACCAGTACGCCACTCGACGCCTCTACGCAGCGATAAGCCACCCTGCCTCTACGCTCATCCACGACGTCGTCAGCAAACTGCAGAAGTTACCCAGTGATTAATATATATGTTTTGTAATTCTCCCCAGTGTTCTACCCCCTCCCACAATGCGTTTCTTACCCCCACATAGGCGATACTCACTGGCGCCACAAAACAACCCACACCCCACACAACCTAACACTCAACCCACGCACAGCACCTAGCCACAACACACATCGCCACCTCCCTACTCTCACCCCCAACCAGCCACACACTATACCACCACGTATAATCCCACATACCCACACCACACATCGCCACCTTCCTACTCTCACCCCCAACCAGCCACACACTATACCACCACATACCCACACCACACATCGCTACCTCCCTACTCTCACCCCCAACCAGCCACACACTATAACACCACATACCCACACCACACATCGCCACCTTCCTACTCTCACCCCCAACCAGCCACACACTATACCACCACGTATAATCCACCTATACCAGAACCACAATACCATCACACCTTACCACATCCACAACCAACACAATACTACTATGACACCATCCCCCAACCCACTCAACAACAAGCCCTTCCTTCCTCACAACAATATTACCCCACACCGCAACAACATCCCATTTCATTACCTCAAACCTATCCACACCACACATCACCAACTTATCCCCAAACTCATCTCCAACCACCCACGCACTACACCACCGGGTACGATCAAACGTATCCGCACCACACATCACCTTGCCACACCACCATTCAAACTCTACCACCCTACACACATGTACCCCCCCAACCAACCTACACAACACCCTCTGTTAATCTCCTTCTCTCACCCCCCCCTTCTCCTACACCTACTCAACCCATACCTCGGCCACTTCTACCACCCCACCCGCCTTCTCCACCCTGTTCGCTTTCCCCACCCCGCCCTCTTTCCCCAATCCGCTCTCTGTCCACACCCCACCCACCTTCTCCACCCTGTTCGCTTTCCCCACCCCGCTCTCTTTCCCTAACACGCTCTCTGTCCACACCCTACCCGCCTTCTCCACCCCGCTCTCTGTTCCCACCACGCTCGCTTTCTCCACCCCGCTCTCCTTTCCCCACCCAACCCGTGTCCACAACCGCCCCCACCATCACCCCACCACCACCCCAACCACCACGCTCGCCCCCACCATCACCCCAACCACCACGCACGCCGCCCTCACTTCCCCCACCACCACGCACGTCGCCCTCACTTCCCCCACCACCACGCACGCCACTCACACTCACCCCACCACCACCCCAACCACCACGCTCGCCGCCCTCACTTCCCCCACCACCACGCACGCCACCCACACTCACCCCACCACCACCCCAACCACCATGCTCGCCCCCACGCACGCCGCCCTCACTTCCCCCACCACCACGCACGCCACCCACACTCACCCCACCACCACCCCAACCACCACGCTCGCCCCCACCACCACCCCAACCACCACGCACGTCGCCCTCACTTCCCCCACCACCACGCACGTCGCCCTCACTTCCCCCACCACCACGCACGTCGCCCTCACTTCCCCCACCACCACGCACGCCTCCCATACTCCCCCCACCACCACCCCAACCACGCACGTCGCCCTCACTTCCCCCACCACCACGCACGCCGCCCATACTCCCCCCACCACCACCCCAACCACCACGCACGTCGCCCCCACTTCTCCAACCACCACGCACGCCCCCACCTTCCCCCACCCACACCTCACCACCACCTCGTCCTACACGCACCATTTATCCACCACGCACGCCTCCCACACCCCCACCACCACCACTCCAACCACCTCGCACGCCGCCCCCACTTCCCCAACCACCACGCACGCCTCCCCCACTCCCCCCACCAGCACGCTTAACTCCCCCAATTCTCACCCCACCACACGTGCTCTTCCCCACCAAACATGCTCCCTCCTTACGTGCGCCCACCCCATACTCTCCTGTCCCCACCCAACCTATACTCAAACCCATACATTCCCCACTTTCATCTCTCCCATCCGACCCATATCTCCCCCACCACATGCTTGTGCCCCCAACAAACCACTACCCCCATCCAACCGACTCCTTTCTCACGTGTACCCACCACACATTTTCCCTCTCCCATTCTACCCATACCTCTACCACCATACCCTACTCAACCCGTATGCAAATCCATACCTAGACCTCCTCCCCACCCACGCTCTCCTACCACCCACACCCCACCAGTAAAACCTACTCCAACCAATCACCCTTCCTTACGTCCACCCCCACCCCCCTCACCCACCCTACCCCATTCTCCTCCTACCACGGCCGACTGTGCCCGCCACTCGTCACGCCACTATGACGCCTCTGACAACGACGCCTGTGACTACACAGGACCCAAGTAGCCTCGTCACGCCACTACGACGCCTCTGACGGCTGTGCCCTTAGCAGCCTCGCTACGCCACTATGACGCCTCTAGCGACTGCACACAGCACATATTATATATTTTCATGTATTATGTAGGCATTATTTTGTATTTTATTGTATTGTATGTATTCCTTCTCCTCTCCCCTAATAAAATTCAGTCTGTTGGGGGGAGGGGAAGTACTGTAGTGTACCACTTCTTATCCCTCTCACCACAGGAGTCAGAGGGAACATTCTGTATTCTCCGGTCTATATTTAGCTTAATCCTTGCCCTGGCCAAGCGCCTGGGGCAATAGCCAATCCTTTACCCTAGGACATAAAAGCCAGGTCGCTGCCCTCTGACCCCCTCACTCACCCTTGGACACTGGACACGAGAACACCTTCACTTGGCTTCCGACCTACCACAGACACCACACGCGAGCTCTGGCGAAGAGGACCGACCGACACACCTGCATACCACCACCAAGTCACCAACCTCCTATTCTGTGTGACTCCCTGTGCCCAACCAATAAAGTATATCTTGTATTCTAGAGTCTGTTAACCCCGAACTACCACACTATTATTGGACAGCAAACACGAAGGAGAGAGAGAGAGAGAGAGAGAGAGAGAGAGAGAGAGAGAGAGAGAGAGAGAGAGAGAGAGAGAGAGAGAGAATTGAAGGAAAGGAGGGTCAAATAAAATCCATTTTTATATTGTGGTAATTCGGGGTTAACAGACTCTAGAATACATGATATAGTTTATTGGTTGAGCACAGGGAGTCACACAGATCGGGAGGTTGGTATAGTCACACAGAATATGGGAGTATGCTGGTGTGCCGGGCCGGGCCTATATAGGGTGTGTGTCCGTAGCTTGGGGCAGGTAGGCAGGTGTGTCGGCCAGTCCTCTTAACCAGAGCTCGCGTGTGGTGCTGAAAGGCATTGAGGCTTTTTATGCAGATGCAAAAGCATGTGTGCGGGTAGAGGGTGATCTGAGTGAGAGTTTTAATATTAGTGTAGGGCTGAGACAGGGATGTGTTATGTCACCATGGTTGTTCAATATATATATGGATGGTTGTATGAGAGAGATGAAAGCCAAAGTGAATGGTTTGGGGGTGAAGTTGAGGCTGAATGAAGTAAATTGGTCCTTGGCGGCAAGTTTATTTGTGGATAACACTGTGCTGATGGCTGAGAGTGAAAGGGAGTTACAGAGAGTGGTGGACGAGTTTCAGTCTGTATGTAAACAAAGGAAACTGAAGGTGAATGTGGGAAAAAGTAAAGTGATGGTATTTGAAAGAGCAGAAACTGAAGTGATTGACTTTGCTACACCGTACAGATTGGGAGTACCAACTGGGACGAAATGTGAGATAACTCTGAGGGATGAGAGGATGGAGGAAGTGAAGGAGTTTAAGTACCTGGGGACAGTTATGTGTAAACATGGAAGTATGGAAGGAGAAATAAGGGAGAGAGCAATGAAGGGTAGACAAGTCATAGGATCACTGGGGAGGATAATGAAAGGTAGAAGTGTGAGTATGGAAGTGAAACGGGGACTACGAAATAGTATAATCCTGCCAACACTGACATATGCGTTGGAGACATGGACATGGAGTAGGGCTTATCAGTCAAGAATAGGTGCTGTGGAAATGAGTTACTTGAGAGGTGCATGTGGACTGACAAGGTGGGATGGAGAAAGTAATGAGAGTGTGTATAAGAGATGTGGTATGAGTGAGAAGGCAATTGGTATTGAGTGTGGAGTGCATGGTTGAGAGTGAAGCGAAATACTCTGAGGTAGTTTGGACATGTAGAGAGAATGCAAGGTGAGGAGTTTGTAAAGAAGGTGTATGGAAGTGAAGTTGTGGGATGTGGTGAGAGAGGCAGACCACCAGTAAGATGGCAGAACAGAGTGGAAGAGTATGTAAAGGAGAGAAACATGAGGGGGAGGGGAGGGCTGGACCGAGTGAGGAGGGAGTGTTTGAACAGGGAAGACTGGAGACTTTTCTGTCATGGCCACCCCCTTGGGGGGAGTTCCCGGAGGGAACGAGGCATCAGAGCTATAGATAGATAGAAAACGAAATAGTAAATAAATGAAAGCTTTGTGAACACCATCAACAAAAAAATCATGGAGTAATTTCTGTGTCTGTTGTGAGTGGAACTGCTGGATTTGCTGCACGGTAAGTCCTCATTACTATCGTTAAAGATTAAATAAATTCAAACCATTTTCGTTATTCGTTTAATTATTTATGGAAGTGTACTGTATATTCAGGCAATATGCCAAAATATTAATATTGGTACAATTAAATTGGTACCACTCTGAAGTCGATTTTGTTGTCCCTCTTCTCTATCATGTTCTCCCTTGTCTTACAAGGTTAACCAGGCCTAGTTATTTTTTCATCGTAATATCAACTATTAAAATTTAAAGGAGCACGTCTCTAGATGCTCAGTTGCTGAGGGCGTGTGAAGGTGACTTGAAATTCCCAGATTGAAAGCCGGGAATTACAGCCAGCTGGCAGCTACTAAAGATAAGATACAGGTGCCAAGAACATGTGAACGATAGTTGTTTGGTTATGCTATAGTTACTAATCTTTTAGGGTGATGGAAAGAAAAGCAAAGAAGAAAGCTCCACAAACACTCGCCATACTATGACGTCCCTCGTATCTTTGCCCTGCGTGTGTTAAGGTAATTTTCAGATATATTAATTATATATATATATATATATATTTTTTTTTTTTTTTTTTTTTTTCCATATTTCATCAAGCAAATTTCTACACGTAAGTAGGTATCTAGACTAGTTACCATTAAAGTTTCAAGCCAATTGGAGCATTTTTAATTAATTATGGTGAAAAGCGCATCTTCAACCCTTAAGGTTAATTAGCAGTGCATTACCATACCTATAAAATACCGATGAATCTATTATTTTTAGTGACATCAATAGGCATGTGTGTGTAAGTTACCAAATTCACTGGTTTAGGTTATCTGGGATCGGGAAATTATAGCTTTGATACAGGGTGTTTCAAAAATAGATGGCATAACTTCGGCAATATGTTCCCTATGACTAAATATTGAAAATAGTTCCCATCAACATATGTCTGGAAACGCTTGGTTTCTGAGTTGTTATAGGATATTAAAACACATGCTATTCAGAATTACGCCTTTATTTCCCACATCTGGCACATATACAATGTTTTAGAGTGCCTTAGAGAAACTGTTTAAAATGTGCACCCCCCCCACCCCTTGCCGTAATACAGACCTCACATCTACATGTTATTTATTAATTATGGACTCACGATTAGTCACGAACAATGCTCCCAAATGGCGTGTTTCGTATTGTATCACACCCTGCTACACTTCGGTTGATGAGTGTCATCATCATCTACCGGAGATGAATACTTTTAATTAATAGCCTTTTTTTATTATTTTGACATAAGGAACATAATCCCGAAGTTGTGCCATCTATTTTTGAAACACCCTGTATATATATTCCCTCCAGTCTCCTTCAAACCAGTTTAGACACACTTGTACTTATTTTCACCTCTCCTTCACAAACCTCTTTTTGTCTCACTTGCCTTAAGATTTTCCGAGTGTGTCTTCCTACTTATACTACACTCAGACTCTAATTATAATGCAAGTCACTTCCTACTTACTACACTCAGTTTCGTCCTACTTATTACACTGTGTCGTCCTACTTACTACACTGTCTCTTCCTGCTTAATACACTGTGTCGTCCTACTTACTACACTGTCTCTTCCTACTTAATACACTATATCTTCCTACTTAATACACTGTCTCTTCCTACTTAATACACACTGTGTCTTCCTACTTAATACACACTGAATCTTCCTACTTAATACACTGTCTCTTCCTACTTAATACACACTGTGTCTTCCTACTTAATACACTGTCTCTTCCTATTTAATACACACTGTCTCTTCCTACTTAATACACACTGTGTCTTCCTATTTAATACACACTGTCTCTTCCTACTTAATACACTGTCTCTTCCTACTTAATACACACTGTCTCTTCCTACTTAATACACACTGTGTCTTCCTATTTAATGCACACTGTCTTTTTCTACTTAATACACTTGAAGGGGTGTTCTTGTTGAGTGTTTTATTAACAGCCCTTTGAGTAACACAGGTGTTGTGTACAAGATTTCATGCAATGTATGTACGGTAATAAATTCTATTTAGGACAGACGGGTATAGACTTCGATAAAAGGATAATACAACACAACACAAGTATAGCTTTAGGACAACTCAGCTAACTAGTGGTTTATTCTAAAGCCATTTATGAACTGGGCTGGTGTCAAAATTATAACCAAATCAACAAACCTCCATGTAAGAAATATAATAGTCATGCCTAATAGTCATGTTAATGAGTTATGGTAATTTTAGATGTGATAAATTATGAACTGAGGGTTGAAGGTTAGGTTGACAGGTGTACTGAAGATTTGGTATAGGCTTTGGTCTGGTCAGATCCTTTTGTCTTAGTGTATGTATCTGTACCACTCTGGCTGAATATACAAAAGTACTTACTGTTCTGCCTTTGGTTTCTCCTGTGGTTACTGTGCATACACACATCTCGATGAAGTGAGCTTTCTGTATGTATGTATATGGTTATGGATATTGTAAATGAATGGTGGACCTACCTATGTATGTAATATTAGACCTCTGTTCTCAATTAATAATTACGTCCAGTCAGTCAGGTATTTCTCTGAACTGTGATTTAATTGATAATATACTAAGACAGTGAGAATACATATACTATAGGTCATGACTCATGTGAGAGAAGTATAATGTATTACCTCTGATTTGGTATTCATGTTTACGTCGTGAATACTGATGAGTCCCCCCGACGATCTTTTACACACACACACACACACACACTGGCCTTGAATTTTTTCCGAGTGTGGCGGGAAAAATCGAAGTGTGTGTGTGTGTGTGTGTGACTACGGGCTTATGGTTAATACACCCAGTGTGACCACTCTTTGGCTTTTTTCCCAAGATCTTGGATTTTTTTCACCTAGTCTTGGGATCTGTGATTTTTTATGCAAAAAAGCCACTGATCTTGGGAATTTTTGATGATATTTACAAGTGTCAAATTTGTCTTTCCGTATGCATTAATGGTACACACAAGACAACATTTTATATGACAAATTTGAATTGTATTTTCTTTATAATTATATAGCTCAACCACGGGACAGATAGTGGCCAGCAGGCATCGCCAGGGATAGGGAGGTGGGTACCAGCCTAAAGGGAACTCGTGTGAATTTCAATATTTATGTAAATAGTTCGTAAGGACGAATATTGCTTCTAATCATGAGGGGGTTTCCGCCTTTTTTCCTTCTTCCTTCAAGTGTCATTTGTACGGTGATATATAAGGTCAATTGTACTTTATCTTGTGAAAATAGGACCTATATATAGTTATATAAATAATGAAGAGTATTATTAAGAATCTTGGGATTTTTTGTCTGTCTTGGCTATTTTTATGGGTCAGTCTTGGGATTTGTCCATTTCGTGAGTGGTCACACTGTTATTATACACCAGTCGGTCTGTTGGTTGAGCCAATCTTCACCTTGCAGTCAGACGAGAAGGCAGCAACACTTTGGATCGTGAGTATAGACTATAGAGTGGTGGTCCAAAATAATCATCCACACACAGATAATTCAAACAAATTGCTGTCTAATGTTTTCACGTGTTCATATGATGTTATTATTTTGAATAGTGACTATATATGCATGTGATCAAAGTAAATTAGATGATGGTGCAACTTATTTATTAGATAATTTACCAGTTAACGAACAGATGAAATACTATAAATCTTTACCATGAATGTAATAGCATTTTAATCCGTCCACTCTGGTCTGTATTAGTTCACCAATATTATTATCTTGGAGTTTCTCATTGCTTTGTTATATCACTCTATCGTCGTATAGGGGGCATTCCCTGCAAAGATAATAAGGTAATAAGGGATTTGGCACCTCTTCGTATCTGAGCCAATCCCTTTCCTCTACAACTTTCCTTCTTTCCTTAATTTCTTCCTTCATACTTGTTGTCATTCCTCTGTCTCCTCCCTAACACGGCCTTCATTTTCTCCTATATGCATCATCATTACTTGGAAATCCCAAGGATTTTGTACGATACATTCTTACCATATCTTAATTTCAAATATCTTGGTTATTTCCCTTTGTTGATAATACAGTAAATCTTTAAGAGTTTTACAGTCTTTGTTTCCCTACTCGTGATAATAATATGCTGTACAAGTTTCATTTAATGTTGATGAAATTGAGTGCTGATTAAAATGTTATAATAATAATGTTTTGGCACCAACGTTTGCTGCCACGTAGGCTGAATGTTTTCATGTATATATTCAGGTATACAATTTTTTGACGCATTTAGAGGCGGTTGTTGCAAGGCCTCACAACACAAGTTTGATAATTTGTTTCATATGATGTGGTTGTTTACAGAAAGATGGCACGTATCGTGACTCTGGTGGCACTGGTGGCACTGATGGCTCTGGTGGCTGGTAAGTTACTTTTTAATTCCTAACGGTCGGTAAAGTATTTTGTAACCTTTGAATTCCAACATTATCCCTGAACCAAGTAAAGTCATCTGATCAGTGTACAAAAATCAGACCTTCTGAATCACCAACAAAAGCTCCTCTTACTCTTTCTTGTTTATATAATACAAATATAAGTCTTATTTACCCCATTAGAATATTAAGGGTATATTGATGTTAAAACAAGTATGTAACTGGTATGTGACTCGAATTATTTTTACAGGTCATCGGAAGTGTAATCCCAATCCTATCTGCTTAGCAGTATATGAACCTGTGTGTGGGTCCAACGGCCAGACGTACTCCAACGATTGTCACTTCGGAGGTGCTCGCTGTGAAAATCCGCACCTCCGGTTGGAATGCCAGGGAGAATGTCCTTGTAAGTTGAAGTCGCTAATTGAACTTATGATCGTTGTGAGTTAAATTCATTTAAAACATTGAGAATAATAGCTCTGGTGACATCACTGAAAGTCATAAAGTAACCAGAGGGAAAATTTAGAAACGTGTGACAACGTTGGAATATAAAGACGGTGCTAAAATGTATCTGACAATGATTTAAAGTTGCTGTTAAAGTTTTAGTTCAGGTATCTATCTCTGATGAGATACTCTCCTGAACGTCAGCCAGGCAAGCCCAACTCCCTACCATGGTGCCTAGCCATGGCAGTAACCCCCCAGTAGGATAAACAGTTTGTAACTCTCGGGCCTGGGCGAGGCTCGATCTGCCGACCTCACGGATACAAGGCAGGCGCGTTACCACTACTAGCCAGAGGGAGATAATATTGTACAATAATTGTAGCTGAATCTGATCACATTCTTTCCTACAGGTGATTCCAAAGTCTGTGGTGTCGCCTGCCCCCTCTACATCGACTATGTGTGTGGTAGTGATGGCATAACCTACAGTAACCCCTGCTTCCTTGGTATAGAAACATGTCACAACCCTCACATCACCTTAAGACACAAAGGGAAATGTTATTCTCGTTAATATCTGTTCACTTGTTACTTGTTCACTAATCACTTGTCTGTTCTGCATTTAACACAAGGTGACAATATAGATATTTAATTGTTTACCCACTCAGCATGTATTGTAAAGTTTATTATATAATGAATACTTGATATTGTACAATGGCTAAATGCATTGTGGAACTTTAATGCTACACAATATTATATTGATACATCCTCAGTGTTGCCAGGTCTATTCTAAATAAAAGTTAATCAAACTCGAGTGAATAATTCTCTTAAGATAATGTCAAGCTATATATATCTTTCACTCTAATGTGTTTTTAATATTAGATGGCTTAAATATTACGACATACATTACATTTATTATTCTTAGTGATGTGATTTTAAGAGTTAATAAAGGTGATTATAAAATTATTTTCTAAATAACCCAGAAATATAAAGTTATAAGTCCGGGACAAATAATTTCCACCCTCTGTAGGAAGAATATCTTTGTCCCTTCATCTACTACGTTTCTCGCTTGATCTTGTCAACGACATGGACCGGTATCCCCACGGCCTAGTTAGACTGTGTGAGTCTGTATAGGCCTTGGGTATACCATACTGACGCGTGTATGGTATACCCATACAAGAGAAGAGAAGGTGGTACTCATACCATACAGGCGTACCACTGCACGGTACCAGTCAAGGCCATGGTACCAGTCTAAATAGTGAGGGATGGAGAATCTGTCATGTCATTCTGCAGCGTCAGTCCGGAGTTCCAAAGTCCCCCCTGTTTTCATTGCTGTTTTGTTTTTTAATGGCCTTAAAATGCATTTATTTCATTGTTTTTTAATCCAATGATGGTTAGAAAGTATCGGTATGTATTTTGTTATTATTCCTCCCCCTCCCCCCCCCCGCCTTCCTTTACAATATTGTGAGTCTTGGAAACGGGGTTTTAACGGGGGGAAAACCCTAGATCTAGGGGATATTCCCAAAATCTGGATATTTGTATTCAGATATTGAAAAGATAATACATTTTCCTGACAGTTATGAACAATGAAGTGTGTTGGAGTTTGTATTGAGGTGTATAGCATGCCTGGATGATGGGTAAACACGTAGCTGTATACATTGTTATTAGAAACACCAGTTGGGAGTAACAGTCAGAGATGGCAACATGTGTAATTAGTAACATAAAACCACATGGACAGAAGCTTTAAGGTAACAAGTTTCTTTTAACATCAAGTTTCATCGACTTAAGGGACCCTGTGATGTAGTTAGAAAATTGGAGGCAAATGAAGCTTTTAATTACTGTCTCGAAACACCACCTATAGGGAAGGAACTTGTTTCAAAGTCTATTCAGTTGTACTAAATTAAAAGATGATAGTTAACCTATTTATTGGAAAGTTTATCATCTCAAGAACAGAGGGAACCTGTCAAACTCTTTCGTGAGTTACCCTTATTTGGATGCATGATTATATTTGACCGCGAATGTACACATATCAAATTGGTTCACTGGGTTGTTTGATGATTCGTAAGTTAACACCTGGATATTATTATTATTATTATTATTATTATTATTATTATTATTATTATTATTATTATTATTATTATTCCAAGTGTTGTGTCTATTCTGGTTCAGGGGAAATATGATCTTGTTTGTAAATTGGAAGGTTACTGATTCCTTCTAACTACACCAGAAAATAGACACTCACAATGTTATAGTAATAGGGAATCTGTTTGTTTCGTGGTATTGTATAGTTTGGAGGAATCCGATAAATAAAACTGTATATATTCCTCCTACAGTTTGTCTATTTATTTATTTCAACTTCAAAGTACAAAAACTCATATAAGAGTTGAACATTTTATATATATATATATATATATATATATATATATATATATATATATATATATATATATATATATATATATATATATATATATATATATATATATATATATATATATATATATATAAAATGTTCAACTCTTATATATATATATATATATATATATATATATATATAAAATGTTCAACTCTTATATATATATATAATACACAGGCAAACCGACAAACATAAAACATAGACAAACCCGCCCCCACCCCACATGCAGCCTCCCCCCCCCCCACACACACACATAATACACACCTATCAACCCCCCACTCACCTACATATATATTCCCTCCAGCCTCTTTTTAACCAGTATAGACACACTTCACTTATTTTGAACAGTCCTTCACAAACCACTTTTTATCTCACTCGCCTTAAAATTTTCCTTGTGTGTGTGTGACTACCGGTTTATGGTCTGTGGACAGTGAACTCTGCCTATTTAATACACCAGTCGGTCTGTTGGTTGAGCCAGTCTTCACCTTGCAGTCAGACGAGAAGGCAGCAACACTTTGGATCGTGAGTATAGACTATAGAGTGGTGGTCCAAAATAATCATCCACACACAGATACTTCAAACAAATTGCTGTCTAATGTTTTCACGTGTTCATATGATGTTATTATTTTGAATAGTGACTATATATGCATGTGATCAAAGTAAATTAGATGATGGTGCAACTTATTTATTAGATAATTTCCCAGTTAACGAACAGAGGAAATACTATAAATCTTTACCATGAATGTAATAGCATTTTAATCCGTCCACTCTGGTCTGTATTAGTTCACCAATATTATTATCTTGGAGTTTCTCATTGCTTTGTTATATCACTCTATCGTCGTATAGGGGGCATTCCCTGCAAAGATAATAAGGTAATAATGGATTTGGCACCTCTTCGGATCCGACTTAGCTTCTGGCTAGCAGAGGGGTAGAGACTGTGGCTGTAATTCTGTGGCCCAGTGTTCGATTTTTGGTCGGGACACGTTAAAAATGCCACTGATGCCAGACGTTACCACCCTTGTCAGCAGGGGGTTGGGGGTTGGAGTCGGCTGTCTGAGGTCCTCCTGCCCAAAGTCTAAAAAGGATAAAATATACCAAGTCAAATCGTGCGCAGGTGATGATGACTTCCAGACGAGACAGAAAACGGGTGAACTTACAGCTAGAGAAAACGTTATTGAAAAGAGGAACATCTTTCTTATATGTATGCTACCTCCCAATTATACAGTAGGTTCTCAATTTTTCTTATTTCTCTGGACTCGTTACTGTTTTTTTCTATGCCTACTGCAAAGATACAACTCTCATTTTAAATTCTGTGTGATAAGTAGGCTACATGGTAAGGAAAAAAATATCAAACTCTTCCCCAGCCTACTTGTTTTAAAACTAATATTACTTTAATAGTTACCATGTATATGTATACATAAGATATTCAGTATCACTGACCATATCGTTCAGTTTACTCTAAAAGTTATTTTATCCTTCAACTGAAAAAGCATTACCCATGGGTTACATTCAAATGGCAAATGTTCATGCATACCTGTACTGTAGAAATCCAGCCATACAAGTTTCTCTGTAAATGAATTGATGCCTAGTGTCATGTGGCAGAGAATGGGAGCAAGTGTGGCATGATAATGGTCAAGTTGGATATTGTGTTGGACAAATGTTTATAAGAGACATGAGGTGCACGATCGAGGCATGCAATCATAAAATGAATAATAGTATAAAGATAATACAATATTATTTACTATCACAGAGACTAACATGGTGGGAAAGTTGAATTAAGAGAGGTCAGCTGGGGTAAGAAGGGGCACCATAAATAATTAAGTACAGTATTGCAGACTTTAGCCCACATACAGGGTAGGCCTATAGGGGATACTGAAAGAAAAAGCAAGTTTTTCATCCATATTTTTCCTTGGGAAAATCATGGAACGTTATTCCTATCATGTTGTTATAACGGGACAAACAGCTGGGCACAGCACTTATATCAGGCAACCCACGAGGCCCACCCTCCAAGCCTGCTAAAGTTGTGTTTCATACACACAGTGTGTGCTACTGTTGTTGCAAGGCCTCACAACACAAGTTTGATCATTTATTTCATATGATGTGGTTGTTTACAGAAAGATGGCACGTATCGTGACTCTGGTGGCACTGGTGGCACTGATGGCTCTGGTGGCTGGTAAGTTACTTTTTAATTCCTAACGGTCGGTAAAGTATGTTGTAACCTTTGAATTCCAACATTATCCCTGAACCAAGTAAAGTCATCTGATCAGTGTACAAAAATCAGACCTTCTGAATCACCAACAAAAGCTCCTCTTACTCTTTCTTGTTTATATAATACAAATATAAGTCTTATTTACCCCATTAGAATATTAAGGGTATATTGATGTTAAAACAAGTATGTAACTGGTATGTGACTCGAATTATTTTTACAGGTCATCGGAAATGTAATCCCAATCCTATCTGCTTCGATGTATATGAACCTGTGTGTGGGTCCGACGGCAAGACGTACCCCAATGATTGTCACTTCGGAGGTGCTCGCTGTGAAAATCCGCACCTCCGGTTGGAATGCCAGGGAGAATGTCCTTGTAAGTTGAAATCGTGGAGTCACGTTATAAACCTTGCTTAATTAGTTACACAAACACACACATATACACTAGTATGAATGTGTCCTTGTTAGTTGAAGTCGTTGAGTCGAGTTTTATTCCTTGTGGAATTAGTTACACACACACATACGCAGTAGTATGACAGTATGTATAGGTTTTCAGTCTATTTATGAGTTAAATCCATGTACAACATTGAGAATAATAGCTCTGGTGACATCACTGAAAGTCATAAAGTAACCAGAGGGTAAAATTAAGAAATGTTAGACAACGTTGGCATATAAAGACGGTGCTAAAATGTATCTGACAATGAATTAAAGTTGCTGTTAAAGTTTTAGTTCAGGTATCTATCTCTGATGAGATACTCTCCTGAACGTCAGCCAGGCAAGCCCAACTCCCTACCATGGTGCCTAGCCATGGCAGTAACCCCCCAGTAGGATAAACAGTTTGTAACTCTCGGGCCTGGGCGAGGCTCGATCTGCCGACCTCACGGATACAAGGCAGGCGCGTTACCACTACTAGCCAGAGGGAGATAATATTGTACAATAATTGTTGCTGAATCTGATCACATTCTTTCCTACAGGTGATTCCAAAGTCTGTGGTGTCGCCTGCCCCCTCTACATCGACTATGTGTGTGGTAGTGATGGCATAACCTACAGTAACCCCTGCTTCCTTGGTATAGAAACATGTCACAACCCTCACATCACCTTAAGACACAAAGGGAAATGTTATTCTCGTTAATATCTGTTCACTTGTTACTTGTTCACTAATCACTTGTCTGTTATGCATTTAACACAAGGTGGCAATATAGATATTTAATTGTTTACCCACTCAGCATGTATTGTAAAGTTTATTATATAATGAATACTTGATATTGTACAATGGCTAAATGCATTGTGGAACTTTAATGCTACACAATATTATATTGATACATCCTCAGTGTTGCCAGGTCTATTCTAAATAAAAGTTAATCAAACTCGAGTGAATAATTCTCTTAAGATAATGTCAAGCTATATATATCTTTCACTCTAATGTGTTTTTAATATTAGATGGCTTAAATATTACGACATACATTAAATTTATTATTCTTAGTGATGTGATTTTAAGAGTTAATAAAGGTGATTATAAAATTATTTTCTAAATAACCCAGAAATATAAAGTTATAAGTCCGGGACAAATAATTTTCACCCTCTGTAGGAAGAATGTCTTTGTCCCCCCACCCCAAGACTGTCCCCCTATTCCCGCATCCCCCTTAAGCTCGAATTTAAGTTTCATGGAGAGGAATGAATATACAGTTTTTAATTAATCGTTTCTCCACTTCCATCTGTTTATTGCAAACTCCGATGCATTTAAGTTTTTGCAATGGTGCCACTTTTACAGTTCATCAAATTATCAAAGAGAGTTGCAGCACATTTTTTTAGCATTTCTATTTTACCTATCACACTGGAAAATGGAGTTAGTTTTTTTTTTTTTTTAATTTGCTTACCAATCCGTATTAGTGTTAATTTTCTCGTTCGATATATTTTTTTTTTTTCATATTTCTTTCTACTGTATTTTTTTTTTTTTAATGAATGAGTTTAAATGAACAAATACAGGTTCCTCGAAAGTTAGTGTACTCAATAAAATATATTAGGGAATCTATTATTTATAATTATTAGGAAATCTTTCTCTCTCTCTCTCTCTCTCTGAAAATGTAAAATAGGACAACTGGTAAAAGATGGAATGAAACTCCTTCTTATTTTATTTAACTCATCATCATATCTTTTCATGCCACCACTGGCACCACTGTGAGGCTGATTGGTTTGCATCCAGAAGATCTTGGTCGGTGCAATGTGGACCCAGTGTGCATTCTCGGAGGATGTGGTCCATTGTTTGGATGGGTTCTCCACAGGGACAGGTTGGTTGGGGAACAAGCCCCCATTTGTAGAGATTATCTTGTGTGCGGCCAACTTTTGCCCTGGCTCTGTTCAGGGCCACCCATTCATTCCTTTTAAAGGACGTTCCATTTGGGAGTGATTCGGATGGTGGTGGTACCGTAGGATGGAAGGTAGACCTGTCCCATATCTCCCATTGCTCCAGCCGATGTTGTGCTGGGTTACTCCCATCTAGACCATTAGTTGTTGCAAAACTCTTGCGAGAGTTAAGTCTCTGTGGGGGTTGTTGGTGGCCATATAATGGGTGTCTACTGCCACTTAGCTGTTTGTCGCGCTCTTGTCTTGTAAGAGTATCACGTCTGATGGCTGTTCGTGCGATACTGGCCATGCGGTACACAGCTGGTAGTGGTGTGGGTTTCAGGTTGCCTGTGATGGTGCGACAAGCCTGGTTAAGTTCAGCATCTACTGCTGATGCATGGCATTTTATTTAACTGAATTTCATTAACATATCCATCCCTGAGGACCCTGACCCACATGAAATAATAATAATAGTGTATAATTGTATGCGGAGGAAAAAGGAATATAACATGGGTGATAGAGTAAGTCAGAGGAAGTGAGGCAAAACAACATAGATAGCGAGTGGAAGGAAACAGGAAAAAAAAATAATTTACTTTAGGATTCGGTATCTGCGTTTTCTTTCTCTTAAACCCTCCCCTCCCCCATGCCCACCCCTACCCCAGCCAACCCTACCCACCCCTACCCCAGCCAACCCTACCCACCCCTATCCCAGCCAACCCTACCTATCCTTATCCCAGATTCACCGTGGCACCGCCAAGTGATCTTGAAACTATAATACCTTGTAAAGCTATATTTATTTATCTTGATTACAGGTGTGGTATTGTATGCCTCTCTGCGGATGATGCTTTTGCTAAACCATTTGGGTATCTCATGCAAAAGATATCCAAGACTGGATGGAAGTTTATCAAAAGCTTTTTCCACACAGAGGGATAACGAGTGGCAGACGCATTTGTTTAGTTGGCAATTTGGCGACTGCTGTTTTACTCTAGACCACACTGAGTTGTGTTCTCCTATCATTGCAGACGCACCATCACTCGCGAATCCAACACAGTCAGACAATGTCAATCCAATCTTCTCTAATGCACCAGTAATTGAAAAGAATAGATCACTGCCTGTAGCACCGATTACTGGTACCAAATCTGCAAATGCTGTGATGATTTTGGATTGTGTTTCACTAAAGTATCTAATTATAACACATAAATGCTTCCTTACTCCGAAATCTGTTGACTCATCAACAAGCACACAAAATTTCTTACCCTTAGCATCTTCCTTCAATTCAAATAAGGCTGGAGATATTACTTTGCAAATAAGCTTGGTACATTTTGTACGGTGCAGCTGTATGTCTTGCAATTTGCTTCCTTTTCCGTTCTTCCTCATAAATTCACCAAGATGGTCAACACTAGATGTGCTACAGTGACATGAGACAGCCACAGCTAATTCTAATTCCACTCGTTTTTTCTCCTCATCTTCTCGCCTTATTGGAGAGAACATTTCACGCAACCCCCTACTGCCAGATGCAGCTTTCACTCTACTTACATGCCCTTTGGACTTCTCATGTTCTGTTAATCGACTTGCCTTCGGAGCGATTTGAGATTTGCAAAACTTGCACAGTGCATTTTCACTGCCATCACTTGCCCGGGTTACCCACGCAAACTTTCCTTCCCACGATGGGTTATACTTTCTGCCACTATCGTAGCGTTCCTTCCACCTCGACGTTGATGTCATGATGTATCAAATGTATCAGGTTGGTTATATTATAAAAAAGAAAAAAGGACACAATCTCACGCGATACAACAACCGGCGGCTTAGCGGGGAACAGACTGACTCTACAACTTCAAGTCCCATACGTAGCCCATAATCTCACACGTCCAGTTCCTGTACGGTTACTATGGTAACAGGAGTCGGACGTTACAGGCCAAGAAGGGGGTGGATAGGACTCATGGGAGTTAGAGACCTGATAGAGATATATATATTATATATAGGGTTTCTAATGGGAGGGCAAGAAGGCCGACATTTGACCAATATTTTCTATTTCGGGCCTTCCAGTTAAATTTCGGCCAAAATTCGGCCAAATTATTTGGCCGATCAAGTCTTGTTTTTTTAAGGCCAAACAAAAATGTTCACGGCCACATTTCGTGAATCTGGCTGAAAAATCGGCCATCTGGCAACCCTGGCCTTGAAGCACTGGGTGTGGTGTGGTGTATGGGAAGGAGGGAGGAGCGTAGTAGTTGCCAGTGTTCGCCATTTACAGCTAGACGCGAGGATAAAAGAATGTGACCGTTATGTCCGTACCCACTGCCCCCGAGGTTAGGTTAGCTCGACACTACAACAGACTCATTCCAATTAAAGCCAGAACAGACAGATTAAAAAAGAGCCCAATACCATCAATAGTCCAAATAATTAACAACATGTAATGTTCACACCCCCTTTTTTGCACACACACACACATACACACACAAACACACACAATCACACACACACAATCACACACACACAATCACACACACACACACACAATCACACACACACACACACACACACCTATACAAAAATTGACCAGGACAGTCTCACCAACACCCTAATCCTAAATCCTTCCACCTAGCACCACTCCCTAATCCTTAATCCTCCCACATAGCACCACCATTAACCCTTCTCTTGCCGTCACCTCCATCAATTTTGTTGTACTGTACATACAACACATACCTATGTATGCATGTAAATGCCTACAATTTATTTTTATCATTCATCATGTAAATACCTTTCTTATAATTAATTATATTGTAATATGTATATTTTCAGCTTTCGGGCTGCCATCCCCTAAATAAACCTTTTATTATTATTATTATTATTATTATTATTATTATTATTATTATTATATATATATATATATATATATATATATATATATATATATATATATATATATATATATATATATATATATATATATATATATATATATATATATATATATATATATATATATATATATATATATATATATATATATATATATATATATATATATACATAAAGCCGAAATTCTGTGTGTGTGTGTGTCCTCTATGCACGCCCTGATCATTCGTCGTAGAGTGAAAATTTTTACATGGGTGTGATCGCTAATACTTGGGGAGTGTTTTGGACCTATAAAAAAAATGTTTTTCATGTTTTACAAAAAATGTTAATGTTTTGAGGAGGATTCGAACCCCTGGATTAGTGACACGCACAAACTCTCTCTCTCTCTCTCTCTCTCTCTCTCTCTATTTTTAATTTCAGAGAGAGAGAGAGAGGGTGTGTGTGTGTGTGAGAGAGAGGTAATACTGGGTTTGGTTATATTTGTGTGTGAGAGAAAGATAGTGTGTGTGTGGGGGGGGGGGGGAGAGAGAAAGAGTGAAAAACAGATATAGTGAGAGAGAGAGAGAGAGAAAGAGAGAGACTGTATGTGAGAGAGACTATATATGCGGGAATAAGGGACAGGCTTGGGGTGGGGGGGTTTGCGGGGTGCTGGAATAGGGGACAGGCTGGCGGGGGGGGGGGGGTAAAAAGCCTGTCCCCTACCGTCACACACCCCAAGCATGCCCCATACACACACATACACATACACAGACATACAAACACACACATCCCTACCGTACACACACACACACAAACACACACATACACTAGGTAAGGTAAGGCTTGGGGTGGGGTGGGGGGTGCGGGAATAGGTGGTGGTGGTAGTAGTGGAGGTGGTAGTGGTTGATGTAGTGGTGTTGGTAGTGGTGGTAGTAGTGGTAGTAGTAGTGGTAGTGGTTGATGTAGTAGTTGTAGTGGAGGTGGTAGTAGTTGATGTAGTAGGGGAGGTGGTAGTGGTTGATGTAGTAGTGGTGGTAGTGGAGTTTGCATTTGTTACATATCAGTGTTGTATTATTATATTCTTTGTTTATTTAGAACTCTGTGATCATGTATGAAAATTCCACCGCCCTTCGGGCGGTGGAAGGGCGGCCGCAGGCCGCCAACCCTCCGCAGGAGCTAGCGGCTCTTAGCCGCCCGAAGGGCGGCGGAGCCAGCTAGTATATATATATATATATATATATATATATATATATATATATTATATATATATATGCGTAAATCCACAAGGAAGGAAAAATAAACACGGAGTCCCAAGCGCTTTCGTGTAATTCACATCTTCAGGGGAAAGAACAGAATGTAAAAGAATGGTTGCTGAGAGACACCTTATATACAGATACACTTACAACAAACTGGCAACCTGAAGGTGTTGCCACTGCGAGTTCAAAGCATGCATAAGGTGCTAAAAAGGATTTACCTGACCTGACCTGACCTGACATGACCTCAGGTCAGGTCAGGTAAATCCTTTTTAGCACCTTATGCATGCTTTGAACTCGCAGTGGCAACACCTTCAGGTTGCCAGTTTGTTGTAGCCAATCAGAACGCAGGGACCATAAATACTATTAAAACATAATTGTAACCATTATTATTATTATTATATACATGTCATTATCATAGATTATTATTATTATTGCTATTTTCATACATATTGTCATTATTACTATTTGTTATTACCATTATTTCGACACAGGATCAAGTGCGACAGCTAACAGCCAATCAGGGCGCAGTACGCATAGCTGTACCTCCATACAGGGACTATAAATATACCTGGTTTCTGTAAGACACTCATTCCTTTGAGAATGGCTTTGAGAGACAGCCGAAACGTCAGGCCAATAAACTCACTAGGTAATTTGCTTTTCCATCTCACCAGCAATACTAAGAAAACAATTCGCAAACTTGAAAAGATTTGCTACTAAATTAACAGCGCAGAGCTCGCAGTTATCTTCAACAAAACTTAAAATAATTAAAATAATAATAATGAAAATAATTAAAATAATAATAATTAAAATAATTAAAATAATAATAATTAAAATAATTAAAATAATTAAAATGATAAATTAAAATAATTAAAATAATAATAATTAAAATAATTAAAATAATAATAATTAAAATAATTAAAATAATAATA
>JAWZYT010002488.1:15000-197500 GCA_034508575.1 Petrolisthes manimaculis | reverse complement strand
TGAGAGAGAAAAAGAGAGAGAGAAATAAAGAGAGAACTAGAGAGAGAGGTAAAGTTGATTCGAACTCTCGAGACAGAGAGAGAGAGAAAGAGAGACAGGAACGAACCAATACACACACACACACACACACATAAACACACACAGTTATTGTTCGATTAGAAAAATTTAATGAAAGGGAAGCAGTAATAAGAAATGCGAAGAAACTAAAAGGAACTGGAATCTATATAAACGAAGATCTCTGCCCTGCCTCTCTCGAAATTAAAAACAAGCAACTCCCGTTAATGAAGAAAGCTAAAGAAGAGGGCAAGATAGCGTTTTTTCGTCATACTAAACTTATAATTAAAGAAAGACTGGGACAAGAACAATCATCTATGGGGCTGGTGGCTGGTTCGCCGGTTCGTGGTCAGGACATGGGGACTTCCGCCGTGCTTCGGACTCGCAGCTCCAGGGCTGCCTTGGGACATCGGGACCATGACGTGGGGATTCGCAGCGACGAGGGAGACCGAGCGGGGATCCTCGCCCTGGCTGCGGAACTTCGAGCTTCACCGGCCCCAGCTGTCCAGACTGACAGTGTATCACAGGGTGAAATAGACGGCGGTCCAAAAGGCGCTTCTGGGACTCAACCATCAGTGAGAAGCTCCAGGCAGAGGAAAAACAAGTAGATATGACATAACACGCATAGGAACTACTACTACTACTACAACTACTAAAACTACTACTCCAACTACTACTACTACTACTACTCCAACTACTACTACTACTACTACTCCAACTACTACTACTACTACTCCAACTACTACTACTACTACGCCAACTACTAAAACTACTACTCCAACTACTAAAACTACTACTCCAACTACTAAAACTACTACTACAACTACTAAAACTACTACTACAACTACTACTACTCCAACTACTACTACTACTACTCCAACTACTACTACTACTCCAACTACTACTCCAACTACTACTACTACTCCAACTACTAAAACTACTACTCCAACTACTACTACTCCAACTGCTACTGCTACTACTCCAACTACTACTACTACTCCTCCAACTACTACTACTACTCCTCCAACTACTACTACTACTCCAACTACTACTACTACTACTCCAACTACTACTACTACTACTACTGGAACTACTGTTACTACTACTGGAACTACTGTTACTGTTACTACTACAACTACTACTGGAACTACTACTACTACTACTACTACTACTACTACTACTACTACTACTGCTACTGGAACTACTACTACTACTGGAACTACTACTACTACTGGAACTACTACTACTACTACTGGAACTACTACTACTACTGGAACTACTACTACTACTGGAACTACTACTACTACTGCTGGAACTACTACTACTACAACTACTACTGGAACTACTACTACTACTATTACTACTGGAACTACTACTACTACTACTACTACTGGAACTACTTCTACTTCTGGAACTACTACTACTACTGGAATTACTACTACCGCTGGTGCTACTGTTGTCATAACTACAGGTCTAGTAATACTGGTACTTACAATTTCTGTCGCCACTTTAACTAACCTATTATCGAAAATCAAAACACAACTATGATCCCTAATGTGATAGATATCAATGATTATGATTTTTTTAAGAGTGATGAAAAATATAATGGTGATTTATATGTTGATACCCTGTATACCCAATCTGATACTGCCCCAAGATCTGAATACGTCACCTCGGACAATACTGTGCTTTTTAATAATGAGGTTATTACCTTATTAACTATGAATATTCGATCAATTCCTACAAATCTACAATCTTTTGTTGACTCCGTTCTCGCTAACATAAACACTAAATTTAGTATTCTCGGCTTCTCAGAAGTTAGATTGAGTCCTCACCTTACCTCTATTTATCAACTTCCAGGTTATAAAATGTTTACTACCTGTAGAAACACATATGGTGGTGGTGTAGCTCTTTACATTTCTGACTATTTTGACTCCCTAATAGTGGAAGAATTTACAAAGAGAGAAATATATATGGAATCTATTGGCGTTCAATCGATGGTCATGAATAAGAAAACTTTATTATTGAGTGTATACAGACCCCCAAATAGTAACTTTGATATGTTTTTTAATACTCTCATGGAAATACTCTCACTGGCACATAACAAAAAGTTTGACAAAATTTTTATCTTTGGTGATTTTAATATTGATCTGCTAAAATTGGAGGATAACAAGGTGCAAGATTTTTGTAACCTTATGTACACCTTTTCACTACGACCAATAACTTCCAAGCCAACTAGAGTCACAGATACAACAGCCACTCTCATTGATCATATATGGACAACCGAAGTTAACAATAACACTGGTAATTATATAGTTGACTCTGACATCACAGACCACTACACAGTGGTGTCACACTTCAAATGTCTTACCAAAACCCCATCCAGTACTTACATCAATAAGAGAATAATAAACATTGCAGCTATTGACAATTTTAAACATGACCTAAACATAATTGAGTGGAATAATGTATATAACTCCAATTGTCCTGACGAGTCCTTCAACTTGTTTTTTAATAACTTTAATGTACTATTTCAAAAACATTTTCCCATTAAGAAAATTTATTCTAAAAAAAAGCATGCATTAAGCCCTTACATTACGCCTGCCCTAAAAAAATGCATCAGAGAGAAAAATAGACTAGCCAGGTTAGCTAAGAAATGGCCCATAACCTATACAAATATATACAAACACTATAGAAATAATTTGACAAAAACCTTGAGAAATGCAAAAAATGAATACTATAAAAACAAGTTGCGGGATAGTCAGGGCAATCCAAAGTGCCATTGGAAAATGATAAACTCCATATTGGGTAAAAACATAAATAATAAGGAGCCAGTAAATTTAGACATACCCGGTAATAATGTTGCTACTGCTTTCAATAATCATTTTATCGAGGTAGGCAGTGTACAGCCTGACTTAACAGATTTATCTGGCTTATACGATGATGGCTACTTGCGTTATTTGAATCCAGCCCTACATACTCTATGTACATGCCACCTACAAATATAACTGAAGTAGCCAACATCTTAAAGGAATTAAAATCGAATTCACCTGGATTTGATGAAATTTTCCCAAACATTTTGAAACTTTCATATGACTCTCTTTCTAAACCATTAACACATGTAATTAATCTTTCTATAAAACAAGGAATCTTTCCCAGTCATTTGAAAAAAGCCAAAGTTATTCCTATATTTAAAGCTGGTAATAAATGTGATATAAATAACTACAGGCCTATCTCGATTCTTTCTGCCTTCAGCAAAATTTTTGAAAAAGTAATTGTTGTACGACTGATAAATTATCTTGAGGAAAATAATATCTTATCCAAATTTCAGCATGGTTTCCGATCAAATCACTCAACCGAAACTGCCATAGTACACTTTGTCCAAAATTTGTATAAGTTTTTAGAAAGTAAAATGTATGTTGTAGGTATTTTTATCGACTTGTCTAAAGCATTTGATTCTCTCAGCCACAGAATATTACTAAGCAAATTAGAATACATTGGAATTAGGGGAACACCATTACAGTTATTCACTAATTATTTGTTTAATAGATCCCAATCTGTATCCTGTAACGATCTTAAATCACAATTCATTCCTATAAAAAGAGGTGTACCCCAAGGATCAATATTAGGGCCTATTCTTTTTCTTATATATATTAATGACATAGTCAATGCAAGTTCTAAATTTAATTTCATAATTTATGCAGATGACACTAATCTTTTATCAGCTGACCGAGATATAAATACCTTACATTCAAACATAACTGTAGAGCTCAAATCAATAAATCAATGGATAAAATTTAACAAACTAAAGCTCAACATTGCAAAAACAAATTACATATTTTTTCACAATAGATCTTTAAGCAATTACTTTCCACCACTTCAGTTAGAAGGAGAACCACTTCGTCAAGTTGGTAACACTAAGTTCCTTGGGGTACACATAGACGAAAATCTAAACTGGAAATTACATATTGATCATGTATGTATGAAAATGTCTAAGGTATGTGGTATACTTTATAAAATACGCCATAGTCTCACCACAGATGCTCTTATAAGTATTTACTATACTTTGTGTTATCCTCATTTGATTTACTGTGTATCTGTTTGGGCTAGTACATGGCCATCATTTTTATCCAAAATAATTGTAGCACAAAATAAAATTCTTAGATGTATGTCCTTTTCAGGAAAATTTGATTCTGTTTCAAATGTTTACTCATCTCTAAACCTATTAAGATTCAACTCAATTCACAAATATTTTTCCCTATTATTAATATATAAACTGATGAACAATTTTCCAGAAAACAATATATTTAGATTTATTGATTGTCCTCGCCTCACAAGGAGGTGTAATACTGATTTTGTTTGTCCACAATTTCGAACTACATTATTCAAAAATAGTATTCTGTGTGCCGGTCCGGAAATGTTTAATAGTCTACCTGTAATTATAAAGACTCTTCTTAAATCTAATACTTATGTAACATTTAAAAAGGAAGTAAAAAAATATATAAACAATTTGCAGAGTGAGTAATTATGTTAAACAATTGAAATTTATCTAATGATTGCTGTACTTATATAAATAAATCGTCTGTCGGTCAGGGAGCTCCGGCTCGACTGGCAGTTGCTAGTTACTCTTACTATTGTACTACTATGTATGTATAAAACAAAAGCAAATAAACATTTGAACTTGAACTTGAACTTGAACACACACATACATACACAACGCCATCTGTCGCTCTAACGTCAAAACAGAATAATAAAAAATGGAGATTTATTTATGTATTTAAGGGATAACTATAATACTCATATTTCTTTTGTGTTTACTGTCCTTCCTTTCCTTCTATTTCCTTATTACATTGTGTGTGTGTGTGTGTGTGTGTGTGTGTGTGTGTGTGTAAAACTTATAAAACACTGCAATGTAAATGTGTATGTATATGTATATGTATATGTATGTACTGTACGTAAATTTGTATGTGTGTGTGTGTGAGAGAGAGAGGTGGGGGGAGGTAGAGAGTATGTGTGTATAAGAGAGAGAGAGAGAGAGAGAGAGAGAGAGAGAGAGAGAGAGAGAGAGAGAGAGAGAGAGAGAGAGAGAGAGAGAGAGAGAGAGAGGGGGGGGGGGAGATAAAATAACACACACACACACAGACGGAAGGATAGACCAATACACTAAAAAAAAAAAAAGAAAGAGAGAGAGAGAGAGAGAGAGAGAGAGAGAGAAATGGTATTAGTTGATGCGTTGATTGGTGGGTTGGTTGATTGAATGATTGATATAAACACGGTATAAGTCTTAATATTAGACTTTAAGTATACACACACACACACACATACATATATATATATATATATATATATATATATATATATATATATATATATATATATATATATATATATATATATATATATATATATATATATATATATATATATATATATATATATATATATATATATATATATATATATATATATACGCACACACACAGTATCTCTCTCTCTCTCTCAAATGGCAAATGCCATTTAACGTTAGCAAGTGCCAGATGTTGCAAGTAGGACATTCAAATAATAATTATGAATATGACATGATGGGCCAGAAGATAGTAGCTACCCCTAGTGTGAAAGATCTTGGAATATCAATTTCCCAAAACCTAAAATTCTCCCAGCATTGTAATGAAGCAGCCAAAAAAGCAAATAGAATACTATGTTTTATTAAGAGAAACTTTACTTACAAAAGTAAGGATATCATTCTACCATTATATATTAGTCTAGTCTGGCCTCACCTTAAATATGCTATCCAGTTTTGGGCCCCACACTTAAGAAAAGATATTCTCAAACTAGTCAGTTCAACGTAGGGCTACAAAATTAATCCCTTCACTACATAATAAACCCTACGAAGAACGATTACAGGATCTAAACTTATTCTCACTAAGCAAGAGAAGGCTACGAGGCAACCTAATTGAATGTTTTAAAATAATCAAAGGTTACAACAATGTGGAGATAGAAAATTACTTTACATTTGCACCAGCATTGCCAACAAGAGGAAATAGTCTAAAACTTAGAGGTCACAGAAGCAACCTAGATATAACAAAGTACTTCTTCACAAACGACGTAGTTGATAAATGGAATAATCTCCCTGAACATGTTATAGAAAGTAGTTCAATTGAAATGTTTAAAAACAGGTTAGGCCGACACATATTCCACATTAAATAACACCAATGCTGAAAACGAAAATTCTATTTTATTGGGTATTAATATTAAGGTCAGACCACCTCGCTATGGGCAATAATGTCTGTGTGGTCTGTGTATCTATGTAACTCTCACTCTCTCTCTCTCTCTCTCTCTCTCTCTCTCTCTCTCTCTCTCTCTCTCTCTCTCTCTTTCTTTCTCTGTTGCCACATTTTCTCAAACGGTTTATAAATATTTAATTTAATTTAATTAAACCCAACCTAAACTAAATATAATTAAAATTATATTATAATGTGTGGAATATTTTTACAAGTTGCCACAACTCCATTTCAAAATTGTTACTATTACCAGTGTTTATATTTCACTATTACAAACCACTTTTCTATATACCATTTCTTCTGCAAATGTTGCATAACAGTAGTTACCTCTTATAGTTAGGTCCCGGTAGTCTGCCCCAGTTAGGTCCCGGTAGTCTGCCCAAGTTAGGTCCCGATAGTATGTCCCAGTCCAGATTAGGTTAGGTTAGGTCCCGGTAGTGTGTCCCAGTCCAGATTAGGTTAGGTCAGGTCAGGTGAGGTCTGACTAATTTCTACTGTATATTTTTTCCTGCTTAGGTCCCGGTAGTCTGCCCAGGTTAGGTCCCGGTAGTCTGCCCTGGTTAGGTCCCGGTAGTCTGCCCCGGTTAGGTCCCGGTAGTCTGCCCCGGTTAGGTCCCGGTAGTCTGCCCCGTTAGGTCCCGGTAGTCACACTAAATCCTTCTAGGAAATAAAAAAATTTCCAATGAAATCATGTTGTGACAACTTGTAAAAATTTACTAAATATACAATATAGATACCTCCGTACTTTTGTAAATTTAATGGACTTTTTTGGGTAAGTTACCTTTTTTGTTTGGTGGTGGTGGTTGGGTTTCATTTCTCTTATTTTCTTTCATTTGTTTCAACTTTCCTTCCTTATTAACTCTTCATGTACTTACACAGTCATTGTATTTCTTCTTCTTTACTCTTTATTTTACACACAATTTTAGTTTTTATTTCCCTCGTTAGGAATTTCCAGGCAACCATTTCCAGTCAGTGTTTTTTTTTTTAACTTGTTTAGGTATATGACTATAATATGAGCACTTTTAAGCAGTGTTGCTTGACAAAATGTCCCCAACTTCAAGTCTTCGACATCAGAATTTCTCTTTATACCTCAGAAGTTCCCTGTATACTCTTGAAGATTGTCATACTGTACATTTACCTTTTTTTTTTTGTCTGGTAGAAATTTCCCCATATACTTTTGAACACTTTTTTATTTTCCCATCGTTACTTCTAATACCCCATGGGCCGATTCCACAGTCGATTTGTTACATCCCGAACGAAAACCATCCCCAACATGGTGATACCCCTAACCAATAAGCCTTTCCGATTCCACAGTCGTCTGATCTTTGGTTAGGGATACAAGCCACTGGTGTTGGGGTGGAAGTGTCACAGTGTAAGATTGAGGAAGCTGTGGCACAAGTCACCAGGAAACACACAGAGAAGAAGTCAATGGATATGGAAGACTTCCTCGAGGCAGTTCACTTCCATGCCCCAGGACAAAACCACAAGACAGAAGGCTATGTTGTCACTGAAAACACTGATAGTATTCTGAAGGAGCACCTCAATATCACTGGAGGGCAGGTAAGAACCCGCTTCCCTCCTGAGTCCAATGGCATTTTGTATATTGGTCATGCCAAGGCTATCAACATCAACTTTGGATATGCAGCGACCAACAATGGGATATGTTTCCTATGCTATGATGACACCAGTGATAATGATGGTGATGGTGAAGATGATGATGAATTCTGGGACAAGGAAGTAGCGGAGGTGACCAAAACGCATGTGGAGAAATTGACCAGAAAATTCAGACCCCTTGATTTTCGACCTAATGCTCAAATTGCGAGTTTTATGAATGCAGCATGTTATAGAAAAAGTCTGATCTAAATCAAATCTCTACAACCAAAATTATTGCGGTTTAATCAATTTTCAATTTTTTGATAATTTTGACCTTGATTTAAAAAATCAATTTGACCTTGAAAAACAATAGGTGACCTAGAAATGTTGATGCCTACCTGTGGTGAAAATTTCAGCAAAATTGGACAAGAATTGCGAACTCTACAGACATAGCCACAAACAAACAAGACCACTGAGCAACATACTTGGCGAAATTTCGCCAAGTAATAAATTAAGGCGAAAACACAGAGGGATCACATCTACCACACTAGAACCGAGGATGTTTACTTGACTACGTGACGTCACAACAGGGGCTGAGCAAGCCCCTGGTTTCAATAATATCCGCCATTATACCGTGAGCTAAACCTTCCCAGCAGGAACAGCGACCACCATTATAAGCATCGGAGCATGCAGCCCTTGTTGTTGGTGTTTGTTATTGTTTTGATTTGTGAAGCATGTCGTCTTAAAATAATTGTAAATAATACAATATAACGAAATAAATAATATAACGAAGAAGGGTCTATATGCAGATTATTGATGTCCCAAATAAAAAATAAAAAAATCTGGAGGTATGTGGTGTCAACCCCTAGATTCACGCTTAAAATTAATGCGAACGGAACGGTCCTAATAGCCATGCAGTGTTGCCACTTTGTGGGATTTTCCCACAAATCTGTGGGACTGTTTGAGGGGAGGCCAAATTTATTTTTAATATTTGTGGGAATTCATGAAGTTTGTGGGAAATTCTATGGAATCTACAACTAGCCAGACAAATAACTGTAAAATTCTCCATAAATAAGAGAGCTTGAAAAATAGTGTGGAAATATATAATTAGATAGTGTTAAATCAGTGAGTTTTAAATATTTGAACCCTATTATACAGAGTGTGGGTAAGTTGGAAGTGGGATGGATCATGGCTTGGTCTATTTCAAATTAACTCACGCGTCCAGCACATGTTCGGTCGATCAACACTCGGCAGGGATCCTAGGATTGGGAAGTGCAAGATCTCTCTTGATCTTGGGGAAGGGAAGAGACAAAAAAACGTCAAGTGATTAACGTACCGCGGCAGTTGTGCACTTAACACTAGCCACTAAGTACAGTACTACTCCAGTAAGCTCTGTTGCTTTCGGTTACCATGGACGTACTGTCTGCAAGCAGTGCAAGAGCAGCAAGACGGCCATACAGTGCCAGTGCCAGTAGGACCTACTTTGGCTATTTTTGTTTCTTTATCTGCTGGTGGTAGTCAAGATGACTGATAAAAGTACAAAAAAATCAATTCAGAGGTACCGTTTATCATGGGAAAATTACCAACGTTTTAAAGGTAATTAAAACAAGAGTTTCCAGTCTGTTAACAGAGGTTTTTAAGTAAATTCCTCAATGGAACTCTGGCATAGTGATGAACAATAGAGGTTAAATGAGCTGAGGAGTAATCTGACAATGTGTTTTCTGAGTGTTAGAAAGGTATACACCAAGGATCTTTAAAGGATTGCCATTAAATGTCAGGAGTAGTGAAAATTGCACTATTTTTAAGAAAAGACAGAAAACAGATGTGTTGGCTTTGAGTGTTACGAGACGGATTATATAAGTATTACAAGTGCTAATAGTGTTTAATACTATTGAGAGAAGCCCTGTGGAGCACCATCTGCTGGTGGAGCGGGGCATAGAATATCCAACAACAAGTAACAAGTAAAAATAATTGAAGAGCATATACGATCATGTAAGCCTTCTTTATAGGTTTCTTTGACATATTTATTAATTGATCAACCCCTAGGATAATTTTCGCTTACCAAGGTGTAGTGCCTTGGTGTAGTGTACGGTGGACCAACGTTCTTGTTGGCCAAGATACAGCCTACAGTATTATAGTCCTTATGGAAAAATGAACTACATGGGATTCTTAAGTTTACCTTCAGCTAAGTACTGTTATATGGTTGTCAAATATTAAGTAATTGATTTTCATTAGTAAGGAAAAATATATTAATACAATATTCATGTACGTTATATAGAAACAATAAAATTTTGCTATATTTGTTTTGTGGGATATTCATTTCAATCTGTGGAAATCTGTGGGAAAAAATCCTTAATCTGTGGGAATTTGGTTCTACAAAAGTGGCAACACTGTTAATCATGTCGGCGTGACAGGGTGCAGTGAAAGAGCTCAAGTGACAAGTGGACCAGTGATGAGAAGGCAGGCGAGGTTGGAAGACTAACAAGAACACGGAGTACGTATACAGCGTAGAATTTCTCCTCCTATGTGAAGTTAGCCGACATCCATAGTGTTTCCATGTGTCTGAACTAGAAATGCACGTTCAGAGAGAAAGGGGAAAGTACGGTGTCTGTGGTGTATGTGTAGTGTTATTAGTGTTAGAGGACGTGGGGGGGTTGTTGGGTAGCGAGTGTAGTATGGTGAAAGTGTGGAGATTACATAAAATGGTGTGTGTGTGTGAGACCAAGGCCAAGAGATATACAGTCGTGGTCAATAATAATCATCCACATATGGGTATCTCAAACAATTTACTGTCTAATATTTTCACGTTCACATTATGATATTGTTGTTTTAAGTAGTGCGTAGCTGCTTGTAGTAAATTAAAAGATGGTAGTTAACCTATTTATTAGAAAGTTTATCATCTTAGGAACAGAGGGAAGCTGTCAAACTCTGACGTAAGTTACCCCTATATGGATGATTATATTTGACCACGACTGTATATCTCTTGGCCTTGGGTGAGACTATATAAAAAAAATTGGGTGGTGGAGGTGATGTGTGGTGTGGTAGTGGACGAAAAGAAAACTGCTACAGACAAGGGAGTACTGTGTTAGCGAGACAGTACGGTGTGTAGGTGAGGAATATGGAGCTCGGAATCCCCCAAGGAGTACTTCCGGTCGTGTGGACAGAGGATGGTAGCTGAATATAGACAGGCGGTTGAAGGTGGTGGTGGGGTGTGTGTAAGGAAGGCTGGAATAGGTGCAGTGGGAATGACAATGCTACGAAAGTGCGGGTTGTACAGGGTGAGGAAAATATATAATATTATATATACACAATATGACGAAGGAATACTATACCTCGATCAAGTCAGGCAAACAAAATAATGAGCCCGAGGGCCAAGCGCATAATATTATATAGTAAATACAAAGATATATGGAATAAAATTAGGACGAGTAGAACTGGGAGGAGGAATCACCGAGAGACAAAAATGGATTTTTAAAAAATAATTACTTATATCTTATACCAGTAAGACGAAGACATGGCTGTACCGTGGGGTGCTGGGGGCACGTTACGTAGTTGTGTACGTACGATGCGTAGCGTAAAAGCGTCGAATATGTCTTAGGGTTGGTTCTTCAGGTGAAGCACGTAGCGTCTATAACGTTGGTGAGTGGTGACGAGCACGTGAGTGATGCAGTGTTGTGCACGAAGGTGGAGCGATATACAGTTGGACACATGAATGGGTGGTACAGCCCAAAAGGAAAAATGGTCAATCAATCCCCATATCAAGTTCCTTAATACCAAATAGGAGACATCAGGGGCAGAAGTCAGTATTGAGTATGGTAATAAAAAGCAAGTACCTGAGAGTAGACACTGGTTACTGAAATGGGACAAGTATCCTTCACCTGGGCTGTACCACCTATTCATGTGACCATGAATTAGGGGTTAGGTAGCCCCACCCAGGGAGGCACTACCGCTGAGGCAACGGGAGATTCAAGGAAGTACCTGATTCCATTTTATCCCCCAGACCTCAGTTGCTGGTTACACATCTTCTGCCTCACACATCTATGGGGAGCCAGGTAATCCCTTACACTACACACACATCCATGCAAACTACATTCACTTACACTCCTTGACATTAACATACCAACTTCTCACAACTCAACATGAAAAACAATATAAGCACAAACACATTTTAAATATTTATACCATGGCTGATGCAACTCTTAGTGCAAACGCGGTGGTTTCTCGGATGACCAGCACCGGAAGGGCGGGGTGTTTGACACAGGGCCCTTCCGGTCGTCATCACGCGACTGTGTCAGCACCAGCCATGATGCAGAAAACAACTGCTCGTCACCACAATGAATTAATTATGTTTGCAAATATTCGGGGGCTTCACTCCAACATTAACTCGGTACAACTTACTTCTTCAAACTGAAACCCATAACATTCTTTTCCTCACTGAATGCCAGGTTACTCCCTCTTCTCACCAGACTAACTACAACTTTCCAGGCTATATTTTAATGTCAAATTTTAGATCAAAGGGAGGCCGGAGCTAAAATTCATCTGCTAAATGATATGCAATATGGCTTTAGACAGAGACGATCTACTGTGGACAGTAGATAACATTCACAGATAACATATTCCAATTAACTGATAAACATGGAGAAACTCACACAATTTGCCTTGATATATCTAAAGCCTTTGACAGAGTATGGCACAAATCATTACTGTCTAAGCTTCCACATTATGGCCTTCAATCTTTTGTTCCCCTAATTAATTCATATCTTAGCAACAGAAAATTACATGTGATGGTAGATGGTCTGTATTCCGACTTTCATCCCATTAATGCTGGTGTTCCTCAAGGAGCTGTCTTGGCTCCAATTTTGTTCCTTATTCATATTAATGATCTTTTGTCAGTTACTCAGAATTCAATTCACTCCTATGCTGATGATTCAACTATTCACAGTTCCTTCTCATTTAATGATAGTTTTACTCAACACAATATTTTAGAATACAAACTTGCCACTTCAATTTCATTAAATGAAGACTTAACGAAGATCTTTGAATGGGGACAAAACAACCTAGTTTCTTTCAATACAAATAAAACTAAATACATCCCGTTCTCAAATAGATCAGATAATCAAGATTCTCACATTATTTTCAATAATACAAATATCCCCAAGTGCCACAGCATTGATCTCCTTGGTGTAACTTTAAATGAAAACCTCAGTAGGACTCCCAATGTCAAATCCATTGTCAAAACTGCATCTAGGAAGATGGGACTTTTATACAGAGGTTGTAATTAATGGACTGACGAACAGTTAGCAGTAATATCTAAGAGTGATGTGTGTTCCCAGATGGAATATTGTTCACCTCTGTGGGCTGGTTGTGGATCGGTAGTGTTAAGACAATTAGATAACATTCAAAACAGAGCTATCCGACTGATCAATAATCCTATGATCACTAATGAATTCCCACCCTTATCAGTACGTAGAAATGTTGCTTCCCTTCCACTATTTTATAGATACTTTTATAAGAAATGTTCGGATGAACTTGCCCTGATTATACCATTATTACCACCCCTTGGCGTCTTCCCACGGAGGACTAGGGCAGCTGAGAATACACATGAGTTCACACTGACTCGTCCACGTTGCAGGACAACTGCTTACAAAAATTCGTTTACTCCCCGTACTACTTCCCTGTGGAATTTTCTACCAAGGGAATGTTTTCCAGCAAGTTATAACCCCCAGCAATTTAAATCCAGTTGTTTTAAATATTTTATGAGTGGAGGATGCCAATATGCAAATGGAACCATTTATTTATTTGTTTTTTCCTTTCCTCCACTCACTATATGTAAAAAAAAAAAAAAAAAAAAAAAAAAAAATGTACGTAGGTTAGTCGTAGAGCTGAAAACGTGGTTAGGCGTGAGCATGTGTGTATGTAGAGATGAGGTGTACGAAGGTGCGTCGTAGGGTGTCGTAGGGAACCCCAGGGTTGTGTGTGTGGGTACCTTGCGTTTGAGTAGCACACGTGGAGATGGCTTCGTCCAGAGTCTCTTCACCGGCCTAGTAGGTGTACTAATACTCCAAGAGGGTCACTAATTGTAACGTTTAGTGGTCGTTACTACCCAAAGGTATTATAGTATACTACCAATACTAGGCAAGGTTTATTTCAATAGTATAATAGTTAGTATAATGTGTGTGTGTGTGGGGGGGGGGCGGCAAGAGTCGAGCGAGGCCAATCAGAGGGGGAAGCTAGTGTGTTCGCTCTCTTAAGCTGGTGGGTCACTGGGCCTTGGGTCAGTCGTGGAGCGGGGTGGCATAGCTGTGTGGTTAGGTATGAAAACGAAACAGCAAAATTTGGCATACCTACTGCTTGGGTCCACTACAGTATCATTAGATGAAAGTTACCTTTACACACACACATATGGGGCTGGTGATGGGCACTACATTGTTTGGTATTACAGGAACAAGACTGGTGATATTATGGCTGAAAGCAAGTTTGACGACCTACTTACCAAGTTGGGCACTGGACCTTGGAATTGGCTCTACTTTCTTGTCGCATCGTACTGTGAGTCTTCCTCCTATTAATTGTTTTAATTTGTTTAAAGGGAGATTATCTTTTTGATAAATCGGAAGGCTACATATTCCTCTTAACTATGCCACGAAACAGATCCCCTATTAGTATCATTGAGGTCGTCTGTTTTCTGGCATCAGGGTGACCAGATTAAGTATAATTATGCTAAATTTCGTAATTTATTCAGAAAATTATGTGTTTAGCATATAATTATATCTAGCATATTCTTAACATAATTTAATGAGCTTCGGGAAATTTCTAGGTTGATTATAACTTACCACTTGTGGCCAACGGTAGTTTCTGGATTAAAGACCAGGATACATGATTAATATAACAGGAGGGATGAAAATTGTGAAACAGTCCATACTTTTAACGAACCTAGAACAGGATATCACAGCCGTTAAAGAAGTCAAGCTTTGGGCCCACGCCACCAAAATAGACTACCAGAGCACACTGTAATTACTGTATACCTTGAAATAATACCATACCAATACTAAAATATAACGGAATCCGAACATATGAATACCAACAAAAGATTTAGCATAATTTTTGCCAATCTAGCATAGTTTCGGCTGCTGTCTAGTGTATTCCCGCTCGAGATATCTGGTCACACTGTCTGGCATTGTTAGGAGGAATAAATAGCTTTCCAATTTTTCAACAGGAGAATCTCCCCTCAACTCTGGTTTGTGTTGTGTCCTCACTGTATTTGTATCTACAGTCGCGGCCATATATAATCATCCATATAGGGGTAACTCACACATGAGTTTGACTGTTTCCCTTTGTTCTTTAGATGATAATCTTTCCAATAAATAGGTTAACTACCATATTTTAATTTAATACAAGCAGCTACGCACTTCTTAAAACAATAATATCATATGTGAACTTGAAAACATTAGACAGTAAATTGTTTGAGATACCAATAATTATGTGGATGATTATTATTGACCGTGAATCAAGGGTGGCAGTACGGTACGGTACGAAAAAAATATCGTAATTCCGCACGCTTAAAAATATCGTACCATAATTTCGTACCTTACCTAAAGAACCGTACCGGACTAGTACGAAAAAGTAAGATTTCGTACCGTAATTTCGTACCCAATATCGTACCAATGCCATAAATTACATCTCTAAAATTAATCAATTATATGAACTACCTCTGTAAACAGTTCCTTGTCCAGACTCGATTAAGTTCCCATAATTGTGTCTTTTGTTTTGTTATTAATGAATATCACTGTAAATATACTAATATTACTATAAATAGAGTAAGTGTGTGTGTGACTGTGGGACTTGCACTAGGTTACCAAGGGTGAAGGTTGCAGTATAGGATATTATTACAAGGCAATGAGGGCGGCATACATACACCATGATAATTGAAGGGTAAATTAGAACTGCAATTTTTTTTTTCTGTTAGCAGGTGCAGTAGTATGAACTTATATGATAGACTATACTGTACACATTTTCCATATTTGTCTTGGAATCAACTAAACAAATCGACCAATAACACATTAAGAGGAAATACTAAACAGACGTCAACATAAGCTTTGCATTTTATTAGAGGAGTCCCGAGTCACTGGACACGAACTGAACACGATAACGACAGTCTACGAGCAGCAGACGAGTAGATGACACAAACACACGCTAAAAGAGAGTTAAACCTTAAAGATAAACCCTATGATGTGAAGTCCATCCTTAGAAAAAAGAGAAAAAATATAAATAATTTATCACTTTTCTGAACACCTAAGCCTTAGGCCTTATTAAACTAAACCTAATTCACATACGAAAGTGCACTTTGTGGCAATTAATAGGTAGATAATATTTCTATTTATTTGTCATACCGAATTTTGTTTACTCAAAAAACGAATTTTCTATTAATATTTTTCCAGCTAACATCCTCACTACATCACTCACGAGTACGAAAGAAATGCATTTATAAAAGTTATATAATTCTATATAATGGTTATCGCATGACCAAGCATTAGTATGTCCAATACTGATTAAAATACTAAAACAATCAAGAAAATCGGACAAGAAATTACGAAATTATAAAGAGGAGAATGTATAAAACTTACGTTTTGAGAAAATCGAGGCGACGTGAGTCAAACCCACTCAGAAGAATCCACTCGCGTACACTGTACTCCACACTTACAAACGTGTTTGACTATGTCTGTAATCAACTTTTTCGATATAAGTACATATTCCACCTCCACAGATTCACTAACACTTTTATCACTAATTAATTGATTGTTTCTTTTCATGGAAACCCGTGGAGAGGCCCAACAACAGGTGGTAATGGTGGTGGAGGTTGTTGAACTGTATTATATTTTGTATGATATTTTGCTAACCAAGCATTGGCAGCCGATTCTCTTGCCTCTTTTTCTATCCTGACACCTTCCCTATGCTGCAGAGGTATTAGAGGTAGAGGTACAGAGGCAAAATGGTGCAAAAAACGAGAGGGAAAACACAGGTTTTGTCTACGAAACACTTCAACTCGTAAAATTTGAAATGCCACTGACTAATAGTGAGCTACTGTGAGCGTTGCCATTAGTATGAACGGCTAGAAGGAGCCGAGAGAGATGCCAAATGTCGCTGCTAAATAAAACAATAAAAAATCATAATAAAATCCAGAAAAAACGTAGACTTCTGGTTGCCACGGACGCTGAGGTTTTTAAATCGCGCGTCGTCCCTTTAAACACCCACTTCACAAAAATGTCCATTTAAATGGATAAAGAATTCGCAAAATGTGCTGAAACTTTGTGTAAGTACTGGAGACACATCAGGGTTTACAAGGATGGCTATAGCAAAAATAGCCCAAATGGCTGATAATATTGAATTTTTCGTGAGTAGGCCCCTTAATTAGTTAAGTAAAATTATATGTAGTTTCAACAAAAACAAATAGGTGTTAGTAATGATATTGTTTTGCCAGGCCGTTTTCGTGGGTAGGCCGCTTAAAGTAGAAAGTTCGTCAAGAAAATTAATTAGTTGCTTTTACATCTGGATATTAGATTATTCTTGACAGAGGACAGTGGAATGTATATTCGAATTTTTTATAAGGTACGGAAAGAGTACGGAAAAGGCCCCCCCAAAATAACGTAATTTCGTACCGTACCGTATTTAACAAAAATTATCGTACCGTAATTTCGTACCGTACTTTTAGATTAAAAAATAACATACCGTATCGTAATTCCGTACCGTACCATACCATACTGCCACCCTTGCCGTGAATGTACAGTCTCCTCCACTGACGCGTTCATCACTCAGCGTTGTCATTGTGTGTAGCCCACAAGGTGTGTACCCCACAATGTGTGAACCACCAGTGTCGTCGACTCTAGTATCCAAAACACACACCAATATGATTCATGTCAGTGATTGGTTGATTGATCGTGTTTTTTTTCTTTTTCTTTTTTAATTAATTACGCCGTAGCGTCAATCAAAAGGCATGTACCCATACATACAGGTAGGCAGAACCCATGAGAATCAAGTTACCACACACACACACACATCATGAAAACATAACAGCATGAAGCACAAGCATTCAGACAAATAATTACATTATTACCTACATAAACCCACCAAAACGAAGATGGCGCACCAAAAGCTCCTCCAAAACCTGATGGTTCAGCAGGTGTCGACAAACCACATCAAGTGGCAGGCCTCGGGGCAGCAAGTGTCGGACAGTGGGGCAGGCCAGCCAATAGTGCTCTATGGTGTTAGCACGAGGCTCTCGCCACAAGCGACACTCAGTGAAGGGAGGCTCACCCTGCATCCCAGCAACCTGCCATGGTGGCCGGTAGCCAAGCCTCAAACTAGCAGAGACTACATTGTGCCTTCGAAACATGAGGCCTCGACGACGGTAGGAATATTTGTGACGACAGACATACTCGTAATGGGTGATGGAGATGCTGAAGGGCCTCTCTGCATCCCTGCATCGCCGTACAGGAAGGAGAGAGGCGGAGCGGATTCTAGAGAGGTAACATGTCAGGGAGAGAGGACGTCCAACACCACGAGGAGTCAGATGGCAGGCTTCCTTTGTGAGTCAGTCAACTGTATCATTGTGACATATACCTACATGGGATGGTACCCATAAGAATTTGATAATCAAATAACGATGACATAATAAGGCCAAAAACGATAAAATCTGCTGAATAGCAGAAGAGTGTGTGGGCTGAACACTAGAGAGGGAATGAAGGGCAGGTTTAGAGTCACAACAAATGGCAGCATTCACTCCACGTTGACAAACGAGACTAACAGCATTCAGAATAACATACAGTTCACACAATGTTGAGCTGGAGTGGTTACAGAGACGACGGCCAACCCAGCCCCCTGGAGGTGACTCCATATCAGGTGAGAAAACGGAACAACCTGCTGTACCATCCATTTGCAATGAGCCATCAGTGTAGAGGCAGTATGGATCTGTGATGGAGGACGTCACTGTTTTTATGTGTTCCAGAGCCAAGGCAGTTCCGACTTGGAAGTAGGTGTAAAGCTCACATTAGGTGTTGGTAGCATCCACGGAGGGGATGTCTGCAACCATTATATCTATATTAAGACTACGGAGCATAGAGGAAACAGACCTTAAAAGAGTACGTCCAGTAGGCAGAATGGGAGGGACCGTGTAGTTTGGTCGAAGAGAAGTTCTGACTAACTGAGAGTAATGGGGTGAAAGATGTGGGAAATGGAGGCACTTGACAGTAAAGCAAGTAACATTAGAATAAATTCTCTCCACTAATGGGGAAAGACGCAACTCACGCTGCATGTTCACTATCTTGGTCGACATTGGACAGCCGAAAATTATTCTCATTGCTCTATTCTGAAAATTTTCTAAAGTTTCAAGAGTAGCCCTGGGAAGTTGAATTAGAGCAGGGAAGAGGTAATCAACAACTGAACGGATAAAAGCAATATAGATTGTCCTGGCTACTGGGATAGAGATGCCTGAGGAGTTGTTAGAGAGCCATTGAAGTGGTGTAAGTCGGCGCTGGAGACGACCCAATAAGTCCTGAACAATAGGATGGTCTTGAGGTCTGGCAGGAACATTTGGCCAAATATTGACTGGCGCACCCAGGTAACAGTACTGGGAACACATGAGAATGACAGTCCCTCCAATGGTGAACACTGGCCGAGCTTGAGGAAGGCGGCAAGTAAATATTTTACTGTTATCTAGTGAGACAATAATACCACAGTGAGAGGAGGCCACAGAGAAAAAGTCAAGAAACCGCTGGTGTGATCGAGGGATGGTGTTGGCTTGGGTGTGGTGTTCTATGGAGGCAGGGTAGGGAACTGTAAGCTGTAATGCAGAAGTCTTGGCTAGGTGCTATTTTTATGAATGCTCAATATAGGTCAAAGATACTCACTTAGAACCTTCAACCTTTGTATGGATTGATGTTATTGGCTTCAGCTAATTACATTAATCCTAACAACTATAAGTTCTGAGTGATCCATTGATAATATAAGAGTGTTTACTTTGGAGCACCTGCCAGACATTGCCACACACCAGCAAATTTGGTTGCAGTCTTTTCTCGGGCAACTGTACATGCTCACACACACGTACGCACAAACTAACACACCCGGATGTGGGAATACTACTAGGCTAAACTCGTTTGCATAAACAGGATACGTAACAATATGCTTCTCTCGTCCTGTAATGAATCAATAGTAAAAAATAGTTGTAAGGAAACTCCTTATTGCATATTTATAACACTAATTACAGTAGAAGATGGAAAATATGTAGCGCTGACCAACAATACATACGGCAGTCAACTATAACATGCATAAATTTACCTGCCATTGACAATAAACTGCAAACATATTTTCTACATAAAAAAAATCACATAGAATGTGAAATATTACAACAATAAACTGAATCGTAGTTCTTACTAATATGATTCTAAGTCCACAGGAAGCATGCAGTAAAATGACGAAAGAAATGCTGCATTTAAAATGCAATGAGAACAAAGTAATGTTAAAAGTAATGTTGGCTGTGCTCAATTATTTGAAGGACTTGATGTGCAGTTTATATACAGGCTGTCTCATGACCAGACCACTGTTCGGTTCATGCACTTCAACTTACTTCATATAACTCTTAGTTCTGTAATTGCTGCAAGTATACATGTAGTATATCAATTCATACATATGGTTAATCATCTACTTGTAAAGTCAGTCATGTTTCCATTACCTAACGAAACAGTGTGATAGTGTCTCTGACAGTTGATGGGACAGTTAGCTATGAGTAAAATAAATATGGTATATTTATGAACCAGACAGCTTTTAAATGTTTAACTATGTTTAACTGTGTTTACCTTCTTGTGCAGTACTATAACTTCCCTTCCACCCGCTATTACCTATATATCTATTTATAATCTACTGTGTGCATATGAGAGTGAAAAGAGAGGAGAGGGGGGATGAATTACTGCTCCGAGACTCCTAGTCTGTCAGTGTGGTGGTTGTACTGTCAGCATCAACCTGTCGTACACAAAGGGGCCAGCAGCTGTGCTGACTTATCACACTGTCTCTTGACCTCACAGGGAAAGGACATGTACTCGGCGCTCTCACAAGCTGCCAGGTCAGCCTGTTGACCCTTCCCCCAACACCCCACGTTCTTAGCTACAACGACAGTGTACATACCTAGACAAACTATTCTACACAAGGAAAATGTCCAGCCCTAACTACAAATATAAACTCAGTGAACTTTGGAAATACAAGCGAGGGTCAGGCTACCCTTCAAGTGAAGTGATCCAGAAATTAAAATCACTGAATCTCTTCCACTACCGCGGAACACGGGGAGGAAAAAATATCATACGGAATATACCAGTGCAGACCACCACGAGGACCAGTAAAATACCGGTAAAAAGAAGAATATACAAACACTTTGAGGTACCGAGAAACTGGTACAATCTCCCCTCTTTCCTACTATCTAATGTCACATCATTAGCCAATAAGATTGATGAACTAACATTGACAGTGAAATCCATCAGTGTAGATATTGTAGCCATCACAGAGGCGTGGCAGATAGTTCCTGAAGTGTGCAAAATTCAGGACTACGAACTTTTTCACCACCTCAGGACTAACCGAAGGGGAGGTGGAGTGGCATTGTATTGCCGCACTGACACCAGCCCTTCACACCTCAGTGTTGATAACCCAGACGACCTGGAGATACTGTGGGTGAGGGTGACCCCCCCTTGCCACCCCTGCAACACAGCTTCCATCATAGTCTGTGTTGTTTATCATCCACCACGTGCCACCACAGCACAGCTACTCACTGACCACATTATTGACACAGCTGACACTCTGAGGTTGAGATATCTTGCTGCTAAGTTAATCATATGTGGGGATTTCAACCGCTTGGAAGTGAGTGACATCCAACACCAACTCAACCTCACCCAAGTAGTGGATTTCCCCACCCACGGTCAGGCTACTCTCGACCTTATCTTAACTGACCTGGACCATCAATACTCAGCTCCCCGCCCCCTCCCCCCCGTAGGACGAAGCAACCACGTGTCCGTCCTATGGTCACCCAAACCTACTACATCGGTACCAAGGGAAACTGTCACCCGATCCTATCGGCCAACACCTGACTCGTCGATAAGAGAGTTTAGACAGTGGCTGGTACACCATCCATGGATAGAGGTGACAGAACCACTAGACGTCCACATTAAATGGCACAACTACGTCAACACCACTACAGAGGCCTACCATCACTACTTCCCCACCAAGACCATCCGTGTGCATCCAGCTGACACCCCATGGATGACACCACGAATAAAGCGGCTGTTACAGCTACGAAACAGGCACTACTACACCGACCCAGTCCAGTACAGAAGCCTTAGAAACAGGGTAATAAGGGAGATTAGGACTGCCAAGGCTTGCTACTACCCAGAAAAAGTGCAACACTTAAAACAGGCCAACAACAGACAATGGTACTCCAAGATTAAATCTCTCTGTGGTTTACAAAAGCAATCCCCCTCCTTCCCCTGTACTTCACCCCTTTCTCCTGATAATGCGGCTGAGGCGCTTAACGGTCACTTTGCCGCTATCTGTCAAACTCTCCCCTCTCTTCAGACCAGCCTTCTCCCTGCCTACCTCCCCTCCCCATCTCCACTCCCGTCTGTCCATGAGGCTGAGATTGCCAAAATGATAACCTCATTTAAATCTAACAGATCCACCACACCTCATGACCTCCCCATTAAAATTTACAAGGAATTTGCCCCTGAACTAGCCACGCCCCTCTGCTCCATAATCAACTGCTGACTGGAAAATTTCCTACGTCACTCCCATCCCTAAAACTCCCACCCCACAAACCTTTAATGACCTAAGACCAGTTGCCATCACACCTCTCCCTAGCCTCCTTTGTGAAGATTTCGTATTTAACTGGTCTTATTCACAAATTAGCAAACAGCTAGACACTCGTCAGTACGGCAATATCAAATCCACCTCCACCTCCCACTGCCTAGTCAGCTTCCTTGAGTTTATCCACAGCCACTTGGACAAACGTAACACTTCTCTCGCCCTTGCTTTTGTAGACTTTAGGAAAGCGTTTGATCTTGTAGACCACACTGTTGTCATCAACAAGGCCATTAACCTGGGACTCCACCCCAACCTGGTAGCTTGGCTGGCTGACTTTCTCACAGGAAGGCAGCAGGCGGTCCGTTATCAGGGCTCTATATCTCCCCTGCAACAGCTGACTTGCGGTGTGCCGCAAGGAAGTAAAACTGGACCACTTTCATTCCTCATGCTGATCAATGATGCCCTTACCGACACCCAACATCGATGGAAATACATGGATGACTGCACGGTTGGCATCCCAGTCAACACTAGGACGCCAGATTATGACCCACTGCAAACCACCCTCGACAGACTGCAGACGTGGACAGACCATAACAATGTCTCTATCAACCACACCAAGACCGTGGTGATGCACGTCTGTACCTCATCTGCAGCTGTGCCGCCCCCCCAGCTCACAATTGGCCTTCATCCACTCCAAGTCATCCACTCCTTCAAGCTTCTCGGCATCACAGTGGACGATAAATTATCATGGAAGCAACATGTAGCTAGGATGGTCAAGGTAGCCTCTTACAAACTATACATGCTGCGCAGACTCAGGTCTCTGGGGACTCCAACAGGGGATTTGAAGGTAGTCTATACCACCTTCATATTACCCTCCCTACTGTACTCCTCCCCAGTATGGTCTTCATCTCTGACTAAAACACAGCAACAACAGCTGGAGAAAGTACAGAAGAGGGCATGCAGGGTCATACTTGGCCCTGCCTACACCAGCTACAATCATGCCGTCACCACCCTGAGTCTGCTCAGCCTGACAGCCATGTATGAGCAAGCCCTTATCAAGTTTGGAGAAGGCTTGTTAAGAAACCCACGTCACCGTCATCTACTACCACCTAACGCTCCACCACTAGCCAGGGCTACCAGACACCAAAACAAACTGGTGCCGCTCAAAGCCCCTCGCACTGACCGCTATCGCCATAGCACTATTCACACTTTAGTGCGAAATATAAACAATTAAATTAACTAGTACTGTATGTTTCCAAGTTATAGCCCATAGATCTTAGGATTAAGAATTAATATTAATGTAATTTTTCCCCTATGTATATTTTCAGTCCCTGACTGCTATGTAAATAAACCGTTAATTATTATTTTTTATTATTATTATCACCCGGAGTAGAAAGAAACTTGTCCGCAATAGTACAGTTGGACACATGAATGGGTGGTACAGCCCAGGTGAAAGATACTTGTCCCATTTGAGTAACCAGTGTCTATTATCAGGTACTTGCTTTTTATTACCATCCTCAATACTGACTTTTGCCCCTGATGTCTCCTATTTGGCACTAAGGAACTTGATATTGGGAAAAATTGATCATCTTTCACTTGGGCTGTACCACCCATTCATGTGTCCAACTGTACATGTGGATGAACGTAATCATTTGCCTAACTGGAGTTAGGTTAGAATATTGCACAAAGGTATGACAGAGAGAGAGAGGAGGTTGACTGAAGCTGCATACATAATCAGCAACAGATCAACCAATCATCGGGAATCGATCCTACAAATTGGCCAATAACGCAGCAATTATGATCATCATGAAGGCAAGAGGGGTGGAGTCTGGTACCGTCATCCAATCAGCTCCACTGATCCGATTGAGACTTGGGTACCGCAACCCGGGCTGACACCTGTGTATATATGGGGCATGGAATCTCATTTTTCTGTAGTCTTGTTCTGATGAAGATAGAAGCGAAACGTTAATAAAGACTCCAGGAGTGTACCTAGGATTTTCTTACTCCACCTATTTCCACCTATGTGTCGTGGTACCTACCAATATATATATATATATATATATATATATATATATATATATATATATATATATATATATATATATATATATATATATACATACAGTGCTGCCGGTTAGAAATGGCGCGAGATGACGTGAAGTCCGGCGTGCTGCCATATACCATAATTTCCGTGTGCTACTCTCTGTAGGCTAATATTTTATGGTATTGTAGAAAGTAGCGATATCTGGCAACTCTACTCTAAGCTTTGTCTGGGAAATTTAAACAATATAACGGGCTAGTGCTTCCTTACGCTCTCAGTGGGGGGGATCCTGCAGCTTCTAATTACCCTAGTTTTTTGTGTATATTGGTTCACTATTCCCTCCAGTTACTAATTAGTATGGGTCCCAAGAAAAGACTCAAAGAACCTGATATTGCAGCTATCTGTGCTCTAGCCAAGGACAATAAAACTAATCAAGAACTCTCAGCTAACACAGGATTATCAACAGTACAGAGGTGGACACAAAAATTCGGTGCGGGCAGGAGTGACTTTATCACACCACCATACAAACCACCAGTGCGTAAACGGAAAGTGACTGAGAGGACTTTGAGAGTTATTGGTAGACAGCTGGAGGTCCAACCTTGCATCACAAGCCGAGAATTAAAGACTAAAAACCCAGATTTACTGGCTGGAGTGGCTGACAGGACAGTATGGGATTATTTCAAACGCAACTTAGGTTACAGGTGTTGCCGCGCAGTACATAAACCCTGGTTAACTGTTGTTCATCGCAAAAAAAGATTAGCTTTTGCCTCTCAATATCATGACTGGGGTACTGATGAGTGGCGAAAGGTGTTGTGGTCGGATGAATCCACTTTTGAAGTTACAGATAACCAGAAAAGTCGAGTGTACCGCCGACGTGGTAGTGATTCCCATGACCCCAGATATCTTAACCACACAGTAAAACATCCTGATTCATTGATGGTGTGGGCCTGTTTTTCGTACTATGGTGTGGGAAAGTTGGTATTTTTACCTAAGAATGTTCGTATGAATAAAGATAATTACTTTGAACTCATACTTGATGAGCTAGACGAGTGTATGGAGAAATGCAACTCTGATTATTTTATGCAAGATGGTGCTCCTTTCCATACCTCTCATTTAATTACCAATTGGTTTGAATTCTGTGGTATTACTCTCCTAAAACCTTGGACAGCAAATTCACCAGACTTAAACCCAATCGAAAACTTATGGACGTATATTAAACGGCAACTAAAGGATGGTGACACATCTTCACTTCCATGCCTTCAAGCAGCCATACAAGATATCTGGGACAACATTAAGTTGGAATACTTTCATAATTTGGCTGACTTCCTTCCCAAACGACTCAACATGTTAAAAAGCAATCGAGGGTACCCTATCAGTTACTAATTTAGGTGAGTATCCTCATTAAAACTATTTTCACACAGACCATTTTCCCCTCATCAGTAAGAACAGGTTGTTTACGTCACCGCGACATTTCTAACCGCCAGCACTGTATATATATATATATATATATATATATATATATATATATATATATATATATATATATATATATATATATATATATATATATATATATATATATATATATATATATATATATATATATATATATATATATATATATATATATATATATATATACAGTGCTGGCATATATATATATAATTATAATTATTTTTATTATTTTTTCATATTCATGCCTGTTCCTAATATAAGCGTGTTTTTGATGGTCTGGTGTTTACAGGGTGTCTGATGGTGCCGCCTCAGTTCATCAGTGGAGTGTATCTGGCACCTGCCGTCAACTACACCTGCCGCCTGCCTGACAACCAAACCCACCATACAGTTGTCGCAGAGTGAGTGAGTTCATCGTAACAAAAGCAATATTATCACACTGGAACGTATCTTTTCTCCGTTTTCCGCCTCCGCCATCCTACGATCTAAAGATATATCTGCTTGGACAGGGCAGGATTAGGAAGGGAGTTAAGATGAGGGTGGATTGGTTCAGGGACTGTGGGTTGAGGATTAGGATTGGGGAGGTAATGATTGGTGATCCTATTTCTAAACTTGTCAAGAGTGGGGCTATTAACTATATGAGATGGGAGATGATTCCACTGTTTTGGATGCAGCGGGGAAAGAATGAGTGCCTGAATAGATCAGTGCTTGTCTGGTATGTATGGTATTTTAAGTTGTGGCTGCCTCTAGTGGATCGTATACTTGTAGGGTGTAGATATGTGTCTTTGTCTATGTCAACTAAGGTGTTTGTAATTATCATCTGTTGTCTGTTTATCTGTCTTCGTGTAGCCAATGGGTCTAGTTTTGTGTCTTGTTTAGGCAAAGAGACTGATGTAGTGTGTCTGTAATCACGTCTGGCCCACCTTGCAGTTTTGTTTTGTATGGACTCTAATTTATTTATATTATTGTAAGTGTGTGGGTTTCAAACGGTGTCGCAATACTCTAAGGGTGGCCGAACAAAAGTGTTGTAAGCAGTCATTTTGATGTCTGTTACACCTGCTGAGGTTCCTGCGCAAGAACCCCAGGACCCTACTAGCTTTATTCCTTCTCTTGTGGGAAGGGACTCTGTTGAGGTTGGTGTTGTGTAGTTGGTATGTATATGGAATGGTATTATGGGCACGGGTAAAACGGATGTGATGGCATTTGAAAGGTCTAAATGTCATCTGCCATTTGACTTCACAGTCTTCAAGTGCAGTTAGGTCGTCCTGGAGTCGAAGGCAGTCATTCCTATCTTTGATTGGTCTGTAAACTAAGCAATCGTCTGTAAAGAGTCTAGTGGTTCCCTGGGGTACCCCAGAGGTCACAGGAACAGGTGGAGACTGACTACTGTCAAGAACTACGCATTGCTTTCTGGTAGTCAAGAACGTTCTAATCCAGTGAAGAAGTTGTCCCTGTATGCCCTAGAATTCTAACTTGTGTAGTAGTCTTTGGTGAGGGACTTTGTCGAAGGCTTTGACAAAGTCTAATACTATGGCGTCAACTTGTCTAATTTTTGTGTCATTGAAGGACTGCAAGATGTCATGAGTAGTTACCAGTAGCTACGTCTCACACGAGCATTTAGGATGAAAACTGTGTTGATTGTCAGTCAGTATATTTTGTCTATCAAAATGGTCCATTATATGTCTATGAATTATGTGCTCTAAAATTTTGCAGGGGACAGAGGTAAGTGAAATTGGTCTATAATTAATGAAAAAGGTTCTGTCTCCGGATTTAAAAAATGGGGTCACATTTGCCAAAAGCCAGTCTTGAGGGAGTTCACCGGTCTGTAAAGTCTGTGAGAATATAACCTGCAGGACAGGGGCAAGAACGTTAGCGTTAGTCCTCAATATCCTGCAGGGTATATTGTCTGGTCCAGTCGCTTTGTGTATGTCTACTTCAGATAAAAGTAAAAAGTGGTAGGGATAGGTAGGTGTGACGGTGTTGGCATGTTTGGTAAGTGTTCATGTCCTTGGGTAAAAACGGACTGGAATTGTGTGTTAAGGGCGTTGGCTTTGTTTTGTTTTTGTTGTCAAAAATGAGTATCATGTTGGGAGAAGTCCTCTTCAAATTCCTCAATTTCCTCTACATGACTTACCCATTAAAGAAACTAATTTGGTAGGAAGCCTGACATTAAAGCACAAGCCATGGGTAAGAAATCTCTTAGTGTGCAGCATTCCAGTAATTGTAGAGGAAGATAGCCGAGTCCAATATATGTTACAGTCAATATCTAAACCTAGACAATTTGTAAAGTGACTGAACTTTTCAGGCAATATGTGAATTGCCTGATTCACTCAGTCACTTTAGAAATCAGCTAAAAATTTCAGACAATTTACAAAGTGACTAAAATTCTGATTACTTTTCTTGGCATATTGACAGAAATTATTCTTGTATAATGAGTAATCGGCGTGTTTGCCTATTGGCGGTTTGTGTACTGATGTCAGGGTAGTTTGTGTGTGTGTGTGTGTGACCGGTACAGCCAGTGCAGTATTGTGCTAGCCTTGTCCTGTGAAATTTTCTCTCGTGTCCTCCAGTGTACTTCCTTTGTAGAAGTTATGGCGTGTCCTGAGGAAGCACTTTCTTATGACAAAGTGATGTTAAAGAAAAAATGGGATCTAAATCTTTACTGCTGACTAAAATTGAGTAATACAGTCTAATAGAGGAACTCAAAGTAGCTGCATCTGCAAAATATAGATCAAATCGTCAGTATTACATCCTTGGACGTTACGAAGATCTTCAATGTGGTGACGTTGAAAAGTTGATAAAAAAACCGAACGACAGAATTCAAGAACCTGTTTTTGTTCACCCTCTGCCTATCCAGACAATTCACCCTGTGACCAGAATCCTCCAAGAAGATTTTCTGAGCTTCAAGATAACATAGCACTTCAACGGTCAAGAGCAGCAGCTGGTCAATTAGCCCAAGCTGAATGCATGGTGAAACGTAGTCGTATAGATCATACCCCTGGTAATCTCGGATATAATGTGACAGATCCCATCCCGTTGGTTGATCTAAGTAAAGGTGATCTACGAAATGTTATAGGTGTTATCTTAGATCGTAATGAAAATGACATGTATCTTGGTTTTCATCTTGTTGAATGCAGAAAATATTCGTTCTACAGTTGCACTGGAATGTGGCAAGCATAATATTTTCAGCATAAAATTTGATACATTAGGGACTTTACATCCCGAACAGCAACCCAGAACTTTACCTGAGTTATATCTGCTTCAGTCCCTATTTCTGTGTTCTGTTGTTGTTGTTGAAGTTCGTCAAGCTGTCTGGCCGAACAGCACCGAGCTCCTGAGAAAGGCCCCCCTAACGGGACCCGCCTTGACATGGTGGGGAGGCTTGTGTGTCTCTGAGACCTGGCGAGCTAGACTAGAGGGGGCTCCGGCCCCTGCTCTGCCCCGATTTCCGGGAGAGAGGGCTTCCCATGCAAGTAAGGTCGCCAGCGAGAGACCAGACTAAATGGTTACCTTCTTTCAGTTCTTCAACTGTCCCTCTTTTCTTTTTATTTCCTTCCTGCTTGCTGTCACACCTCTCTTATCACCTTTTTCGGGCGCTATAGGACCTCGATGGTAGCGCCTAATATCCATCAATCAATCAATCCTGAGGAAGGCCATGGCCTGAACTGAGCTCTCCCACAGTGCCTTCAGAGAGTGTATGTTGTGTTGTTGGTGAGTGTGGTTGTCTTCTATAACGTGCTTAATAGAATGAGGTGCTGTGTTGCATCCTGGACAGGTATCTAGAATGGTTCCATCCAGCCTCTTCTGATCTGCCAAAAGGGCCGGGTGGTGGCCACATCGCAGCCTGGCCAGGTGGACGGTGAAGGGAGGATGCAGATGGATGGTTGTAGGGAAGTCGTGCATACATCTGTGTGTTGTTTTTGAGTGTGTTAATGGACTGATGAGTGATTTGAGTATGGATGTGTTTCTGGAGATTGGTTTGGGGTGGGCTGGATGTAAGAGATGATTGATTGATTGATTGATTCATTGATGCAACTAGGTATCTGGTGGCGCAACAGCTAGGGTCATATACCGCCCAACACAAAATTGTTGTCCACAACTAACAAAATCATAAACTCCCGAAAGGGACAGGCATCATGACTAAATCACACACAAACTAAAAACACACACCATTACTAAAAGAACACGTCAATTTAACTAAAATATAAAAAAGAATCAAGAACAAATAATAGCAATCTATCTAAAAAACATAAATATAATAACATCACAGTTTATGGAAGAAGCCAGCCTCCTCCACATAGGAGAGGGTGTTCCCTCCCACACTACAAGCCTCCTCCCCGAGCGCCCGGGAGAGACTGTAAGAACCGTCACAAACCCGGTACTCGGAGAGGTGCCTACGACACAGGTCCCAAAAACTGGGACACTCAACAATAATATGCCTCACTGTCAAAGGGACCAGACAATCATCACAGTAGGGAGGGTGAATCCTGTCCATTAAAAAGCCATGAGTCAATAATGTGTGGCCAATGCGGAGACGGACAAGAGCCGTCTCCCACCGGCGGGACAGGCCGCTGTAGCTCCACAAACCAAGGTGTTGGCGGATGTCGCAGAGCTTGTTAGCCGCGACTGCGTCCCATCTGTCCTGCCAGCAGCAACAAATGGCAGTATCTATATAGGGTCGAAGGTCCACAGCAGGGACAGGATGACGCCTGGCAGGAGGCCGAGAACTGGAGTCCGCAGCCTTAGCCAGGGCATCAGCCCACTCATTGCCATCGACACTCACATGGGCCAGGATCCAACAGAAAGTGACTTTGCGGCCACGACGACCCAGGAAGACAAGCCATTTAAGGATGGCCAACACCAGGGCATGGGAAGAGTTAAAATTGCACAAGGCCTGCAAAGCACTACAGGAATCACAATAAATAGTAAAAGAAGGCTGAGGGAGAGTAAAAATCACTTGGATGGCATATAAAATGGCCGAGAGCTCAGAAGTGAAAATCAACATGACAGAAGGAAGTCTACCGCCACGGCAAAAGTCAGGAAAGACAACTCCAAAGCCAACTCCAGCATCAGACTTTGACCAATCTGTGTACACAGGGAGGGACTCTCTGTGAGTGAAGGCATGTTCTAAAAACAGGGAACGAGCTACTGGAGGAGGAAGAGATTCCTTTTTGCCTGAAAAACAGGTGAAGGGGAAAACTTCTGGAAGAAGCCATGGAGCCACCCTGGGGACCGCACAGGACGAATCTGGAAATCTTCAATTCCCATCTCCTCCATAACTTTCCTGACCCGGAAGCCAAAGGGCCAAGGTGTACGAGAATGTGAAAGGTAATAATTAGACATGATATCAGATGACACCGCCAAGCAAGGAAGGGAGTCGGGAAGTCGATGTAATCGATGCCAACAACGAACCATTGAGGACTGGCGACGGAGATCTAGAGGTGGTTCATTAGCGTCCACCAGGAGACTGGGGATTGGTGATGACCTGAACGCTCCAGTTGCCAGACGTATCCCAGCATGATGAACAGGGTCTATAACTCTGAGATGGGCATCTGTGGCAGAGGAGTATACCTCTAATGTTTGTCGAAAAGGAGACCCAAAAAGCGAGTCTCCTCGACACAGCGTATCCGATGACCATACATGAACAAGTCCGGATCAGGGTGGACACCTCGGATGCGGCAGAAGTGCATAGCAACCGTCTTGGCAGGAGAAAATCGAAACCCATGAGAACCAGTCCAACGTGACACTCTGTCAAGGGCAAGCTGCATGCGTCGCTCCGCCACTGACATACGGGAGGCAGCAAACCAGACTGCTAGGTCGTCAACGTACATCGAGTTGGCTATACCTTCCGGAAGGGATGAGGCAATGGCATTAATTGCTACTGCAAACAATGTGACACTGAGGACGCTTCCCTGGGGGATGTATCCGTGTCACTATCACGTTCACGAAACATGACCACCTTAGGGCACATTCCTTTTAAGCCTGTGAGTCGGTAAAACTAGCAAACTGTCATATAGCATTCTGTGTAAATTGATGACAGGGTGACATGGGGTTCACTAACACTGTCTCCTTTGTTTCAAGCTCTGAATGCTAGATTTCACTCTGTATATTATCTGTATGTTAATCTCTATGCTATAATCAACTGTTTATTGTCATATCGTATATAGAGTTAGGGACAATATATATTTACTCATATTATTCTTACATAATCTTGTAGATAAAATGTTTGTATGTCATGTATGAATGTAGCATCACTTTCACAAGCCTATAACCTATGAAGGGGCGTGGCGATATCACAGGTGTGGCACTTGTGGGGTACGCCACAGACCTCCATCGCACTTAGAGCCCTTGGCTAGAACGCTAGGGAGGATGAAGTCCTGCCCTAAGCGAGAGAGTCCCTTTCCTTGTACATAGTCTTAGATACACGAGTTGTGTCCAGTATAACCTGTAACTGATATATAAGCTACATCGGTAAATAGAGATAAATCCATGAGTTTACTCTAAACGCTTAAGTAATTATAATAATATTCCCTAGTAATACTAAGAAGGGCACTTCAGATCAACATTATAAGTAAGTCTAAGTTGACTGAGACAAGTCTATAGACAGATGGTAAGCGTTTACAGACGGTTGGTACAGTTGGCTAGTAAGAGATAGCCATAGTGAATTATAATTCAGAGTCCGGTTGGTATTTCCACAGAAGTAGAAGCAGCTGAGCTTTCCAAGTGAAATGATCCTGGAAGTTCTCCAAGTTTACTGAATATGACCAAGGTCTCTGCGAGTGAACTGTACTCATTTCCAATGTCTTTTCTCTTTGATTGGTCAGGTTTGGTCAGTGTCTCCGTCTTGTCCTCTTAACATATTAAGAATAGCTTCCAGTCAGTTGTGGTGAGGTGCAGTGATGTTGATGGTGAAGTTTGCTCAACATTAGCTAATCTGAAGCTCTTAGACATGGTGGAACTGTCTTCTGAACCGGCAATGATATATACAATGTTAACATTTCTGTTATCACCACTATTATACCACTACTATCACCAATACTACACTACAACTACCACTACAACTACCACTTCTACCACCACCACCACCACCAGAATCAAGTCAATAGCTACAATAGATCCAAAGATAATGTCAAATGTAGATCGTGATGTGGCCATGTAATGTAAACCAGACGTTTTTAAATCCAATATGGCGGCCCATTGGTTACAATACTCTGTGCAAATTGATATCATTGGATTCCTTGCTACCAAAACATACATTTGTACACCAGAATTCAAGTCAATAGCTGCATTAGACCCAGAGATAATTGCAAATGCAGATTTCAAGTGGCGGCCATATTCAAATCCAATATGGCGGACAATACTTGACAATACCAAGTGGCAATTGGTACCATTGGATTTCTTGCCCCCCTAAACATACATTTAGATACCAGAATCCAGTCAATAGCTGCATTATGTCCAGAGATAATAGCAAATGTAGATTTCAAGTGGTGGCCATTTTGAAATCCAATATGGCGGACATAAGGAGAGAATTTCAAGTGGCCCAATATCTGAAAATGTTCACAACATATTAATGTATATTTGTGCCAAATTTGGTGCTTGTGTCACAAAATGCACAATAGGTTTGCTAAGCTGCCCCACTATTATTATTATTTTAATTCAATATATTGTGTTTGTGTATGGTGTTGGTAAGTTGTTCATTAGTAGGCTGACCGTGACGAGTGACAAATACGTCCTCTCCTCATTACAGAGATTCGTGTAGTTATATTATCACCAACTCCTCTGATGACGGACCTGGGGTGGAGGAGCTTTGCACTGAGTGGGACTTTGACACTTCCGTCTTCTCCAGTACACTCACCTCAGAGGTCAGTCACACAAATGAGTAATAAATACACTTTTGGTACACTGGAGTGTCTTGATTCCTCTAAAGTATGCCAGGAAACAGGGCTAGGTTTGCAAATATAATTGTGTCTCATTGCTTGGAAAAACTTGTAGGAATCAGTTGCTCCAGCTTTCCAACATTATTTTTTACTATCCTTATTAAGGGAGTAGCCTAGTACAGTGTTGGAAATCTGGAGTAAATGATTCCTCCAAACTGTTCCAATTAACAAGACACCAATATTTTTGCAATTATTGTCCTGTTTCCCGGCATACTTTGGAGGAATCAAGACGTTCTAATGTACCCAATGTGTACCACCCCCTTAATTAACTCATGGCATCACATCCTCCCAATTCTCTATTAACCTATTGAATGTTAGGGACGTTATCAGTTGTCGACTAATATTATTATTAATATTTGTTATTTATCTATTTATTTGTATTTATTTATTTATTTATAGATTATTATTATTTCTTTAATTCGTTCGTGGCATTATTTATACCAATTCTCTATTAACATACTCTTTGGTATGAATGAAAGCAGTTGTTGACTATTGTAGCGGCCCCATACATGGCCGCTCCTATATTCCCGCCTTTGTTGCCCCGTGCTTCCAGCCAGAGTCATCCCGAGGAGCGGCGGGTGTACTAATCCATTCCCAGACGCATTTAAATCCCCTCCTTTGTACACATGGAGCCAGACATTGCTGCTCATTGTTCCTACTTTAGTCATCCAGGGAGCAGCGGCTAAACTAATCAGCTCCCAGACAACATCAGGGATCATACGATCACGTGACGCCACCTATACCAGGCTGCTCCCAGACCACATCCGGGATCTTACCCTAACTGAATAAAAGGGGCTGCTCTGCCTGAGTCTGCCATTGTACAGCCACTTCCACACTAGTTCTAGTTCTGGACCGAGAAGCATATGCCCCTGCCATCGTACCTGCTGCTACTAGCCCTAGCCTTCCACCGTATTCCCGCCTTGATCACAAGTGTGCGTTCCAGTTCTACACACGGTCCATATATCATAATAATGGACCGCGGTTCAACACAACCCTCCTGCAGCAACAACGGCCCTCTCTCGATGCTACATGGCAGGCTGGCCTTCTATATATACGTTTACTCCAGCCACGAAGCTCCACACTCCATGCCACGTGCTGCAAGCTGCCCCACTCTCCAAGCTACGCCACTCTATATCACGTGTGCAAGTTTTCTCCGTTGTGCCACCCACGCCAAGTTACCACGCCACCTACAACTTCCCCAGCAGCCGACTCCTCTAAAAACCTCCAAAAAACAAACAAACTTTGTACACTTTACCCTCCCTATGTTGTTTTTGCTACAATTCCCCAGTGTTCTCCACCCTCCAACATTATTATAAAGTAACTTTCACAAATTCTTTCCTCCTTCTAGCCACATTTCTTTCCCATTAACCCCTATTTTAACACTTCAATTTCCACCTCACCTACCTCCTACGCCCTACGACTCATTTTCCTCCCCTCCATAGCATTCCTTTTTTTTCATCCCGCCACACTCCGTTTTTCCATTTTGTGTCCTTGCTTTTTCCTCCCTCTTCCTCCATGTGCTTCCCTTCCTTCCATCCTTGTGTGCCCCTTATCTTCCCCTTTAACTCATTTCCCCACCACCACATTGTACTTTGTTTCGCAGTGATTATCCCACCACCGCGTTTTACCCCTGCTTCCCTCTCTTTGTCTCCCCTAGCCTCCCCGTAGATTCATTCCCGCCTTCCATTAACTACTCATGAATACCTTTTTTTTCCCTTAATTTCCTCCCCTACACTATGTGTTCCCCTTCTCGTCCTATTCCTCTCCTTCGCCTTCTCCCCGACTTATGATGTTTACTAATGAATAATTTTTGCCCATTACAGGTGACAAGTTAGCCAAATTTCAACTACTTTCTACCTTTCCTATAAAATTTCCTTGTGGAGTTTTTTCTGACAACCCCACAAGGTTCTGACTTTATTTCCTGTACGGCTCAGGCCGGAGGGAGTGGAGAGAACCTTCTACTTTGCTATCCTTATCTACGACCATCACTGGGGAGAAATTAATTCTGTTACAGTAACCATCAAATCAGATCACCCCGTGTAGACCATAAGGTCTGTTGTGGTCTGTGATTCTATGTAACTCCTACACTTCCTGTTTTTCCCCACTTCTATATTTTCCCCTCATTCCTATTTCTCCACCTCCCTTTCCTGCCCTACAACCCATTTACCCAGTCTCGCACCCGTTTTCTTCCATATTCCCACCGCTTCTCTAATTCCCTACCACGTGGCTACCCCTTCGGTAACCACATGCCCCCCATACACGACCCACAAACCGGCCCCAGTGTTGCAAGACCTTAAGTGTTGGTATTGCGCGCACCACCTCCACTCACACCACAACACCTTCCTTATTTTCACTTTCTCCCAGTTTCCATGGTTACCCCTATGGACACACACTTCTCACCAAACATGTCTCTCCCACACGCCTCCACCTCTCCTCCACACGCTCTGCTCAACCCACTACTCTACATGTACAGCTGGTCACTCTTCCGTGAGAGATAACTCCGAAACACTAGTTGTGAGCTCTTCTCGCTCGAACCATTCACTGATGGGAGGGAGAAGTAAGAAGGGAAATGAGGAGGGTAAGGGGGGAGGGTGCATATACAAGAAAGGTGAGAAATTACTCGTGGGGTGGTAAAAAATGAGTGGAAGCTTTAATAAAGGTACGAAAATACACCCGGTTGTCAATTATATACCGATTTATATACCGATATTCGTGTCAATTATTAACATAATTAATGCAGGATTAACTTTTTCTTATTACGATGTAACACAAACACAACCGAGGTAACATTATTGTATACAGTACTTTTTTCGTATAATATTAATGGCTATCATCAAGCACTAAACGCTGAAAAATGTCTTACACATTCACTGAAAAAGAATCATGAATCAGAATGCTCTTTAATAAATGAAGCAATTACATGTGTCAAGTGTTGATACCATAACACACTTCTATTTCCCCCGTATCTACCTAACAGTTTATAATCAAGGATCTCATTATCCCTCACGTGATAGCAGCCTTGTGATATACTGAATACTTTTAAAAATAGCCAGTTGTATTGAATGATTGGAATTTGACTATGAAACCCTTGTTTTGTCATTTCTCTCTTGGTAGCAAAAAATATTTGCTCTGTATCTCTTTTCTCTGTGTGTATCTCTTTTCTGTGGGCATGTAATAAATATATATATATATATACATATATATATATATATATATATATATATATATATATATATATATATATATATATATATATATATATATATATATATATATATATATATATATATATATATATATATATATATATATATATATATATATATATATATATATATATATATATCCACAAGGAAGGAAAAATAAACACGGAGTCCCAAGCGCTTTCGTGTAATTCACATCTTCAGGGGAAAGAACAGAATGTAAAAGAATGGTTGCTGAGAGACACCTTATATACAGATACACTTACAACAAACTGGCAACCTGAAGGTGTTGCCACTGCGAGTTCAAAGCATGAGGTGCTAAAAAGGATTTACCTGACCTGACCTGACCTGACATGACCTCTAATGACATGACCTTATATATATATATATATATATATATATATATATATATATATATATATATATATATATATATATATATATATATATATATATATAACACTTTGTCTGTCTGTTTAGCTGCTATGCATGACCTAGAGTGAAATTTTTACATGATTTTGATCCTTGAAACCTGGGAAGTGTCCTCAGCCTATATAAAAAAATGTTTTTATATGACCAATGGGATGGTTGAGGTGGTTCGAACCCATGCGCAGTCTCTCGTGCTCTTCAGAGGTCGACTGTCCTTCATTCAATATATCCCGACTAAGAGGCACAGATTTGGCATAAAAATTTATGTCCTCTGTGATTGTCAGACGGGATATATTATAGATTTTGTAATTTATACGGGTTCAAATGTGGATATCACTGAGAATGATCCTCATGGCTTCTCAGGTGCAGTAGTAAAGCACCTGATGGACCATTTCCTTGAGCAAAACCACATCCTGTACACGGATAATTATTACACATCACCATCATTGAGCCAGCTCATCAAGAGCACAAAACGGAATCCTGTGGCACTGTTCCTCACAGTAGGAAGTGGTACCCATCCTTCCCTGCCACACATCGGGGCAACTGTTTAAAAAAAAATCTGTCCCTCTACTGGCTCAGAGGTGGCACGACAAGAGACCAGTACACATGCTCACTACTGTGCACAAGGGTGAGATGTTGGATTCCGGCGAGGTCGAGCGCGGCACAGGTAACCCCATCCTCAGACCTGATGTCGTGCTTGATTATAACATTAACATGAGACTCGTTGATAAATCAGACATGATGATCAGTATAATCATTGCCTGAGAAAACCCTGCAAGAAGGCGTTCCTGCACCTCATCGACATCTGGGTGTTGAACGCCTTCATATTCTACACCCAGCAGCATCAAGGAACGACCGTCACCCTTCGTCAGACGGTCGTCAAGTAGCTGCTGGTGAAATATACAACCCGAGTACCACAGCAGCAGGCACAAGCTTGGATTAGCCGCCACTACGATCTGCCTACCCTCGAATCAGGCAGGCCTGCCTTCCGCCGGTGTCATATCTGTTTGCACTCGACTCATCGCGCACCAGAAGAAAAGAGACACAATACTGGTGTACCGGTTGTCAAGTTGCACTGTGCCCCAGGAAATGCTACTCTGACTACCATTCTTTGGAAAAAATGTGAATAGCAGGAAGTGTGGGAAGTGAAGTAAAGTGAGTGACACGAATTTATTCATAAGAGTAGTAGTGTACATAGTGTATAAAATTCGTAGTAATAAGAAAATACCGAAGTGAATATATGGACGTGACAGTGACACGAATATATTCATACAAGTGTACATTCTCCTCCACTCCTGCCTTTACCACATCAGCGTTACCATCGTGTGTCCCCCAAAGTGTGTGAACCACAACCAGTTTTGAGACTTAGACTCGAAGCATATGCCAAGACCCTGGCATATGTTTCAGATTGGAGTCTCGAAACTGGTGGTTCACACAATATGGAAAGGAGGGGGAGACACATTGGTAACACTGTTGTGGTGAAAGCAGAAGTGGAGGAGACTGTACATATTATTATTAGTACGGTGATAGTGACACACGATAGATAAGGTTTTAGTGCAGTGATAGTGACACACGATAGATAAGGTTCGTAGTAATAAGAAAATACTGAAGGGAATATATGGACGTGATAGTGACACGATTATATTCATACAAGTGTACATATTATTATTAGTATGGTGATAGTGACACACGAAGAGTGTATTTTTTTTACTCGTTATTACTCCCACACTTTATCCCGGTGCACAAACCACCCTGGAATGGTCGGCAATCCACACAACACAGGTTGCAAGCTTGCTTATATCAAGGTCTAATAAGTAAGGTCTGTCAGCCAGCTGTACACCCAGTGCGCATACCGTCAGCTGAGCCCACATACCCAGGTCCCATTGGACGCTCTGCCTCAGTGACTCAGTCTCAGCCTCTCATGTAAAGAATATCACCTGACTTTGGGCTCAGTTTTTTTTTTTTTTTTTTTTTTTAACAAAGATGAGGACAAAGGCCACAGGCCCGCTTACCGTCCTCATCTACATAGTACAGTGAGAGAGTGGTCCAAAATCATGTCCAATTTCGTTCGAGATGCCCTGACACATTGCGTTTGAAGGTACAGCTCCGGACTGATCAATGGTCCACACTTCTTCCACCCTTGCCTTGGTGTGGGCCTCAACGGATATGGTATCACTGACAGGTGGAGGGGGGAGGGGAGAAATGTGGGCGGAGTTATATAGGGGGGGTAGCGTTACCAATGTTGAGCCATCCAGAAATTTGAATCCCGAACCACTTGTGATCATGGATGTGAACCACTCACTTGAAGGTGGTAGGAGAGGAGGGGATGGGTTGGGGAGAGAGGGGTAAAGTTCACCAGTGATCGAGATGGAGAGAATTATTGGATCAAGTAGCTAAATGTTTTCTTCTGTAATCTAAATCCAACTCTGATGCTGCATTCCATGGGATATTTTTTATTATTTGAAATGAATCCAGATTTTACCTAATATAATTAACACGACACCAGTTTTTGATGACTAATATATCAAGCGATGCACCACCTACCCAGTGTTAAGTTACATTTCAAGTAAATCCTTTATTTTTATCCTGTATCATTTATGACATTTTCTAAGAAACGTCTATTGTGTAACTGGTTACCAAAGGATAATAGTTATAGTGTAAGATGTTAATTACCCAATAACTACTCCATCTGTTCTTCCTCACCCCGTCCTCCCTTATTCAATTCACTGTTTCCTCTCCCTCCATCCCAGCATTCCTTTACTCTCCATCTTACCACCACTACCATCATTCTGTGTGTTGCTGCATAATCTGTTAATGCGCAAACACGACCACAATAGAAATAAAAGTGATATTTGGTATGCAAATACAATCCGTTATATATGACGAATATATTTATTACCTTTATTTATTTATCTGAGGTCAACATCTAGGCCAGCCATTCAGACACCCAGTATAGTGAACCAATCACAAGATTTAGAGGATATTGTGTCACAACTATTGTTATTACTAATTAAAACAGGGAAAAATTGAAATCAGACATTTATTGGTTATTGTTTACATCTCCACAAGTCCTCGTCACGAAGCATTCAAACCCATAATCCAACTGGGTCTGTAGGCACCACACTGTAATTATAATAACCACAATTATAATAACTGTTAACTTATTATAACCTGAAGTTTATACTTCGACCTCACGTTTGCATTAAGCATGTGTAATGTTTGTTTTGTTTTCTTATTATTATTATAAGCACCGATATATGTATTGCTTTAGACCCTTAGCCACGATGATATACAGTATATACACTATTTATATACACTTCTATGAAGATATTAAGGCTTGAAATACTGTAGATTACATATTTCATTTTATTACTCATCAATTTGTTGCTAGTATCGTGTTCAACCACCCTCCTTCTCAATGACAGCCTGCAGTCGCTCGGGCATTGAGGCACCATGCCTCCTCACTGTATAATATATATGGTTTTCCCCGAAAAATCTCCCACTGTGTTCTGGTGTGACGTAACAAATCTGCTGTGGTTCTCTGTCGTTCTGGCTCCCACGTGTTAACGATAGAACCTCATACATTTTCTATAGGGTTCATATCGCAGTCTTAAATATACAAATCTATCACCTGCAAATAATCATGAGCAGTAAACCATTTTTGAACTTTCCTCGCCATATGGATAGGGCATCGGTCGTGTATAGGACAGATAAGGGTGAGTAGTTGAAAAGATATTAAAAACATTTAGAATATGTGCTTCATTATATTGCATTTGATCGATCTATTAAATAAAGACACTGTCTATTGTTCACCCCTGTAGAGAGATACTGATTATAATTATTATCCTTTGGATATTAAGCAACAAATAACGGAGCCGAGACAATTAATTTTCTGTCTTCAGCTTTACCTGTATTCTTTTCACCCCTCATGCTGGCAGTCCCCCTCTTTATCACCTCTTCTCGCCGTAAAATAAATAAATTTCTACCTATATTTTTCAAGTAACTGGCAACCTCACACAACCTCCTCTCACCTGTCTTCTCTCTCTCTCACGTCCCCTTCCTTCCTTGCCTTCTGTAGTATTTTTTATCTTTTGTTTCTCATATTTTTAACCTTCTCATTCGTTCTTTGAAAGTTTTAATGACATAGGCCTTTCTCCCTTATCACCCATAGTCCTTCAAATTTATGCAAGCAAAAGGATATGATAATAGTTATGTAGAATATATATATATATATATATGAAATGAGAGAGAAAGAAGGGGGGGGGGTATGGAGGGGCTGGTGGAGGAAGAGAGAACAAGAGAGACGCCAATAACCGTGGCTGTAGAGACGTTTTCTTGAAGATTTATGGTTGACTTTGGGCGAAGGAACTAATAGAGATGGAGTTCACATTAACAAACCTATATAATTAATTATTGAATTTTATCATTGTCATCATAATATTATTATTTTCTACTCTCATCTGTAGGGTAATTAAGTATTGTTCGATATCAGCAGAACTGTAATGACATCAGATAGGATGGGTGACTATAAAACTTGGACATATGTAATGAAATGGCTATACTCAATGGTAAATGTGTTTCAACAATAATGAATATATTAAACAAAATTATGAGAACCACAATTATCCATATATTATATGTGAAAAGAATAATATTCTGTGGAACGGAATGAGACAATCGAATCTCTCCTGCAGAATATAGGCTTATTTCTGGTGAAGTGAAGGTTCGAGTCATGTGAACCACAGTTCCCTTTACACATACACACACACACACACCAATCCCACATCTTGTAGCTTTCGCAGGCTTACCAACCTAACACACGGGGGGGAAAATAACTTGTTCTACGTTACATATAGTGTATTATTGGATTACAAGTAAATTTCTGGCCATAACAAGGAAATCATTAACACGTAGACAAAGCAGAATAAAGCTAGTTACTATTTGTGAAACATATGATAATCAGTGGTGACAACCTATGAGACGTCAGCCTTCATAACCCTACACATTTCTAATGACGAGTATTTATGTGCACACAATAATATAAAGGATTAATTCAATAGAAGACTACCATCAGCATCTTGCTATTACTTTTAATACTAACTTTATAAAGATATTATTGCACCTTGTATTCCACAATATTTATATAACAAAACTCTTAATAGTGACAACATTAAAGTAAAATACAATATACAGAAATACAAATTCCAGTTCCATTTCTATAAAGCATTACATATTTGTCTTCCATTCTTCTTAGTGTTTATAATTATGAATTTAGATGCGGCCTATAGGCCTATATATTACGTCTAGTTATCACCCACAAGACTTAATTATTAATGTTGGCAATCTTGCAAACCAATGTATTTTGAGAGCCAGAACTGTTACATATTATTCTCCCGACAAAGAGAATATATATGTTTGTCACCTTTGATTCTCCAGGTTTAATAAAAACAGTGGATTATCGGTAAATTTTTACTTAATAATTTGGTTATGGGTGATAAGAGAGAAAAGCTTATGTCATTAAAACTTTCAAAGAACGAATGAGAAGGTTAAAAATATGAGAATCAAAAGATAAAAAATACTACAGAAGGCAAGGAAGGAAGGGGACGTGAGAGAGAGAGAAGACAGGTGAGAGGAGGTTGTGTGAGGTTGCCAGTTACTTGAAAAATATAGGTAGAAATTTATTTATTTTACGGCGAGAAGAGGTGATAAAGAGGGGGACTGCCAGCATGAGGGGTGAAAAGAATACAGGTAAAGCTGAAGACAGAAAATTAATTGTCTCGGCTCCGTTATTTGTTGCTTAATATCCAAAGGATAATAATTATAATCAGTATCTCTCTACAGGGGTGAACAATAGACAGTGTCTTTATTTAATAGATCGATCAAATGCAATATAATGAAGCACATATTCTAAATGTTTTTAATATCTTTTCAACTACTCACCCTTATCTGTCCTATACACGACCGATGCCCTATCCATATGGCGAGGAAAGTTCAAGAATGGTTTACTGCTCATGATTATTTGCAGGTGATAGATTTGTCTATTTAAGACTGCGATATGAACCCTATTGAAAATGTATGAGGTTCTATCGTTAACACGTGGGAGCCAGAACGACAGAGAACCACAGCAGATTTGTTACGTCACACCAGAACACAGTGGGAGATTTTTCGGGGAAAACCATATATATTATACAGTGAGGAGGCATGGTGCCTCAATGCCCGAGCGACTGCAGGCTGTCATTGAGAAGGAGGGTGGTTGAACACGATACTAGCAACAAATTGATGAGTAATAAAATGAAATATGTAATCTACAGTATTTCAAGCCTTAATATCTTCATAGAAGTGTATATAAATAGTGTATATACTGTATATCATCGTGGCTAAGGGTCTAAAGCAATACATATATCGGTGCTTATAATAATAATAAGAAAACAAAACAAACATTACACATGCTTAATGCAAACGTGAGGTCGAAGTATAAACTTCAGGTTATAATAAGTTAACAGTTATTATAATTGTGGTTATTATAATTACAGTGTGGTGCCTACAGACCCAGTTGGATTATGGGTTTGAATGCTTCGTGACGAGGACTTGTGGAGATGTAAACAATAACCAATAAATGTCTGATTTCAATTTTTCCCTGTTTTAATTAGTAATAACAATAGTTGTGACACAATATCCTCTAAATCTTGTGATTGGTTCACTATACTGGGCGTCTGAATGGCTGGCCTAGATGTTGACCTCAGATAAATAAATAAAGGTAATAAATATATTCGTCATATATAACGGATTGTATTTGCATACCAAATATCACTTTTATTTCTATTGTGGTCGTGTTTGCGCATTAACAGATTATGCAGCAACACACAGAATGATGGTAGTGGTGGTAAGATGGAGAGTAAAGGAATGCTGGGATGGAGGGAGAGGAAACAGTGAATTGAATAAGGGAGGACGGGGTGAGGAAGAACAGATGGAGTAGTTATTAGGTAATTAACATCTTACACTATAACTATTATCCTTTGGTAACCAGTTACACAATAGACGTTTCTTAGAAAATGTCATAAATGATACAGGATAAAAATAAAGGATTTACTTGAAATGTAACTTAACACTGGGTAGGTGGTGCATCGCTTGATATATTAGTCATCAAAAACTGGTGTCGTGTTAATTATATTAGGTAAAATCTGGATTCATTTCAAATAATAAAAAATATCCCATGGAATGCAGCATCAGAGTTGGATTTAGATTACAGAAGAAAACATTTAGCTACTTGATCCAATAATTCTCTCCATCTCGATCACTGGTGAACTTTACCCCTCTCTCCCCAACCCAACCCCTCCTCTCCTACCACCTTCAAGTGAGTGGTTCACATCCATGATCACAAGTGGTTCGGGATTCAAATTTCTGGATGGCTCAACATTGGTAACGCTACCCCCCCTATATAACTCCGCCCACATTTCTCCCCTCCCCCCTCCACCTGTCAGTGATACCATATCCGTTGAGGCCCACACCAAGGCAAGGGTGGAAGAAGTGTGGACCATTGATCAGTCCGGAGCTGTACATAAGTCGTAGTAAGGTGGAAAGATGGTTGAAGGTAGAGTGTTCCAGAGTTGACCAGTTGTGTATATGAAAGACTGAAAGTACCGGTTAACTCTTGCATAAGGGAGTTGGACAGAAAAGGGGTGAGAACGAGAGGCTTGACGAGTGTTGCATGTTCTCCTGAGGGGAGAAAGCATACATTGAGAGAGTTCAGAAGAGCAATGTCCAGTGTAATAGCGATAGAAGAGAGAAAGTGATGCAACACTGCGGCGAAGAGAGAGAGGTTGTAGTGAATCAGTAAAAGGAGGAGAGTTGATGAGACGAAAGGCCTTTGATTCCACCTTGTCCAGTAGTGTTGTGAAGGTTGATCCCCCCCACACATGAGAGCCATACTCCATACAGGGGCGGATGAGACCCCTGTCTTTCTTTTCTTTTTCTTTCCTTTATTTTCTTTACTTTCTTTGTCCACTATTTTATTAGTAGACTCCTCTGAGGTTGACGGTTTCTCGGTACAGCTACGCTGACCAACATGATCCTCCCTCAGGGTTTCTATCATTTCTCGCAAGATCTTAATTTCATTTTTCAAATCAAGTGTCTCCTGCAAATGCTCTTTTCGGAGCTTGCAGAAGTCACAAGGTGTAGGGTGGTCCATTAGGTCTTTGTGGCTTGTACCACTAAAGTCCTCAGTCCACCTGTAGACCTCACACTCCGGACATACAAACTTTCTACAAGCAGGTCCGTTCTTTGACTTGGGTTTCTGATCCATTGTTGCTATTTTGAGTATTCTAGCAAGTTCTAAAGTGTCAAAAACGAGAAAAGCTATCAAATACTTTGTGTCGTCACCATAAATTGCATAAAAAAGAGGGGGATGCATGGAAACAGATACTGCTGTGCTAGATGCCTCTAACACTAGGAGGGAGTTCCTGCAGGGTCAGAAATTGCCAGAATATGACCATCCGCTTGCCCTGGGCCCCGGTCATGAGTGAGGCCTTCCCAACCCGGCGCACAGTGGCATTTTGTCCTCAAACATTTTGTCCCCCAGGAGGGGACCGGCGTAGCCACCCAGGGCAAGGCTGGCAAAGAAAGAAAGGGACCAGCAACTCGGCCTCACCATCCGAAACACCCAACTAGAACCCCTGCGACCCTTTTGAGGCCTGGCCAGTGGCACTTGTCACCAAGTGTGCTCCACCAACTCTAGGAGCAATCAAGTGCCCTTCCAACAAGACTAAGATACTGAAATATCCCATGTTGTAGAGTGGAGGGAAATCCACAACACCTGCCTCATGAGTACCATAATGTTACCCAACTGACAGGCTGTTGTAGAGGAAGAGATGAGGACCAGTGGTTGAGAAGAGAAGGGATGAGAAGTTCATTGATAGAAGAGGAACGGAGAATCTCACCAACCACTGACCTCCAAGAGGTTTGGGTACTTCTTTGCTCACTCCAATGAGTGATAACACTCAAGGGAGTGAGAGCCCTCTCGGAACGGCAACCCGAGTACCCACGAGAGAGAGAGAGAGAGAGAGAGAGAGAGAGAGAGAGAGAGAATGACACCTGGCTTTGATATTGTGTGTGTGTGTGTGAGAGAGAGAGAGAGAGAGAGAGAGAGAGAGAGAGAGAGAGAGAGAGACCTGGCTTTGATAGTGTGTGTGTGTGTGTGTGTGTGTGTGCGTGAAAGAGAGAGAGAGAGAAAGTGACACCTGGCTTTGATATTGTGTGAGAGAGAGAGAGAGAGAGAGAGAGAGAGAGAGAGAGAGACACCTGGCTTTGATAGTGTGTTAGAGAGAGAGTCACACACACATACACACATAATATATTTTAAATCCCTTTCTCTATACACACACAGGTTTCAAGAGCTGTGTGTGTGTCTGTGTGTGTGTGTATTATTTTCTACATGTGTGTGTGTGTGTATTATTTTAGAGCTGTATGTGTGTGTATTATTTTAGAGCTGTATGTGTGTGTGTGTAAATTATTTTCTACATGTATGTATGTATGTGTAAGTATATTATTTTCTACATGTATGTGTGTATATATTATCTATCATCTGCATACACACACACACAGGTTTCAAAAGTTGTGTGTATATGTATATTATTTTCTACATGTATGTATGTGTATGTATATGTATATTATTTTCTACATGTGTGTGTGTATTATTTTAGAGCTGTGTATGTGTGTGTGAATATTATTTTAGAGCTGTGTGTGTGTGCGTGTGTATTATTTTCAACATATATGTGTGTGTGTGTGTATTATTTTCTACATAATGTGTGTGTGTGTATTATTTTCTACATATATATGTGTGTGTGTATTATTTTCTACATATATGTGTGTGTGTGTGTATATATTATCTATGGTCACCATCTATAGACCCACAGGTTTCAAAAGTTGTGTGAAAATGCTTACTTGGCGCTCAGGAAACACCCCACCTTGCTCATCACCCTCTTCTCCCTCCTGGTGTCAGCCGATATGCCAGAACTAAAGGTAAGTCACCTCACCTGGGGTTATGTTACGTTAGGTTGGGTTGGATTGGTTTTGGTTGAGTCAAGTTGAGTTGGGTTACGTTACGTTAGGTTGGGTTGAGTTGGGTTGGTTTGGTTTTGGTTGAGTTGAGATTGGTTAGGTTAGGTTGGGTTTGGTTGGATTCAATTAGTTTGGGTTGATTGGGTTTGGGTTAAGTTAGGTTTGGTTAGGTTGGATTTGATTAGTTTGGGTTGGGTTTGATTGGGTTTGGTTGAGTTGGGTTTGGTTAGGTTACGATAGAATATGTTGGATTGGGTTTGGTTAGGTTGGATCGGGTTAGTTGGGTTTGAGTTAGGTTAGGTTGGATTGGGTTGGGTTAGGTTAGATTTGTTTGGGTTAGGTTAGTTTGAGTTGTGTTAGGTTAGTTTGGGTTAGGTTAGGTTAGGTTAGTTTGAGTTGGGATGGGTTAGATAATTTTGGGTTGGGGTAGGTTAGGTTGGATTGAATTTGGTTACGTTAGGTTGGATTGGATTAGGTTAAGTTAGATTAGTTTGGATTGAGGTAGGTTAAGTTAAGTTAAGTGAATATGTACACTCACAATCCAAAACATGTATCCAGGCTTGCTTCAAATAGCCTGATCGAGTATTAAGGGGGTGTGGGAATAGGGGGACAGGCTTGGGGGTTGGGGGGTGTGGGAGCAGCACAGTATCATCCGCAAATACTCTTGCAACCAAAGACCAATCTACTCCATTCAACCTCAGTTTTGCACCCAGGCCCTCCAACTATGCCTTCATCTCACTCATAAAATTTTCCATAAAGATATTAAACAGCCATGGTGGAATGACACACCCCTCCCTGCCTCAATCCTACACTGATATCATAGTTCTCACTAAAGTCACCCTCGACCCTCACACAAGATTTTGCCTCAATCCCCTCCAGCAAGCGTCCACCAACACCGTAAATTCTTAATACATCTGTCATAGCTCTCCTATCAACCCTATCGTATGCCTTCTCCAAGTTCATGAAGGCAGCATACAACTTTTTACCCTTCCTAATATATTTATCCACTGTTGATTTTAATGCAAATATTTGGTCCATACATCCTCTAGCGGCTAGCCTTTCTGAACCCTCCCTAACTTTATTCTCTGTTACTTACTTCAGTCTCTCAGTAAGAACCTTCGCATACATCTTCTCCGGTACACTAAGAAGGCTTATTCCCCTATAGCTACCATACTCCTTACTTCTAAAATAGTTTGATTTATTTAACCCACAATTATAATAAATTATACTGTACCAGCTGTTATAAAATGTATGTCTTTTTAGTCATATACAATATTAACAATTTATTATTGGAAATAAAGTTCTTTATACTGTACTTGATGTTTTGCAAGACCCTATGTTATTATATTTATGCTGTATGTGATATTTTTGTCACTAATATAATTTTATAATCCTATCATAGGGTCTCTGTCTGAACTCTGCAAATTCTCTACATTCTCTGTCACACTTCTTAAGAGTTTTCTGTTTTAAACTAATTTATTGGCCAGCCTTTAACTTCATACAGCTCAGATATCACCCATAGATTTCATACACTGCTAGAGTGACATGACCCATTAGGGCCTGCTGATGCTAATCTTTTTACTATATACAAGAATATAATATTTAATGTCACCATGAACCAAGTTTGCCCAATAATTTGGCTAGCTACTTAGTGTATTCATTTGCTTGTGGCAAACGAACAGTGGCCTAAATAGTCAAGGTTGATCAATTAAAAATATTACAGTACATGTACTGGTTATTTGTACATAATTATAGTATAGGCACAATCATCTCAACCTTTAGAATTGAAATAATGGTAAATCTCTACCACTAGTCAAAGTTTAGGGAAAATTAAATTTTCTACCCTATTTCTACTGTATATCCTGTCTCATTATAGGGTGACACTAGAGAGAACCCTTAGTTTCCTCACTTCTTCAATAAGTCATGCTTATTCAACAGAGGTGAAATAAGGTTCCCTACACTGAGGCCATATATTTCTGCACAAACAGCATACACAATATGATGAAAGTATTCTAGCTGTGATGTGCTAACTCTATAGTATCTTATTTAAGGACTTATATTTCGATTTGAAAGGTAAAGATGTCTTAGCCAAAGGCAGTGATAGAAGAGGAAACTTTTCACTTCATATACTAAAAAAAATGTATGAACATATCCATATTTAGGAAATAAGGCCAGCAATTGTGACACTGTTTGCATAAGCAAATCATGAACTGAAATGATTAATAGAGGTAATTAAGCTATGCATATCTCCCTACAGATACATTTTTTTTTCTCAGTTGATTAAAAAAAGCTCACTTGCTTCTATAATAGATCGTATGGGAATTGATATACCCAAAGATGTAGTGTTCTGTAAAATATCTGTGCACTTGAGAATGAAATTAAACATCTAAACAAAATCATTGACAAAGAGAAGGAAGAAAAATAGCCATGTAATTTTGTTAATTATACCGTAATTTAACATATGCACTGTATATTCAACAAAGTTTGTATTGATATCTTGTATTATAATAGCGGTAACATATATTAAGTCATATACAGTGATGATGTGATGAAGAGAGACATATATATTTATTAAATTTAACTTGTCACTGCACATTCTCGTGATCAAGTTATGTGGTACATAGGGTCTGGTGGTACGGAGCAGCGCTCATCATGCCCTCCTTGTACAACGACTACTTATTTTTGACATTTTTTCCTTACTCGGGATATTCCATGCGCTGTTTTCGATGCCAATCTCTTGCAAATCATATCGAGTTTGCTATTTGATACATAAATATTGACATAGTAAACGAAATGCGAAATTGGAAATTAAATTACTGCCGGAGCATTTTCCCATAATAAAATACATAGGGAGAGACGTCTTATCATAACAAAGGTCGTGTGTTTTGTGTACTATGGCGCAGTATGACATGTTGGGCCCACACTCATGCGCAGTGAGCCTTTCCCGAGACAGACCGTCTCCTACTGCTACACATAGCGAATACCATATGGTACTGACTGCACTGCCGAGCTGCCAGCAACGAATGCCATATGGTACTGACGGCAGTGAAAGGGTTAATAACAGCGTTTGAATAGACTATCTCAATTTTTTGTTATCTATTTATTTTAATTGAATTATGTAATATGTGCTATTTTTGTTTGCACGTTTGTGTTTCTCTGTTGTAAAATCTCATAAATATGTTCGGTATTATGTGATGTTTGAATATTTGTTTACTATCTTGCAGCAGTGTACCCAGATACTAATAGTCGAAAGTATTCAAATTTGTCATAATCATATTTAGAATAGATATCTAAAATTATATGAATATTGAAATATTCATCAATATACTCAATATTTACAACAACTAATTCCCAAGCAAAATTTTGATACCATAAACAGTTAGGGTCACAGAAAGATACTAATCATTTATACAACAATAATACAAGATACTGACTCACATCTGGCTACAGTGCTTGCTGTTCGTTTGGTTAGTTTCGTATTTAAATACAATCTCGGTCGGTGATATCGGCGTACAGGAATTTCGGCGGCCGATTTTTCGATATAATTTTTGTTTAAATCTATTAACAATCCTTGTCGACCAGTATATAATTTATTGCTTCAATTTGCTTATTTATTACCAAATTTGTTAAATGTTTATGTACATAAGTGTAAAAAAGCAAAGCAATAAAGCTTCGATTACACGTGGGGTTCCTTTCCTACACAACTTCAGACGCTCCACTGCAACTACAGACTCTCAACCAAGGATAATAGACGGATAGTTCACTGAAACGTCACAGTGATGACGTTGTAGATATCCGTGACGTCACGGGAGGCTCAGTGGTTAGCTGGCTGCTGGTGCACAAACCTTGCCCGCTCACTAGGTTAAATACGAGGCATAAAGATTTTATCAGCTGATATTAATTGAAATAATTAGTTTCTTGGCAGCTGCACCTTGGTAGGTTAAAAAGATAAGAAGCATACTGATATAATGGCAATAGGGAGTTTTCGCTCAGCTGACGGAAATGACGTCACGATATCAACACCCGCCATGATGGCGGGTATTGGGCCCGCAGAGAGAGTGCAGTTGTGATAGTAAGAAGTTCATTTACACTACAATAATGGAGCATTCCACTTACCTCAAGAGCCTTAGTGCAACAGACCATGCCTCTTACCTGCAGAAATCAAGTAGTGCTGGTGTGAGCGTGGATCCATATGCAGTGCCCAAGTGTAAATTCAGTACTGATGACCTTGAGCGCTACCCTCCGGTTACATATCTCGACATGATTGACTACTTTATTTCTTCACCAAACCTAGACTACAAATTATTACAAGACAATGAAATAAACATGTAACTCTTGGTTACACAAGTCTAACACTATGTACAATTACCTGAAATGAAGTGCTTGGAGCAGACTAGCCAGTTTTCAGGGTTTGATGTCTCCACTCTGGATATTCTCAATGCTCTAATTTTAAAGGTAATTATCCTAGATTAACGTAATTTGGGGTTATTTAGAGTAAAGTTTTGACAATCTAAGGTAAATATTATCGATTTTTCCGTTATTTCATGGGTCGTCGTAAAAGAAATATGCATTGCTATAAAAAATTATTATAATTTCATAAAACTATCGTGTGTCAAGGGTTCAGTTTATGTCGTTATGGTCACCTATTTCAGGATCTAAGGACATTTGGCTCAATCTAAGGTAATTTAAACCACTTTTTAAGGTAATACCACAAATACTTCATGAGAACCCTGGATATTCTGGACAATCACACACTCCTTCGTCTAGTTAGCAACTTCTCAAGAACTTCTCCTTGGGTTTTTACCACCTTTGGGATCCGAAATCTTGACACACCAGGAGTCTTGTCTGAGTTACTGCATCCTACTATACAGCAGTAATTTCGCATCTTGAATTTTGTCCGAAAAGGAGGTAAGTATACAAACTGCCCTCTCCTAGTCAGGTTACCAATATGAGAAGTTTCGGGAGGCGCTAGACTTAGGCCCGTAGTTTTAAAACATTTGAGGGCCCTTACTGGAGCTCTATGAACCTTCCAAATAATCCAGGCCACAAAACGCTTCAGTGTTTCGAATAGGGAATCTGTTGCCTGGAGTAGTTTGGAGGGTTCATAGAGCTCCAGTAAGGGCCCTCAAATGTTTTAAAACTACGGGTGCTACTCCTCAAAAACAGTATTTTTAATAAAAGGCCGACGTATACTACCGACTTTTATAAATGAATATCTGCTTTTTGTTAGACCAAGATTCTGAAATAATAAAAAAAAAAACAATAAAAGGCGCAACAAAACATTGTAAATATAATCTAGAAAAGACGCTAAGGATACGAAACTCGCTAGATCACTTTAAAAAGCATTAAATGGACCTCCCAAAGCACTAAGTTGGCAACTCTTATCCTTGTAAACAAAGCTCCTGCCGTACCATGATGGCCGCCGAGCGTGCCGTGACGTCACGCGAAAACACCCTATTGCTTAAACTAATGACTGGGAAAATCATTTATGCTGTGAATCCTTGAACAGTTTAGTACTATTTCTCATGCAACACATACTGTACAGTAAGTCTCCTCATTAACTGTGCTTACACTACATACTCAATATTACTCGAGTATGTGTGAGAATGGCAATACATTTTATAGTGCAACTAGTGATATATTATGTCATGGTCCTATTTCTCGGATAAGTTTATTATTTCAATCTGATGAAATCTAAACTATCTTTGTTGGTGATCATCACGGACCAGCGGGGAGTGGTTCCTTATACTATAAACTCTTTCTCAGTTGTCCCTCCAATAATAACAAATTGGTGCTCTTTGCTAATACAGCCAAAAAGTATATAGTCCTTCTTATTGTTTTTGGTACAGCCGAGTCGATTTATCATGCTTTCTACTGTTTTTGGTGTCCTAACTCCACTTAGGGTAGCCTGGGGGTTGCCCTAAATCTATGCGCCGTATCTTAGAAAAGATGGCCGCTAAATGTTTTGAGTATGCCGTCGGGAAGCGGATGGGGACGGCTGGCCATTCTTTGATAATTTGTCTTGTGATTGGTGCAGCCAGCACCTTCAGTAAGCGCGTCCCTCTTGTGAAGTCCTTGTTACAGTAATTACATTTAAAAAAAGGCGAATTCACTCCCGCCATGGCTATGCTCTCAGTTTGTTTACGTATGTAGCTGTTGAAGAGCCCGAAGAGCTTGACGGGGGTGAGAGGGGGGGGGATGAGGGACGCGCTTACTGGAGGTGACCAATCACAAGACAAATTATCAAAGAATGGCCAGCTGTCCCCATCCGCTTCCGCCGTCGTAAGTGTTTTGAGTATACCGTCATAAGCGCACTGGGGAAGTTAGGACTCCCTAGCCGAGATAGGATATCCTATGTTGTTTTGAGTATCCGGCCCCAGGTTCATATTTCCTTGCGGCAGCCCCTTAATGGGATATTTTAACCTAAAGTGGAAACACTGGGTGGGCGGCTCATTCGGCTCAGTTCGCTATTAAGTGGGCAGGGGTTGCTGGTGGTGCCCAGGAACGCTCATGGGATGTGGAGCAGCGAGACCAAACCAACACGAATACCGGGGCAGTGAAGAAGAAGCCCGGCTATGAGAAGCAACAACGCTTAAGAAAACAAACAGACAGATTCACAGCAACATAAGCCGACATCTACCACGTCAGCGACTGACCGATTTCTTCAAAAACACATAATAGTATGATTAATTGTAATTTGCTGCCATTTGCTGGCTTAAACAATGAAGAATTAGTGATTCATTTAAATGAAATTTCACATAATGGTCATAAGGAAAACCTTCCCCTTCATGTTCTGAATAACTTGTGTTTTAACCCTTTCACATATAATGAGGACACTCACACTCTTGATGTCGACCCTGATAATTATCTGTTGGATGTGCTTGGTTACCAAAATCCCTCATGCTCTTATTTTTTCCCCAAATCTTCGAATTCACAGTATATTAACATTAATGACAATACTTTTTCTCTATTATGTTACAACATTAACAGCTTACCACTTCACTTTGAAGAGTTTGCTGAGTCATGCTTATCCCCTCTGGGCCATAAATTTACTGTGATTGTTTTTTGCGAGACAAAACTTACGGATGATTGTGAACATTTATATAATTACCCTGGCTACACCCGTATTACCAATAACCTGACACGCCACAGTGGTGGTGTGGCTTTATATCTAGAAAGTGGTTATAATTATGCCCTCAGAGATGACCTTACCATGCAACATAATAGTATTGAAACTATATTTATTGAAATTGATTGTCACAAATCAAAAAATATCATAATAGGTGTATTATATCGGAGACCCCAATCTGATTTTAGACATTTTCTTAACTCTTTTAGTAATATTATGTCAACCATAAGTCACGAGAGTAAAATTTGCTATATAACAGGAGACTTCAACCTCGATTTACTGAAATATAAAGATGATGCATTGGTGGTTGATTTTATATCACTCTGTCATTCTAAACTTTTCTTTAACACAATAACAAAGCCCACTCGGGTAACATCTACATCAGCCACCATTATTGACCACATATGGACAAACAATTCTTCATACAATATTTCCAATGGTATCATATATAACAATATTACGGATCATTTTCCGGTTTTCTCACTTTTTAAACATGATCTAATCCAAACCAATACTAATATTAGAGTGAGAAATAAGGAACTCAAGATGTATAGGGATTTCTGTGCAGAGAATATTTGTAGCTTCAGGGAATCACTACAAGATGTTTCCTGGGCATTAACTTATGTTTCTAACGATGTCAATGTTATATACACTAATTTTGCAACAATTTTTAATGCCCTGTTCAACAAACATTTTCCTCTAAAATGTAAGACTATCAACATTACACATGAATCTAAACCATACATTACTTTAGATATTAAAAACATGATCAAAGAGAAAAATAAACTTGCTAGGAAATACGCTGTGAGACCCATCACAAGGCAAAACTTGAAGATTGTTCTGGTAACAGTAAAAAAACCTGGAATGTAATTAACTCTGTGTTGAATAGAAAATCAAACAATAATCTCAGCAATACTTATATTCATAATAATACAGAATTCCATGCACCCCATGACATTGCAAACCAATTTAACTCTTACTTTATAAATATTGGAACACAATTAGCAGATAATATTGAAGAGTCTAATAACGATTTTACATCTTTTATTCACCACAGACCACAAGTAACTTTTAACATGACTCCTTTTACAAAAGATGAATTAATGAGTGCCCGGAATCAGCTGCGCGATTCCTCACCAGGGGGTGATGGTGTACCTATGTGTGTGCTTAGAGCAGTGATTCCTGAATTATGTGATATGATACTGCATCTCTGCAATACATCGTTTTCTACTGGGATATTCCCTGAGCAACTTAAGATTGCTAAAGTTATTCCTATTTTTAAAACTGGTGATGTGAAATTATTTAGCAATTACCGTCGTATATCTGTACTGCCAGCCATGAGTAAAATATACGAAAAACTCATATATAATAGGGTATTAGATTACTGTAATGTTAATAACATTATAACTGAGGACCAGTATGGTTTCAGAAAGGGTATGTCAACGGAAACAGCTCTTACTAAGTTTAAAGAAGATATTCTGAATTCCTTCGATAACAGACTATATTCAGTTGGTATATTCCTGGACCTTTCCAAGGCTTTTGACACTGTTCATCACAAAATTCTCTTAAAAAAGCTAGAACTCTATGGTATTGAAGGAATTACAAAGAAATGGTTTGAATCATACTTAAGTAACCGCAAACAATATGTATTATACAATGATCATGAATCTAATCTACAAATTATTAACTATGGCGTTCCCCAAGGATCCATACTTGGTCCTCTGCTTTTTATATTATACATTAATGACATTGTCAACACCAGTACAATTTTTAAATTCATTTTATTTGCCGATGACAGCACTCTGTACGCCAGTCACCATGATCTGCGTTTTCTGATTCTCAACGTAAATAAGGAATTATCTAAAGTTAAGAATTGGATTACATCCAATAAATTAACACTTAACATTCATAAAACACATTACATACTGTTTCATAGAAATAAAGATATACCAAATAATATTGAACCTATTAAAATTGGACATTGTATCATTGAAAAAGTGGAAAGCACAAAGTTTCTTGGTGTTGAGGTTGACAGACAGCTGTCTTGGAGAAACCATATCTACAACATAAGTAATAAATTAAACAAGCAGTGCGGAATTATTCACCTAACTAGAAATCACTTCAATATAGGAGCTCTAAAGCAAATATACTATTCACTAATATACCCATTTCTTACATACTGCCACACAATATGGGGAGCTACCAATAAGACTCACTTACTTCGAGTAACGATAGCACAGAAAAAGGTAGTTAGAACCATTTCACACAAAGATAAATTTGCCCATACCAATGATTTGTTTAAAAACCTAGGACTTCTCAAATTTAACGACATTAATATCTACACTAGTGCAATCTTCGTATATAAGTCTCTTACTAATCCTAATTCTGTAAAATTATTTCATTTTAGTGCAAATGAAAGATATAACTTACGTAATCATAATACACTAGTAACTCCAATGTGCAATACTAATCAATCACAAACATCTATCAGATATCAGGGTGTAAAAATCTGGAACAAACTTCCTCCAAATACAAGAGACAAACAGTCCTTAATTAGTTTTAAGAATTCCTTAAAATCTTATTTACTAAAATTGTACTGATCACTTAGTATTTCTAGCCAGGATGTAAATAATTGATGTATTTTTGTATAATTATGTATGTATGTAAACACTTACATCAATCACCATAAATCAATTATTGTTCTTAGGATAATAACTTCACATAAATAATTTGCTTTGAGTGTATAAATTAAGGTGCCTTCAAGAGAGTCAATACTCTCACAAGGCATTGCCAATTTTTTTTTTTTTTTTTATGTCTATCATGTACATAATATTTTGTAACTGTTTTCTGGCTAAATAAATGTTTAAAATGTTAAAAAAAAAAAAAAAAATGTTAACAGTGCTATATTTTGCTATGCTTTCTCCTACTTACCCACATGTCACGCAGGCTCTTTCAGCTCCATAGGTTCATGTTTTTAACTATCTCATTTGTTTACTTACTTAAAATTAAGCAGTTCAATCCAAATATTTTGTGTTTACTCAATAACATAGAAATTTGATTATGAATTTTTATTCAATATTTACACATAACTGTATAATGAAGAAATAAAATTATTTGTTACAGCTGCACTATCGATGCTATATTTATTGACCTGAAAACTTTGGATTGTAAGCAAAAGGTGGATAAATTTACCAAAATACAGTACCCCTGTACAGTCGGCCTCAGGAATTCATATACACCACTGTAACACTAAGGGTTCGTAACAACTAAAGAATTGAAAACAGTATTTTCCTAACACCAACATTTCCTGGTAATAATGATATTTGGCTAACATTTAAATCAGTCAGCAGAATTATCCTCACAGTATGTGCAGAATGCCGACTGTACAGTTGCCGGCACTTATAACTGGTACAGTCAACCTTGTCAGTCCACAGTCGACTCATGAGCTGCAGAACGATAGGCTATGGATAAGCAAGGCAGGTAACTTCTCATCCCATTCCGACTGTCCCTCAACACAGTACTTTGCTAGTTCTTGTCCCAGGTTCCATTTGAAATTTTCTACCATCCCATCTGACTGCGGCCTTAGTGGGGCCGTTCGGGTCTTCTTGATCCCCAGTAACTTACAACTTTCACAGAATACAGCAGACTCGAAGTTTCTACCCTGGTCTGAATGAAGTTCTTGTGGCATCCCAAAACGACAGAAAAACTGGTCAATTAATACTTGAGCAACAGTCGCAGCCTCCTGATTAGGAATGGCATAGGCCTCTGGCCACTTGGTACATATGGCGACACATATGTACCGATTCCCTTTATCAGTGCGTGGCAGAGGTCCAGCCATGTCCACCTCGACTCTTTCCATTGGTGCACCCACTTGGTGCACCTGGAGAGAGGAACAACCACCCTTCTTGGGTCCCTTCTTGGCACAGCACACATCGCAGGCCCGACACCACTCTTCAACATCCTGACGCATTCCAGTAGAATTTATGTCGCAGCCGGCTTAACGTCTTCTTCACTCCCAGGTGTCTACTGGTGATCTGGTTATGGGACTCATTCAAAATCTTGGACCTTAACTTCTTCGGTAAATCTACATCCTCTAACTGCATTCTCACCAGGTCTTCTTCAGCTGATACCAACCCTGTCACTGATGTACGGTTGCACTTCTTGCTATGTTCCTCATTTTTACTACACTGCTGGTATTCTGGCTCACAAGGACGACGACTCAGGCTGTCAGCATTGCCATGTATCCGCCCTGGACGGTGCTAAACCTCATAATTGTGCTGGTCAATCTTTCCTATATGGGCGCAAGAGGAGGCATCCCTTGTAGGTCACATGACCTGTGTCGTCATTTTATGCTAACGTGTTACTGGTTCACACAGTGAGTTGTGCCCTGTTCTCTACCCGTTAAATCATAGGCCAGCAGTTTTAACCCTTAATGTCCGGATTGCGGTCATAGACGGCCCCAAGAAGCGCCCGGGTCGTGTCGTTCGCCACAGCTATGTGGTGACCGGGCGGGATGATGCACCGCTATTGCCAATGTCGGTATTTGCGAGCCCAATTTGGCGGGTTTTTTTTTACTTGGCTATACTTCACCACCATCCCTACAAATCACCATCGTCAGTCAGTGTGTTACTGACTGTAAACATGGATGGATGTGGATTAGATTTCTCGTGCGTGTCCGATTCTGTAGTGTGCCATGCTTACTTACAACACTGACTGCCACCCGCGCGGGCCACGTTCAGTTGTCGTCAGAGCCACTCCACCTAAGCGAACACAACCGCGCTCACACGAGAAAGTACCCTTCATTTCTCACTTAATTTCTCGGCAACGGAGAGTTGTAGAGAGCTGGGGTTGGTTTTATTGGAAAGAGGAAGAGGTGATGGTGCTAACAAGACCAAATTTAAGTTGTTCAGTATCGTAGTTTAGACGTACAGAGTAAGTGGAATAGAGCGATTTTGGAAAAATCGGCCAAAAGCGCTCGGACAGGCAGTAGGGAAAGTAAGACTAGCCCCGGACTGACAAAATGGCTATCCATAGTTATCCCGTCGCGGAGGGGTTAATGCATCATGTGATGTCTGAGTGACTCATGTAAGTGAGTATGTAAGTTATTATAAGTAGCCACCTAAATGTAGGTTTAACTGGAACAATGCTCAGCCACTACCATCCTTCGCCATCAAAGGAATAATGATTACATACATACATGTATATAATATATATACTTAGTTTGATACATGCAATGTGTAGATTGCTTTATTTTATTATTTCCACAGATAATGATTATAACATGTACAATATATATTATTTTTGAATACATCCTATCTAAATGTGTAGGGGTGTGTAATTAACCTATACATTTGTATCCTCATTACCTTGTGACACTTGTCTTTGCCGTTTTCTAGCTGATAATTGTTGGTACCGAGCGTACACCTTCCGTATACACCAGCTAAATACAATAGTACAAACAATTAACATTAATGCAGGTATGATGTGTAGAGGTAATACAACTTCTTTTGAAAGATGTACTGGTAACAAATTATCCAACGTAGAGGTAAACTCTGAGTCATTTAAAAATTGAAGAAACTTTATTTTGTCTGAAACAATAGTTATTTTATCTAAAGAGATGTTTTCTAGAAGGTTAAATGATTTTAAATCTGTAGAAAATGTGGACACAAAAGCTTTATGGTGATGAGTAGGTAAGAAAAAAAAAAATTCATTCCTAATCTCACAATAACCCTGAGCCATATAATAACCCTGAGCCATATAATAACCATCCACCCAAACGTGTTGGACTTACCATTGCAAATTAATGTCACACTTGTTCTCTGTTGGTATAGTAGTAGTGGTTAGTACTGAAGTACTCATGGTAGGAAGTAGTCTTACCGACAGTTTTGAAGGTACAGTAAGATGTAGGAAGAGTTGAGTCTGGAATAATGAATGAAAGTTCACACTGTGCCTTGTTTATTAAACTGAAGTAAACATATAAGCAGGACATAAATGCAAGTGTAAGTATGATGTGCGACAGTCATCCAATGAATGTTTTTCCAAGGTTTCTATGACAGTATAATCTTCAAATGAGACTATGTATTGACGTGACTTGTCTACAACCAGCAGGGCATTATTTACTCTAATTGAAAATGGTCGTAATTCCCAAATATCAAATGACGTTTTTGACTTTAAAGGAATATTTAAAACTTTTCCTCTATGTTCAACCAAAGTACCTGGCCAAAGTACTTGACTGTAACTGCTTTTTTTGTTGGGCAAGTGTAACAAGCGCTATACCCAGCAAAAACAATAATAGAATATTGTCTCAGTTAGAATTAATCCAATGATGGGGTAGTAATATTCCACGTCAGATATGGTAAATATAGGGGTAAGCTTATAAGTATTGATAGCTATTTCCACTGCTGCCTGCGACTGCCATAGAGGTAACAACTTCGAGTTTACTCTACCCAATCCAGCATCTACCAAGTCACATATGACTACTTCATTTAAATCATTAAGTTCCCTAAGAGCTATGTCAATGGCTGCTATGTGTTCACCAATTAATTGGATGTGTTCAATGTTAGGTATTTTTCTAATTACCCCCTCCGCGACGGGATAACTATGAATAGCCAATCTGTCAGTCCGGAACTAGTCTTACTATCTCTACTGCCTGTCCGGGCGAATTTGGCCGATTTTTCCAAAATCGCTCTATTCCACTTACTCTGTACGTCTAAACTACGATACTGAACAACTTAAATTTGGTCTTGTTAGCACCATCAACTCTTCCTCTTTCCAATAAAACCAACCCCAGCTCTCTACAACTCTCCGTTGCCGAAAAATTAAGTGAGGAATGAAGGGTAATTTCTCGGGTGAGCGCGGTTGCGTTCGCTTAGGTGGAGTGGCTCTGACGACAACTGAACGCGGCCCGCGCGGGTGGCAGTCAGTGGTGTAAGTAAGCATGGTGCAACACAGAATCGGACACGCACGAGAAATCTAATGCACATCCATCCGTGTTCACAGTCAGAAACACAATGACTGACGATGGTGATTTGTAGGGCTGGTGGTGAAGTATAGCCAAGTAAAAAAAACCCGCCAAATTGGGCTCGCAAATGCCGACATTGGCAATAGCGGTGCTTCATCCCGCCCGGTCACCACATAGCAGTGGCGTACGACACGACCCGGGCGCTTCTTAGGAGCGTCTATGACCACAATCCGGTCATTAAGGGTTAATTGGTTTACCACAGAATATAGTTGGTTAGTTTTTTTTTTTCAATTATTTTATGAGTTTTGTGTTATATGTGTGTGAGAGCCATATAGGTTTGAATAACAATTCTATTCTGTTGTCCTAGAACAGTAGTTACTTCTCCTAATTTCCTACCTAAAGCAGTGACATCATCGGCCATTGAAGTGCCAAACATTTGTTTGTTTAACCCCTAAAGACCTACCGTCACAGCGATTTAGCGCTATTTCGCGCCCTGTAGGGCTAGTTTTTCTTGTCGTTGGGCGAGAAAATACACTCACAATATCGATCCGCTACCCACTCAGTCGATTCTGGGACCCCACGATGGCTGGGCGATTTTTAAGTAATTGCCCTTGTCCGAATTTGTGCTCTAACGATCGTAAGACAATACCGTAGTGAATATATGTGCGTGAGTGACACCATGATATTCCTACAAGGTTACAAATTATTATTTAGTGTATAAATCATGACACACGATATATAATGGGGTTGTAATAAGAAAATAACACCACAAAACACGCCCATACAGACACAATTGATAGTAAATATACGTGTTTCCTACGGTACAAGTCGGTTTGTTAATCATTTTCTAAGTGACAGTTATACGATGATATATTCCTACAAGTGTTCATACTATTTTTAGTGTTGAAATCATGACATACGATACATAATAGTAGTAATACGAGTGAGTTGACAAGGGACTTAGGCGGGAAACTGAGCACACCACACTCACGCGTACACACAGACACACCGCTGTCTCGCGCGCAAACATGGTCCACTTCAACTCGCCCTATCTCCACAACTATTCATCATAGAGCCCTCCCGATGGTACCATTGGAAAGAGGAAGAGTTGAAGGTAATGATGGAACAATTTTGAAGTCAGTACACTATATAGGTTAAGAGTGTGAGCGTTGTGAATATAGGGCAAATCGAGGAATTTTGACGCTAGCGGCAGGGTAGAAATGTGGAGGCAGGGTCTACCCTTCCCGGACTGCAGGGGTTAAGGCGCTGCATTAAGCTAGTAAAATCATCCGCCCATATGATCACATCATCCAAGTAATTTTTCACCCAACCCTCACGTAATAAAGGCGATAATAACTGAGCCATTTTCCTTGAAAATATGGCTGGGGCACAACTTAAACCAAAAGGTAGCCTTCGAAACCGGTACAATGATACTCCATCTGTGAAAGTGGTTAAGTTCCGACTTTTTTCATTCAGCTCTATCTGGAAGTATGCATCTTTCAAATCTAAGGTTATATAATATTGATGTCCTGCTGCATGTCCTACTAAATCATCTAACCTAGGTAATGGAAACACATCTACCGTTAAATGCTGATTAACCCGTCTGAAGTCCAGACACATTCTTTTGGTTCCATCTGGTTTATTTACTAACACTATTGGTGACAACCATGCTGCACTAGAGGGTTCGATCACTCCTCTTTCTTCCATTTCACTTAACATCTTACCAATGGTTTCCTTTGCATGTTCGGGATAACGATACATCGGGGACCTACATGGGTTCGGATTTGCGACCTCTATGTTGGCGGGTTCTCCTTCAATTTTCCCCAATTCTTTATCCCCTAGCATAAACAACTTATCATGTGTTAGGACCACTTGTGTTAGTTGTCTTCTCTGTTCATCATCCAGATGTTTCCAATTCTGTTGGTTAATTAAAAGTTGTAATCTTTCCTGTCTAGTCCCTTGTTCCGTTACTGTATCCTGATGTGGCATCAATTCATTCTTTATTGTTATCATATTTATTGGGACCTTAAGCTCTACATTTATTAAAGAGTCATCCTCAATAAGGGCTACTATGGTATTTTTCTTGATCAACTTAGATATTTTGGTGGTGTTATCTAGGGTAATGGGAATAGTTCCTTCCGCATCTACCGTTACTAACAGGGGAGTAGTTTGTGATGAACTATTTCTGTGGGGCCTAATCAGTAGGGTGGTACCGGGTGTCTCACTCACTTCCATACGTATGACCTTGGCTTGGTGTGGTTCCATATTTACATTACTCTTTACATGCACTTTCCGTCTACTACTATCCATAATTTGAGCCTTGGTATGATCCCTTATTTGTTGAATGGTTCGTCATCATAACTGTATATGATTCACCTGATATGGTGCACCTCCCCAAATCATTTCCTTATCCTTACAATTCCAAGTCAAGTTTGCCTTACTAATTATCTCACAACCCAACAAAATTTCTCTATCCAAATATGAATCTGGTACTACCGTTACCCACTGACTACATACTCCTTGATCTCCTACATTAACTTCGATTTTCACCATACCCAACACTTTAAGCAGCTTTCCCGTAATTCCTACAGGATTAGTTCTACCCTTGGTCGTATCTATTTGTAACCCTAGCCGCTTAACTGCACTTCTTTTTATCAAGGTTATGACACTACCTGTGTCAATAATAGCTGCACACACCTTTCCATTCACTATAATATTTATCACTGGTGATAATTCCTCCTTTGGTTTTGTTAGGTTCCTGGCTTGATGGTAATAATTATTATAACCTGTACTATTATTAAGACCTGGCCTATACTGGGCCTTCCCAGGACAGGCGGGACTAGTGCTCCAACAACCTGCACGTAAACAATTAAAACATTTTCCCTTCTCGGGTTTACTCCAGCAATTTCGCAAGTCATGAGTGGTCGTTTTACAGTAAGAACAATACCTAGGAGTTTGAGGTTTATTTTCATATGATATCTTTTCCACCTTCGATGCTAACTTTTCTACCATTTTTGTTAAATTATATATTTCACTTTCTTCCTTCCTTTCAACTTTAGGGTTGTTATTAACTTCAGTCATTTGTATGTCTACACCTGACAACATATTCGCTGGTTCTAGTCTCTGTATCAACAATAATCTCTCGTGTTCCACTCTTACAAGGAAATCTTTTAGGGGAATTTGATCATCCACAAAAGATTCCAATCTTTCCCTACTGATTCTCGGGAAACCTTGTAGCAACTTCCTTTTAATTATTTTGTCCCTTGAGGGTAGTTGTTGCTCTTGGAACTGTCCCTGTATTGCTGCATAGTGACACTTGTATTGGTGGGCAAATGTTTGTGGGTTTTCATTCCACACATACCTAAATTCATCCCCCTGACGCCATGCCTGGTCGAAGTTTAACTCAACCCTAAATTCTTTCGCGAAATATTCCCTTAACTCCCACCATGTTAATATCTCCCCCCGTTTCTGGGCCGTGTGTATTAAGACAGCCAGCTCCTTATCTACTCGAGACTTTGCTACTTCTACCCTAGTGCATGAATCTTCTGTGCACCTTTCCACTGCTTCAAAGAACATTTGTAGCAAAGCCGAGGAGTCTAAACTCTGCAATGTATTTAACTCAAGTTTTGGAATATCTCGGGGTTTAACCAAGTTGGTATTAACACTTTTTGCAGGGTTTGTTACATTAGGATTATAGGTGACATTTGATAATGGAGGTTGTAATACGGGGTTTGCATTTGTGCCATATGTTACGGGTGGTTGATAAACGTGTGTGGCAGGCAGGGAAAATTGAGTATCTATTCGAGAAGGTATAGTGGACGACTGTGAACGTGAAGCTGGTTCGGGTCTCCTCAATAATGGCGAGGATGGAGGTGTAACTTCCCTCTCTCTGACACGAACAAACTGCGTCTCTCCCGACCTTTCTAACTCACTCACACGTTCCGTTATGTTATTAAATTGCCCTCTTATGGCGTTTAAATGATCCAAGTCTTGTCCTATTTTTGAGATTTTAGTTATTTATTCAGCTATTAGTTCTAATTCCTTCCTCATTATTCCTGGCTTCATTATCTATCTCATGATCCACTGTTTCGATTTCTCCTTCACCACCAATTGTTTCACCCACTTCTGCTTCTGCCATGGCTTCTGCTCGAGTGGCATTATGTTTTAATATTTTATCTGTAATAATTCGAATTTTCATCTTCCCAACTTATTTATTTTTATTGACAAATAACTACCTGAGCTCCGTCAACCGTCAGTTCTCGAGGAACTTGACTGTGTCCTACAATTCCTACTCTAAACATCAGACCCAATTCCACGGATCTCCGTTAAAACAATTTCTCTGGGTCTGATTTATCCCACTTAAGCTACCACCAATGTAACGTCGCTATTTTTATCCCGCTTACTCTACTGGAGGAGGATAAAAAAAACACGGCCTTTTACAATAAAATAAAATGACACACCAGTGTATGATACTCTATCCTATACTTGATCAACCTGGTCTGGGAAAAAAAAGGACTGAGGACTGAACTTGCCTTGCGAATACCAAAGAAAAAAAAATCATACAAAGGCAAGTCCAGTTCCTCGTCAGTAACGCTGCCACCACCAGACCACAGGTTGACCACAGGAACCAAGCTATCACACTGGGTGGGTAACGTAGCTTGAACCCCAGGCACGTGTGTAAGCAACCCAGAATTACTCTAACGGGAGTTCGATCAATGTCTTAAATCAAGTCAAAAATGTCTAAGTATGGACACAGTCTATTAGTATGTATACGGTAACGGAAAACTCCACTAATTATGATTTAATTTATTTTTGTACATTCACTTTCACATATAAAAAAAAATATATATATACTCCCTAACTTTCAATCCCCCCTCCCTGAATCCTACTCCCGCTGCCCCTAGAACTGGAATAATTCCGAGTTTCGCTAGGGAACAGCACTAAACAAAAAATAATAATAAAAAAAACAATTTACTTACTCCCCCCATCAATAATAATAAAAAAAAATACATACACACATATATATAATAGTTATATAAAAAAATATGGCCGAAACAATTGTGATAGTCTACTTTAAATTATGCCAGCATTTCTCAAGTATTTATATTATTTTTAGTACACCAGTATTATTATTATTAATGCCTTGCCGGAATGTTGCTATATGGCTGTTCCCATGGAAGATGACACGAAACTCCATTAATAATCACTATCAAATGTATAATAAATATTTACCTCAATATTAACACTTGAAGTCACTTTGTAGCAGCTGTTTTAGTAGTTACCTGTTCCCGTGGAAGATGACACGAAACTGAATGTGGATCCTTGCCCCCACTCATTCTCGCCTCGCCCCCCCCAGTCCCAGCTCCTACACGGACACAAACTAGTTCCTCCTGCTACATTTTTCTATTATATTAAGTATTCCTTCCTCCCTGATATATTCCTTAGTTACAACTAATGATTATTTAACCTATCTTAATACTTCAACCCATTATCTCTTATCCTCAGCCACATAGCATACAATTATTCCTAATATTGCTTACAAATATTGTTCCGCCAACGAAAACATCTCGTCCCTTTCTCAGGACTCCATCCCTCACTCAAATAATTTTCTAAGTTAGTTACCAGAAATAAATGCAGGTATTTTATGGAGAGTGAAGCTAGTAATTATACATTAAAAAAAAACACATCCTAAATAACATACATAATAAAATGGGGGTGTTACAGAAGTGATCCACGGATCATGGGTGGGATCACTGTTGTTCTGGCTGGAGACTTCCGCCAAACATTGCCTGTGATTCCCAAGGGTACAAAGGCAGATGAGTTGAAAGCTTCCCTCAAAGCATCACCTTTGTGGAAGCATGTGCGCAAACTTCATCTTACCACAAATATGAGAGTCCACCTCTTTGGTGACCAGACTGCTGGTCAGTTTGCAAAGCATCTCCTCAACATCGGCAACGGATGCATTCCATTAAGCCAAGACTTGCAGCTGCACCAGCTCCCTTGTGGTCAGATGATTCAGACTGAAAATGATCTGAAGGCTAATGTATTTCCTGACCTTGCCACAAACTCTCATAATACAGCTTGGCTGTGTGAACGCGCAATTCTTGCCCCTCGAAATGATGCTGTGGATAAAATCAACTTGGATCTGCTACAGTTGATGCCTGGCACTGCGGAGTCATTTAAATCGATTGACACAGTTCGTGATCAAGACCAGGCTGTGCAGTACCCCGCCGAGTTTCTCAACTCCTTGAAACCTCCTGGTATGCCTTTACACAATCTGGTTCTGAAGAATGGAGCGCCCATTATGCTCCTACGAAACCTCGACCCACCACGTCTTTGCAATGGTACAAGACTGGTGGTCAAATCCTTGAAGTCTAATGTTCTTGAGGCAACCATCATCACTGGAAACCATAAGGGAGAGTGCGTCTTTATTCCTCGCATCCCACTCATCCCTTCAGACTTACCATTCGAATTCAAACGCCTTCAGTTTCCAGTTCGACTAAGTTTTGCTATGTCAATCAATAAGTCACAGGGTCAATCCTTGAAGGTTGTTGGACTGTTCCTTAAGAGTCCGTGCTTTTCCCATGGCCAGTTGTATGTTGGTTGCTCACGAGTAGGCAGTTCTAGGAATCTTTTCATTTGCTCATCGACCGAGGGCTACACTGAAAATATTGTCTACCCAGAAGCTCTTCAGGGATAACTCCTACGTTGGCATTAAACATGTGTGATTCTGTTCTCTGAGTGTTCTTATAGACAGACAGATCGACAGATATAGATATATATATATACAGACAGACAGATATAGATAGATATAGATATAGACAGACAGATATAGATAGATATAGATACAGACAGACAGATATAGATAGATATAGATACAGACAGACAGATATAGACAGACACACAGACAGATATAGACAGACAAATACAGACAGACAGACAGACAGACAGACAGACAGAGAGATAGATAGATAGATAGATAGATAGATCCCCGGACAACGTCGGGTATCCCTGCTAGTAAAGAATATTTAATGCACAGCAAACTCATTACTCTGTAACGGACCAGGAAAAGTTAGCAAATAATGTTAGGGGCAATTCGTACTTTTAGAAAAATCGTAATAGGCTATCCTTTACAAATACTCGTGAATCACAAATATATTCTTGGCTTACTATAATCTCAAACCTTAGTGTGAAAATTATCCAGATACTAGCAGGGATACCCGACGTTGTCCTGGGATCTATCTATATCTATATGTATATCTATCTATGTATATCTAACTATCTATCTATCTATCTATCTATCTATATCTATCTATATCTATCTATCTATCTATATCTATATCTATCTATCTATATCTATCTATCTATCTATATCTATCTATCTATCTATATCTATCTATCTATCTATCTATATCTATCTATATTTATCTATCTATCTATATCTATATATCTATCTATATCTATCTATCTATAGCTATCTATCTATCTATCTATCTATCTATATCTATCTATCTATCTATCTATATCTATCTATCTATATCTATCTATATCTATCTATCTATATCTATCTGTGTCTCTATCTATCTATGTCTCTATCTATCTGTGTCTCTATCTATCTGTGTCTCTGTGTCTCTATCTCTCTGTGTCTCTATCTATATGTGTCTCTATCTATCTGTGTCTCTATCTATCTATCTATCTGTGTCTCTATCTCTCTATCTATCTGTGTCTCTATCTCTATCTCTCTATCTACCTGTGTCTCTATCTCTCTATGTCTCTATCTATCTATCTGTGTCTCTATCTGTCTGTGTGTCTGTCTGTTTGTGTCTCTGTGTGTCTGTCTGTCTAAGAACATGATTACATGTACAGAGAGAGTGAATGTAGTTTTCTTTGAGAGAGAGAGCATGTGGTTTTCTTTCATTGTTTAAGGAGATACTATTTTATTTAAAAAAAATGTTGATGCTTTTCTTATAAGCTTTTGTGTACACCTAGAAGGCTCCCGTTTTCAGTTCCTGGTGTTTAAATTCAAGCTCTTACTGTCGGTCTGCAAGGAAAAAAATTGCTTAAATGAAAGTTGAAAAATGACAAAAATGACCAGCATTTGTCAGCTGGGGGTGGGGGGGAAGGAAAAAAGTCGTTTTTAATTGGTTAATCATTGAAGAAAAAAAAAATTATAGGGCCAAGACACTCTTCAGGTCTCAGCGAAAAAACGTATGTAAAAATTATTACTCTAGGTGAAACGATGCGCCTGTGTATAGTGGCTAAACAGACAGACAGACAGACAGACAGACACTCTGTTTTATATATATATAGATTATCTAACCATTAAGGAATTTCTCCCACATATTGATATTAACTATCTTCAAGGATGATTAGATAAAATAGCAAATCCCTAAAACAGTCATCTTGTCATTTAATTCCAAAGTCATACTTATACTTAACTGTGGTTCATAAACATTAGCAATTTCTATGCTAAAATATACTAAGACATTATTTAACTCTGAGGATGAAAATAATGGACAAGATATACAGTCAATTAAATAACTTTTCTCATTATGATAAGATTTTACAAAAAACTTAGTAAATGTGACTTGTAAACCAATTAAAGTGATACATTAAATAATACTTCCCTCAGTGTTAATTACCCTTTTATCAAAATGCAACAGGACATCCTGGGAGAAAGATCAAAACAATCTCCATATAATATATTATCAACATAAACTATGGGTAGATGATAAAACGTATACATCGCTCAGTGCGAAACATGCAATGCTCCATGACAGGAATATAATCCTGGACGAATCATGAGACATAATATGAATAATTCTACTTTCCTTACCAATTACAAATCAGGGCATAAATAAAATATTACCTATGGTTAACCATTTTCTAGACATTTAGTGACGGCACCACTATGATAAAAACCGCAAATCCCATATACATGTTCCGATATTATAAAGATATCTAATTTCTACTATATTAAAGCAAACGTTTGTATAACCATATCTCCCCATATCTCCCAGCAGCTAATGGATTAACAATACGGCAAAACCGTAAAATACTACAAGTACTTGGTGGCACAGAAACAATGGAAATCCCTCCACATGGAAAGACTGCATCAAGATGACAGTCTAGGAATACTACAAAACATTGAAATAAAAGGAAAAACTCCTAATCAAATACTATATGGCGTACAGCTCCGGACAAAACTTTCTCGACTCGTATGGCAGCATTTGGCATCTGATAGGGTGATGGGGGTTGGAGTTAGGGGAGACTCTTCACTAAATCTTAATATTCAGTGTGTGTGTATGTGTGCTATCAGCGGGAGGACCTGTGTATGTATGTATGATGGTATACTTAGAGCCAGTGTACAGTAGTTTGTGCTTCTCTCAGAGTTGCCAAATGCTGCCAACCAAGTCGAGAGAGTTTTGTCCGGAGCTGTACATATGATATAAAAATTGCCACACAGAAGCCATGCTACAACAAGGACAACTTTGCTGAACAACAGTGAGTTGCAGTTCAACAAATTCATCATGATGTACAAAACAATTCTACAGGCTTGCAAGGAAGAAGATGCGTAATCGCCTACACAAGAAATCTACACAAGAAATCTACAGGCTTGCAAGGAAGAAGATGCGTAATCGCCTACACAAGAAATTTACAGGCTTGCAAGAAGAAAAATGCGCAATCGCCGATATACTACAAAAGATAACTCAAATGTTCACTCCAGCTGATACATAATATAATACGGGTACCCGATCGAAGTTTAAAAACTTCACACAGTCAAATCTTTAGTAGGTAATAAACTTTTAATAAAGAATATTTTTACGAGGCGGATGATATTGTATATGTAAACAGGATAAAAAGATTGGTAAAGCGCGCAAAACCATCCAAAATAAAACCAATCCATATCACTGGAACATAACAATTTCCTCTTCTTAGTAAATTTATCCCTACTATATACTATATAATGAAATAATCAATTACAAACATAAATCCGATCGGTTTTCTATGAAATAATAATAATTCTTTTTACAGATGTGGCCCAAATCAACCTATATGGATAATAATTTTTATGTCTATACTCTCAACAGCTCCAGGCTCAGACGAGGAACACAACGCAGTACAGATGACGTCTTCAATCCGAGAGCTCTCGTATACAATTTTATTAACAAGCAGAAGAAAAGAACAGGAAAATAAATAAAATAATGGTGACGAATGATATGATCACTATTTCTTACTCTTTACAGATTTTATCCCAGTGAGCAGTGGTTACAGCTACAAGTATTTACTGATACACAAGTTTATATGACAGGTATCATACAAATGGAATATCCAGATGGAATCCAGCAACTAAGGTAATATTGTTCGCTTGTTATAAAAAAAAAATATATGATGGACCTATTACCATCACCACAGCCCAGAGCGTGGTTTTGATCATTTTTACGTGTATTTTCGTGAACACTATTTGGTACTACTTACATAGTGGTATACAAATATATCCCATAAAATAAAAGGTTACGAGATAAACTGTTGCATATCGTGGTAAGTTAGTGTAACAGGTAGAAAACATTTAAATACGAATTATAGAGCTCTACTTTACCAATAAAATAATATTTTCGCATATACTATTAATTTTAGGCTTCTATTTATTTCTGCGGGAAGCAGGAAGCTTTATTACGAGTACAGGAACTTAGAGAGGAAGACAACCATTATTAGGGGAGTATTTACTTCGGGTAAGATAAGATTAACTCATACTTAATACCACTCAAATAACTATAACATGAAAAGGAAAAATCAGTGTGAAATACTATCTTACTAAATATCTTTCTTCTACCTATTTGAAATATTATTATACAATCGTGCGTAGTATTTTAACACAAAATTATATACTCATTATTTATTCCCATAGAAGGTAAAGTATTATTCACAAGCTACGCACTACAAAAAAAAAAAATCCCAATGAAAATAGAAATAATCTTTTAATGTTCAAAATTCCTCCAAGAAGTATTATACTTAGTGATGATGTCATCAATGACACACACTCCTCAAGTACCATGTTGCATGTCCTTATTTATATGTTTGTCTTGCATAATTATTGGCAACTACTTCTCCAAAGGATGCGAACTTTCCACTTGCTTTGAAGCAATTCAGGCACTATATGCATGTAATTCATATCTATTACTAATCAAACCTCTCTTTTATCATCAAATTTCTATTTCTACTATCTATACTTACCTACTGATAGACTATTAACAATATATTACCCTAATCACCCTACACATGGCATGGATTAAGGCTACTGTAGAGAGGCAGACTCAGATAAAATCGATTCAAGGGAATCGCTACATTGAAAAATAAAATATATATAATTGCTAGACAACATATCCCACTTTCTTCCACCTTTCAATATATTTCATTTAATATCGACTTGTTTAATATCTCCCAATTATCAGTTGTTCCAGGAAAAGTGAAGATTGGAAGTTACCCAGGGAGACATCCTTCAAAGATCATTTAATTACTCCATATATTGATGAAAATAAAACTTGGTACAAATGTTTAATATCCCATGTCTTTCTGGCAAGTATTACAACAGTTTTATATAGGAAAGTCTACCGTCATATTTTGTATTGTATAAATAACTCTATCTACGTAGACTGAATTATCTTGTTATGAAATAATAATCTATAGCTGTTATTTTACAGCCACTACATAACAAGGCTTCCCCCTTATTAAAATGTGAATCTTTAGCATAGGTTAGCTAAAATACACACAATAACATGCACCTAGCTAAACACATTAATATTAAGATGAAATTTTTGTACAATGTATTTCTATTCATGTATTGAGGATATTGTCTATGTTCATTTGTGATTTTTATGTTATTATACATGTAATTATTGTTACTTCCTAATCCCTACTGAAAATTGTAAATCTGTTGCCCACAATAATGATGATCTGGGGACAGATAAAATTTTAAATATATATATACTGTATATATATATATATATATGTAAAATTTGGATACCGTGGTTCGAGCAATATGTACAGTTCTAAACAGTTCTAAACCCATTAAGGAAAGGGTCGCTTCTGTTTACAATCTGATAACAAGAATAGTTGACCAGGTAAAAGGAAAGTCAAGCTGATATTATCAGTTTGGGTCAAATAGGGTAAACACCAATACACATACACACCTGGAGATACTACCACCTACACAGCTGCTCATACATACACACACAAAAGGTTGGGAACAAGAGACCATTAACACCACCATTAAACTGCCCTTATCCTGTTGTTCGTCTCTCCAAGCCTATCCTATTCCCGCTTCAGAGGAATAGGAAAGAGAGAGTAAATAGTCAGAGAGAGAGAGAAGGAAAGGGACACTAACTGGTCATACATACATACACACACACACACATACACACATACCTTCCCATATCTTGTTTTTCCATCTCTATACCCAGGCAAGTCATTCTTAATGGGAGAGAGAGAGAGAGAAGGAAGGTTGAACTGAGTTATCTTGTGTAATCTGTAACCAGGTACCTTTGTCTCCTTCGTCTTTCAAGGAATAAGGAAGAGAGAGACAGAAGGGAAGAAGATAAGAAGGAGGAGCTATGCAAGTCAGGAGGGGTTAACTAAATAGGAGGAGCTATAATGATAGACCTGCCCTGTGTGGGCGTGGTAATAGGACTTGACAGTTAGTGCATATATTTCTGGCAACTGTGGAATTGGAAAACATATATAAACTGAGGATGTACAGTTACATTTTAGGATTACTTAAACTGTCTCCCAGGGCTATAGGCTTGTCTCACCAAGAGAGACTACACATATATAACCAGACACATTCGTGTCATTCTTTGTGTTTAATAAATTAAGCCTTAAAAATAAATTAAGAAGTTATTAATCCTTAAACACCCATGTCCACGCTACTAAAAACTACAACCACAATACTACAAGTCCAAAAATCAAATACAAGTAAGTTACCAGTTCTGTCCAGAGTGCAAGCCTTCATAACTGGTACAGTGTGACTCCCTCAAGTAAGACAGAGGAAGGGTCAGTGTAGATATACTGAACGTTGTAGAGGATGTTGGGGTTGACCACAAAGTTCCTGAGGTAGTTGAAGAGTCACTCACCAGTGAGCTGGGTTGCTCCCCAGTGGCCACAGAATAGACCTTTATGGCAGAGTAGAAAAAATACTTGAAAAACTCTTGGACAGTGACAGTGAAGATTTTCCTGTACATACCATACAATATCATAATGTTATTCCCAATAATGCATATTGTACGTACATTATATAACTTTAATCTTTGGATTTCAGTGAAGATTCCATATAAGAAGTCAATATGTGGGGAGGTAGTTAAAATAAAATATGCACAAGCCTTCAGCTATTACTTAATGATAAAAGTAGCTTATGGCTGATAAATACGAATTATGTTTACCACCAATTAAGTATGGGTATACTATCTTCGTGGAAATTTGTATTCGTACTGGTGAATCACTTCTGCAACAGTCTGGTTCTGGAAGAGCTGAATGTGAAGGCATTTCCAATGAAAACAATGGCTTTTCAGATTTATAATAATAGGAATGATAATAATAATAATATAATAATACTGAAGTAATAACAATTATAAAAGCAGCATAAGATAGGAATAGAACATTTACTCATAACAAGACTGTTGATGGAGGGGGCGACAACATCCTTGCATGATGGCCTGTCACAAGAAAAATATATGCATAAGGTTTACATTCAGTTTATCAAAAATAAGAAGATGATAGCATTTATAGTACAGAATTTACTTTATTGATGGTTTAGTGATTGATTGATGGATATTAGGCGCCGCAACATCGAGGTCCTACAGCGCCAGAAAAAGGTGATAGAGAGATGTGACAGCAAGCAGGAAGGAAATAAAATGAAAAGAGGGACAGTTGAAGAACTGAAAGATGGGAACCATTTAGTCTGGTCTCTCACTAGCGATCTTTCTAGCATGGGAAGCCCTCTCTCCCCGAAATCGGGGCAGAGCAGGGGCCGGAGCCCCCTCTAGTCAAGCTCGCCAGGTCTCAGAGACACACAAGCCCCCCACCACGGCAAGGCGGTTCCCGTTAGGGGGTAATGGTTTAGTGTAAGTCCAAAACAAAACCCTCTACTTTCCGAATTTTCTCTATATATGAACAATCCATAGTTCAAATAATCACTTCAGTGTCACCTTTCTTATGCTCGTACGTGGCATCATCGAGTTTTATCGGAACAATATAATCCGCCTGATGAGGTGAGCAAGTCATGTGACAAAAGGGTAAGCGGAGATTTCTCATGCAGGCGGACATCTCACCATGAACACCATCATCACGTCAAGAGAGCCTGACAGAACCTCCACCTGTTCTTGGTCACAACAAGTCAGCACTGGGAGGGGAAAAAAATGCTAAGGTACGATGGTCGTGTGAATAATATTGGTTGGTTATAAAGTGTGGCAAGTGGAGTACAGCTCGGGTTGAGACTGTGTGTAACAAGATATGCTCATACTCATGTGGTGTGTGAGTGTGTCCCTCAGAAATGGGATGAGAAGAGTGATTATAGTGGTGGTGGTGTGTTTCGATGGGCCAAATGCAAAATAAAAGTCACGTGCTTGGCAATGAAAACTGTGTGTAACCAATGGCAAACAACCTGTTAGATCTAGTCATCAGATCCCAGCCGACCCAGTGGACATCCCAAAAACAGCCATCGTAACTCAGTTTGGCTTGTTCAAGTACATCAGGATGCACCCCAGACTTTTCAACACAATACAAATAAATATTATACCTACATGGCTTCACCTTTGTGACGTCATGCTGCCTCCTTTATATTATACCTCCATGGACTGGATATTATCAACAACAACAGTAGGAGTAGATAACGGAGATTAAATCTTTAGTGTTGTTCTGGTGTAAGAAAGACTTACTTCCAAACATATGAGTCGATATGGTAGGGTGGCTGGCGACTGGTTTGTCTTTGTAGTGTCTTTGTTGTCTCTTCGGAGTTTGATTTTAATTATTAGGTTTTCTATAACTATTATGGTTTGAGAAGATACAACAAGGTTAAAGTAGTTTACTCACTTTTTATTTATAACACGAGTTAGTATATAGTTGCACAGGTTTAAGCTAGGCTAGGAAGCTAACTTTAAAGAGAGATAACACGCTAGAGTAACCTGTGATCGGATCGGTTATCGGTAGCTTACTGAGGCTATAGGAGCGCAAACTAGGGCGCTTCCCTTGTGTATGATATGAACTGTGTCGTCACTTTATGCTAGCGTGTTACTGATTCCCACAGAGAGTGAGTCCTGTACTCTTCCCGTTCAAGCATAGGTCAGCAGTATTGGAGCATCATGTGACGGTATAAGTCTGAGTGTCTAAGTGACTCATATAAGTAAGTATTAAGTAAGTTATTATAAGTAGCCCTCTAATGAAGGTGAAACCGGAACAATGCTCGGCCACTACCATCCTTCGCCCTAGAAGGAACATTTATAATAATTTACATGTTGTTATATAAGGGTATTATTATCTTCTGGCATATCTTTCCAGGTTGATTATTAATATTTTCCCTATTAAACTTAAGATTTAAATATATAGATATTATTATTATTGGAATACATGCAGTCTGTAGATGGACTTTATTATTTCTACAGATAATAATTAATATTACATGTCCAATATACATTATGGGTAATACATCCTATCTAAATGTGTAGTGGTGTGTAATTAGCCTATACATTTGTATCCTCATTACCTTGTGACACTTGTCTTTGCCGTTCGCGAGCTAATAATTGTTGGTACCAAGCGTACACCTTCCGTATACAGCAGCTAAATACAATAGTACAACAATTAACATTAATGCAGGTATGATGTGTAGATATAATACAACTTCTCTTAAGAGATGTAAAGGTAACAAATTATTCAACTTTGAGGTAAACTCTGAGTCTATTAAAAATTGAAGGATCTTTATTTTATCTAAAAAAAAAATTATGTGATATATAGAGATGTTTTCTACAAGGTTAACTCTGACATTAACTCTGTAGAAAGTGTGGACACAAAAAAGCTTTATGGTGATGAGTAGGTAAGTTAAGAAAAATGTTCATTCCTAATTTCACAATGACTCTGAGCCATATAATAACCATCCACCCAAACGTGTTGGACTTACCATTGCTAAATAATATCACACTTATTCTCTGTTTGTGTAGTAGTAGTGGTTAGTACTGAAGTGCTCATGGTAGGAAGTATTACTGACAGTTTTGAAAGTACAGTAAAATGTGGGAAAAGTTGAGTCTGGCATTATGAATGAAAGGTCACACTGTGCCTTGTTTGCTAAATTCTAAGTAAACATATAAGCAGGACATACAGTACATGCAAGTGTAAGTATGATGTGCGACAGTCATCCAATGAATGTTTTACCAAAGTGTCTATGGCAGTATAATCTTCAGATGAGACTATGTATGACTTGTCTACAACCAACAGGGTATTATTTACTCTAATTGGAAATGGTCGTAATTCCCAAATATTAATTGACGTTTTTGACTTTTAAGGAATATTTAAGACTTTTCCTCTATGTTCAACCAAAATACCTGGCCAGAGTACTTGGGCTGTAACTGCTTTTTGTTGGGCAAGTGTAACAAGTGCTATACCCAGCAAAAACAGTAATAGAATCTTGTCTCAGTTAGAATGAGTCAAATGATAGAGTAGTAATATTCCACGTCAGATACGGTAAATATAGAGTTAAGCTTTTAAGTTTTTATAGCTATTTCCACTGCTGCCTGCGACTGCCATAGAGGTAACAACTTCGAGTTTACTCTACCCAATCCAGTATCTACCAAGTCACTTATGACTACTTCGTTTAAATAATTAAGTTTCATAACAGCTATGTCAATGGCTGCTATGTACTCACTAATTAATTGGATGAGTTCAATGTTAGGTATTATTCCAATTAATTCGTTTACCACAGAAGATAGTTGGTTAGTTAGTTCGTTCAATTATTTCATGGGTTTGTGTCGTAGGTGTTGCCGAGCTTCTTAAGTTCGAATGACAATTCTTTTCTGTTGTCCTAGGGTAGTAATTATCCCCCTAGTTTCTTACCTAAGACAGTGACATCATCGGCCAGAGCTTCTTAAGTTTGAAATAACAATTATTTTCTGTTGTCCTAGGGCAGTAATTACCCCCCCTAGTTTCTTACCTAAGACAGTGACATCATCGGCCAGAGCTTCTTAAGTTTGAATGACAATTCTATTCTGTTGTCCTAGGGCAGTAGTTACCTCCCCTAGTTTCATACCTAAGGCAGTGACATCATCGGCCATTGCTGTCCCAACAACTGGTTACTCAATAAACCCATGAAATTTAAAAAAAAAAGGCCACGTCTCTGACGACGAGCATGAGCAGTTTCTATATGTCTGTGTAAGTCTGATACATGTTGTCCAAGGTTTAAAATTATCTCTTGCATTTCTAGCAATCCGTGAACTTCCAGTTGTACAGTAACTAAATCTTCCACTATCAAGACTTTTACTTATTTTCAACCAAAGCACCTGAAGCGCACCTGACTTCAGTACTTGGGCTGTAACTGCTGTTTGTTCGGCAAGTGTAACACACGCTATACCTAGCAAAAACAGTAATAGAATCTTGTTTCCCATTTGAAATAAATGTCATTATTTAGTTTATGTTGCAGACCTTAGTTTTTGTCTGTGTGTGTGTTTGTAGACAGATATGTGGGAGTGGAGGTTAGTATTTCTTGTGCTTGTGCTGTTTATATTTTAGATGGTTCATTTAAGTTTATCTGTTTACTCCTATCTACATGCACTATTTCTACCTTCCCCGTTTTTATACATTTTATTTTTATTTTATTTCTATTTCCATGGTGATGTCGATTATTTCATACGGACCAACAAACTTTGGAGTTAACTTTGATACTCTTTCTAGGGATTTTATCATGACATTTTCCCCTACAGCAATATCTCTCTTCACAGCTTGAGTATGTTGTTTGATCAACATCTCCTGCCTACTACCTTTTAGGTGATTCCTGACTTCCTTATGGATGTTATTAAACACTTGTAGTCATCCATATTATATGCTGGAGGAAAATTTCCAGTAATGATTTAATATGGAAGTCGTTTATCTGTTCCATATAGAATATAATGCGGGGACTTGCCCACTGATGAGTTTATGGAACCTTTAATGGAGGCAGCTGTAAAGAATTCCAGTCTTCCCATGATCCGTGCATAGGATTAGCCATTTGTCGCAAAACTTCAAGTATCTTGCGATTGCTTGCTGGATGATATGCTGTAATAAAAGTTTGCTTTATATGATATTGATCACAAATGTTGCGTAACAATTATTAGTAATTTCTTTACCATTGTCGGTTAGTATCACCCTAGGTGTGGTGTACTGACAAATTAAATTCGTTACCTTCGTTAAATTCGCTTGTGTGGTAAGCTTAGTATATTTATACCAGTTACATCCCATGTTTTTCAGGTATTGGGTAATTTAAAATTGGAGCTGGGCCCATTGTATTACCTTTATGAGCATGACACGATTCACAATTCTTAATATGTTTCTGGTTTGTGGATGATTATGCATTAGTGTTAGTACAGTCTTAATTAGTGTATCAGGGACTACTACTTGTGAAGAAATGTTAGTCTGTTTCTCAAGTTTCCTGAACAAAGTGTCATCTATTACCTCAAACTGTGTTAGTGGAATGGGTAACTCCGGTAGGTTAGTTTCTTCGTCCCCTGGAACCAAAGCATAAATGACCCTTGCCCAAAATTTATCTTTCTTTTGTTCAGTTCTAACAAGTTCCACATTGAAGTCTACATCACTGTTAGTGGGAATGACAGCAGCAGCTGATATATTACGAGATAAGTTATCTGCAACTTTATTAAAACGCCCGGGAAGATATTTAATTATAGGCTGAGACTCTGAGATACCATCTGGCTAACTGACCTGTCAATTTTTTTTTTCTTTACTATGAATACGGTGATAGGATACCCTAGAATTATTTCCCTGAAGGTCTTTTAAGGCCCAAACCACCGCTGTAGCTTCCAAATTCGTGAGGCTATATTTCTTCTCTGTATTCTTCACCACCCGACTGGGATACACACAAGCCCTGCAACATCCTTCTGTGGTATGCTGCATAAGGACAGGGCGTAAACCATCGTTTGATGCTTCAGTACAGAGAGAAAACGGAAGGTTCTGGGTAACTTAAGATAGGAGTAGAATGTAAGCTAAGTTTAACTGATCAAAGCTATCCTACTCAGTTTGTGACCACTTATTTTAGCAAAATTCATTATGAATGACTTGTTATATGAACCTAATCCAAGGAAACTCCTTATTTACTTTACTGTAGTAGGTTGAGAAAATTCCTTTACTGCTTTAATCTTGGAATCCAAAGTGTGAATTCCTTTACTATTTACTTTATGACCCAAAAATCTCTATTTCAGCCTTAATTTTTAATCCAACATCCTGCAGTCGCTGGAAAACTCTATCCAGTTCTGAAGGTGTGAATTTACATCAGGCTGACAATAATTAAGTCATCTGGGTATGCAGGTTTGGATTGGTCATTTAATTCTACTTGCCAATATCCACTAAGTCAAGACTAGTAAAGACTCGGTTATTTTCCCCAATCTCCCTGAGGATATCTTTAATTAAGCACAGGTAATGGGCACCTATCCTTGACAGTTTTCTCATTTATCTTCCTAAAATCTATAACAGGACGGAAATCACCTGTGTTCTTAGTTACTAAAAATAATGGGCTGTTATAAGGACTGTTTGAAGGTTCAATTATTCCCTCTTTTGACATATCATCCACCATTTTATTCATTATTTGCCTCTGACTATGAGGTAATCTATAAGCTTTAACATATACTAGATCTGTGTCAGTTAATTTTATATGATGTTTTACTAGTGTTGTTTTCCCCAACCGCTCACCAGGTAAGGCAATAGCCGACCTGTGATTTGCTAATGTGTGTAAAAGCTGAGTGCGAGGTGAAGGAAAATCATTTACTTTTACTTGCTCACTTAATTCATTAGTAGTTTTCGTAAATTGCAATTCATCAACAATGTGTATGTTGGCTAAGGGAGGAGATTCTTTTTCCACTCTATGGGTTTAATAAACACAAGAAAGTCACTTATATTAGTACCTGGTTTAATGTTCACTGCCAGATTAACCTTGTTAAAAATTAGTGCTTCAATGAAGTTGTCTTCTTGTATCAGAGAAATTATGGACATACCGACATTAATTATTCTACATGTTTCACTTAAGGATATGGTTTGATTTCCTTCAATTATCACCTTTCACTTGTACCTTAATGATAGCAAACCCTTTACTTAGTAAATGAGTAGTACTTTTGACTGTGCCTGTCAGTTTAATGTGTGAGTCACATTCTCCCTTGAGTGCCCCAGCACCCAGCTGGCTGGTGACTGATGACTCAGAGGTCAACATGTCAACATGGGTACAGCCGACCTTGAAAGATAATTAACTGTAGTGAGATTGCAATGTCAAGGTTATGTTCGATTAATTCTTTTAACTCAATAGACCATCAGTTGGTAAACTGAAGTTTTCACAGTTATAGAAGGTACATTCTAGTCTATGACTACTTAATGAAAGTGTGATAGGAAATTGTACTATTCCTTTAGTGACTAGTCTACTACCAGATAAGGTAGTTAAATGTTTAAATCTGATGGCTGGATAGTCCATCGTTACTGCGGGTTTTCCCTTAACAGCCGTTTAAATATTACTTCAGAAAGTAAAGGAGACACAAGCTCCTGTATCTACAGCTAGAGAAACATTTGTATTCCCCATGTTACAAGGAAGTGAAAGAATATCCACTTTACCCAAAGCAGCAACAAGTATATTTATTTATTATGTAATTAATGTTAAGTGTTTTGTTTGTTAAAATCTTCACCTGTTTTTGCACATTTGTTATTGACTTTATACCTGGCATTCAACGTTACTCTACATTTATCTGTGTTATGTGTCACACTGTTATGAATAATGCAAAACTGATTACTTGGCTTATTGTCACTTTCACTTACTACATTATTATTATTATTATTATCCTTACTTTTGGCATTTGAGAGATTATTCTTATTAAAGTAACATTTTTCTAGGCTGTGTCCATATTTCCTACAGATCATACAATAAGGCTTCTTCTTCGCGCTCTGTGGTGTGAAGTTTGTAGTGTGTGGTGTGTGTGAAGTGCTTGTTTGAGTGTTTGTGTGTGTGTTTACAGCTATAGGTAGGGCTCTAGGTACATTTACTTGTTTGTTCAACCACACTGACAAGAGTTGTTTAGCATTGCTAATGGTCGAACCTACTAACGCTAGAGTCCTACTTAGTTTGACTGTTACACAATTACTCACTATACTTCTAACCATTCTGTGTACCCCTGCTAGTGGACTGCCTAACTGCCCCCTACCGATAACATCTATGAGGCTTTCACAACACAGAAGAAAATTAAATAAGATATCTGGATGGATGAGTGCAGTTGCGGTCAGTAATGTCCTAGCAATGAAGTCTGGTTTACTATGTCCACTTATGAAGCTTATGTTGTCATTTGTAGTCTGTAGTAACTGGAATATGCACATGAAAATTACAACCTTAAGAAAAAAATGGACAATATAAGTTACAATGTCCCAAGTGACTGATTTCACTGCATGAGTTTGGGATGAACCGTTAGTAATAGTAGATGAAGTGTTATTATTAGTTGCCATTGTTGTTGTTGTAGAGTTATTATTCGTTGCCACGGTGTATGATGAAGTGTTAATTGCTATTTTGTTGATGAAGTGTTAGTTTGTGAAGCCGTAGAATAAGTACGTTCTGATCTCGTGTTACTAGGTGAAGTTACTAAGTGTTATCAGGTGTAGGTTATTAGTAACGAGTCAGTTAATTATGTAGATTTAGTCGGAAGAATATTAGTGGTTAATTCTCTACCTGGTATGTCTAAATCTAGTGCAATAATATTTTTACTCAAGAGAGAAGTTGCACTTTGCATAATACTTACACTTTAATTAGTTATCTCGGTTGAATCAACTAAGCTTCCACTACTTTGTTAGTATTGCCAAGCTACGTGTTCGCTTGCTTAACTAGTGTTAGTTATAGTGCGGTAGTATACGTATTCTTTCACTCATTCCCTATCACTTTTGCTTGAAGAATAACAAGAACACCTATGTATAAATACGTGAAGGCATACGCACATATTAATACTCACAATTATGAATACATAGAATGTGTAATGAGGAAATATTGTTCAATACGTGTACATATAATATTATATCCTAGTGTGATGATGTAGGATTGTGTGTGTTATATATTTGTAATATATAATTATATGTACCTAGCACTGACCATATTATAGGAATAAACGTTGTTTGTAGTAGGTTGTTATTTCAGTTGTAGTCGCGATGACATACCATAACCAGGCCTACGTCCTTCCTAGTCGTGTTGCACTGAGTTGTGAGTTGTGAGTTATAATCCCGTAAGATGAAGTTGAAGTTCTATCACTTCCCTTGGCTATACTGTATTGTTGAGTATAGAAGGTATAGTGATGCCGTACCATAACCACGCCTACGTCCTTCCTTGTGTGATGAAGTACAGTAGTTGTTGTTGTTGTGGTTAAGATCAGCTGGCAAAGTGACAATGAATATAACGATGACGTAATAGCCACGATTGTGTGGTGTGATGACGTCACCATTGGCTACTGTAATGAGGGGTGGAGAGAGGCTAGTTTTTGTTGTGGTTTGAGGTGCTGAGTTGGGTTGACCCAGTGTGACCTCTCGCTCTCACTCTCGTCTCACTCCTGTAACTTCTTCTTCACTCTGTCTCGCTTAACTTCACTTCTCTTACTTTCTCTTTCTTTACCCTTTTATTATTTTGTGCTCTTTTCTCGGATTCCTTGCTTTTGTAACTTTGTTTTTCTCTTTTATTATAAACCATTTATTTCGTATCCTCACCGCAGTTCACCAAATGTTCTGGTGTAAGAAAGACTTACTACCAAACTGATGAGTCGATGTAGGTAGTGTGGCTAGTGACTGGTTTGTTGTTGTTGTTGTCTTTGTTGTCTCTTCGGAGTTTGATTTTAATTATTAGGTTTTCTATAACTATTATGGTTTGAGAAGATACAACAAGGTTAAAGTAGTTTACTCACATTTTATTTGTAACACGAGTTAGTGTACAGAGTCACAATATGTACGGGTTAAGTTAGGCTAGGGAGCTAACTTTAAGAGAGATTACACGCTAGAGTAACCTGTTATCGGATTGGTTATCAGTAGCTTGAGGCTATAGGAGCGCAACTAGGGCACGTCCCTTGTGTATCATATGACCTGTGTCGTCACTTTATGCTAACGTGTTAGTGGTTCCCACAGAGAGTGAGTCCCGTTCTCTTCCCGTTCAAGCTTAGGTTATCAGTATTGGAGCATCAATAGTGAGTGTCTTAGTGACTCATATAAGTAAATATTAAGTAAGTTATTATAAGTAGCCCTCTAATGAAGGTGAAACCGGAACAACCTTCGTATTTTCTCTTTCTCTCCCTTTCCAAATTAGTATTCTCTTATTCCCTCTCTCTCTTTCTCTCTCTCTCCCTTGATGCTTGCTATCCAATAATAATAATAATAATAATAATAATAATAATAATAATAATAATAATAATAATAATAATAATAATAATAATAATAAATATATAATAATTATGTGTTTCAATTTCCTTAGTCAAAAAGAAATATATAAATACATATTAATTATCCCATGAAATAAACGGGTTTAATATTAATTATTATCCCATGAAATAAATGGGTTTAGTGGCAATATTGGAGCAACTTGATTCCTCCAAACTATTCCAGGCAACAGGGTAGATAGATACCATTATAATATTTATTAATTAATCCTGTTTCCTGACATATTTTGGAGGAATCAATGTACTCCAAAGTTACTACAAGGGACCTCAGATCTCTCTAGGGTAATTTTGGAGTAAACTGATTCCTCCAAACCATATTATGACGTCATTACAGAGAGAGAGAGAGAGAGAGAGAGAGAGAGGGAGAAACTTTTAATTTGAGTGTGTGTGTGAGAGAGAGAGAGAGAAAAAATGTGTGTTTGTGAAAGAGAAGGAGACTTTGTGTGTGTATGAGAAAGAGAGAAAGAGACTGCATTTATGTGAGAGATTGATGTGTGTGTGTGAGATAAACTTTGTAAGTGAGAGATAGAGTAAAAGAGAGACTTAGTGTGTGTGTAAAAATTTATATGATATTTTAAAAACATAAAAAAAGAAATAGAAAAATAACTTTATGTTTGTTGGCCCTCCTTTCATTCAATTCCCCCCCCCCCTCTCTCTCTCTCTCTCTCTCTCTCTCTCTCTCTCTCTCTCTCTCTCTCTCTCTCTCTCTCTCTCTCTCTCTCTCTCTCTCTCTCTCTTCGTGCACATACAAATGAAATCTCTTTTACACACACAAACAGTTCCTCTCTCTATCTCAATCTCTCTCACACACACAAACAGTTCCTCTCACATACATACATACTCTCTCTCACCTTTGTATTTTTTTTCTTTCTTCCCTCCTTCATATTCTCTCTCTCTCTCTCTCTCTCTCTCTCTCTCTCTCTCTCTCTCTCTCTCTCTCTCTCTCTCTCTCTCTCTCTCTCTCTCTCTCTCTCTCTCTCTCTCTCTCTCTCTCTTATACACCTTCGTATTTTCTCTCTCTCTCCCTTTCCAAATTCGTATTCTCTTATTCCCTTGCTATCCAATAATAGTAATAATAATAATAATAATAATAATAATAATAATAATAATAAATATATAATAATTATGTGTTTCAATTTCCTTAGTCAAAAAGAAATATATAAATACATATTAATTATCCCATGAAATAAATGGGTTTAATATTAATTATTATCCCATGAAATAAATGGGTTTGGTGGCAATATTGGAGCAACTTGATTCCTCCAAACTATTCCAGGCAACAGGGTAGATAAATATCATTATAATATTTATTAACCCCTCCGCGACGGGATAACTATGGATAGCCGCACTGTCAGTCCGGGGCTAGTGCACCTTGCCTTCCTCCCTGTCTGGGCGCTTTTACCAAAATCGCTCAATTTCACTCTACTTCACTTACTCCGTACGTCTAAACTACGATACTGAACAACTTAAATATGGTCTTGTACTCACCATCAACTCTTCCTCTCTCCAATGAAACCATCCTCAGCTCTCTGGGACTCTCCGTTGCCGAGAAATGAAGTGAGGAATGAAGGTCACCTCACGGCTGAGAGCGGGGTGGTGTTCGTGCGGGTGGAGTGGCTCTGACGTTGGCTGGGCTGGGTGGTGACAGCGGGTCGGCGAGGTGTGTGACTCAATCATTTTTATCCCATGTTAGCGTGCCGTCGTACCCCCTACCTTTTGCAGCCCCTGTTTTAGTGTGGTTAGCTAACCATTCCAGAATATTTTATGCCCTGGAGAGAAGTGTGGGAGTATTTACGCAAAAACATTTTCTGTGTCAATATCACTGATTATGTTCAACGTAAATTATACGTGTCACTATCACTTCACTTATATCCTAATCACTATCACTTCACTTATATCCTAAAAACGTGTCACTATCACTTCACTTATATCCTAAAAAGGTGTCACTATCACTTCACTTATATCCTAAAAACGTGTCACTATCACTTCACTTATATCCTAAAAACGTGTCACTATCACTTCACTTATATCCTAAAAACGTGTCACTATCACTTCACTTATATCCTAAAAACGTGTCACTATCACTTCACTTATATCCTAAAAACGTGTCACTGTCACTTCACTTATAACTAAATAGTGTCACTGTCACCAAGTGTCACTGTCACTTCACTCGCATTACTCCCATCACTTCCTGCTTCTATATAAATTCCAGTCCATGATAATCTGAAAAGCAGTATCCAGGGCATAATGGCACACGACACTCCTTACACCAGTAACGAGTTTCCTTGAGTTTCTGAGTGCGACGTGTTGTGTGCTTGCAGACATGGCAGCGGCGATAACCTGGACGACCTGACGCCAAGGTTGGCAGATCAATTAGGCTGTGGCGCAACATGTATGCACTCTGTTGCAATCTGTCAGGTCGTCCTGCCGCTGGTGCAGTGGTTGCACAGTGCAAAATTTCTGTAGGAGTTGGGTTACCAACTCCAATTCGTACTGCCGGAGTGATAGTCTGCTGTCGGGGTGTTGCTGGAGGTAGAGCAAGTACGAATTTAGCACTGTGACGTCAAGAAGGTGGAAGAAAGCCTTCTTGTACCACTTGCAGGTTTTTCTCAGACAATCGATGGCACTCACCATCATGTCTGACTTATCGACGAGCCTTATATTTATATTATAATCAAGCACAGCATCAGGCTTGAAGATGTTGTTACCTGTGCCGCGCTCAATCTTCCCAGAATCCAGCATCGTGCCCCTGTGGACGGTGGTGAGCATCCGGACGGGGCGTTTATCGTGCCAAGTGATGGCCAGCATTTTCCCCGATTTCTTCATGAGACAGTCACCCCTGTGGGTGGGGGGAAATACTGGCCAATTCCTCCTATTGACACGAATGGTGCCGCAGGATCCTGTTTGGTGCTGCAGAAGGAACTGACTAAGTGCTGGAGAGGTGTAATAATTATCAGTGTACAGGATGTGGTTGTTGTCAAGGTAATCCCCCAGGAGTTGCTTGACAACACTCCCGCTGAAGCCGGTGACGGTCCTGGCCCGGGATATCCACATCCGTACCTGAATAAAGTATAAAATCCAACACATAGCCAGTCTTAGAGTCGCAGATGACATAGCATTTGATGCCAAATCTATGCCTCTTTGACGGGATATACTGAATAAAGGACACTCGTCCCCTGAACAGCACCAGAGACTCGTCGATAACAACATTCTGGAATGGTCGAAAAAAGCCTCGCATTTACTCCTGGAGCATAGTCAGAATGGGCCTAATTTTCCAATGCCTGTCTTTCAGGTGTGGACCCATGTTGGGGGCGAAGTGAATATAGGAAAGTATGTCCCTATACCTGTCCCGGGACATATATTTTCCAAAGGCAGGCGTGGAAAGAAGGACGTTAGTGCTCCAGAAGTCCTTGGGGCGATGTTTCCTGACGTGCGGCATCAGCATCGTCAGAGCTAACCACACATACAACTCAGCAACAGTCACGTCAGTCCAGGTCAACATCTTGCTGTGTTCCCTATCTGGTAGATTGCTGAATTGTCTGAAGTTATTTATTTCCTGCGTCAAGTATGTCATCATTATTACGTCAAAGAATGCAGTAAAATATTCCAATATTGATGACAACGGACGACAGGGAAATACGGCTTCAATACCTGACCGACTGTTATCAAACGTCGGTATATCAGGCACAAACGAATCGCAATCCGTCCACAGGTAAGGATGAGGTGCGCCACGAGGACCTGCCGCTGGTGGTGGTGGTGGCGGCGCCGCCGCGTCAGGCAACGTAGGACCGGCAGGCGACAGTGGGAGGTCAGGCGACAGTGGGAGGTCAGGCAACAGTGGGAGGTCAGGCAACAGTGGGAGGTCAGGCGACAGTGGGGGGTCAGGCAACAGTGGGGGGGCAGGCAACAGTGATGCGTCTTCACCCCCCTGATTGTCACACAAAGGATGAGTAGCATGAGTAGCAGGGGGTGGTGATGAGGGGGGAGATGGCGTCAGGTCTGGTGGGTTATCAGGGTCCAGGTCAGACGAGATAAGCTGCTCCTGCTGCTCCTCTGTTCTCTTCCCTCTACCCTTCCCTCTTCCCTTCCCCTTCCCTCTTCCAACACCTTTCTTTGTGTAGCGTCTTTGCAACACCTCATCCGAAGAAGAATCTGAGGAGGATGAAAAATCCAACCTCCTCCTTGACCTCTTCTTACCTTGGGGAGTAACCCCGTAGTGGGGTTTGGAGGTGGAAGCTTTTTGTTCTGCATCCACGTGAGAGGTAGCAACAATAGGAGACAAAAGATTGTCTCCCAAACTACCTCTCAAAGCTCCCACCCCACTCGTGGACGGAATTGCAACAGGGGCTGCAACGTTGGATATGTCAACGGTTGGGGGGTTGCAGGAGTAGAGGGACAGGCTTGGGGGGTTAGGGGAGTGCAGAAATAGGGGGACAGGCTTTCTACCCACCCCAAGCCTGTCCCCATATTCCCGAACCCCCCCCCAAGCATGTTCCCTAATCCCACCCCCCACTAATTAAATGTCTCAATTACCGCTAAATTAAAAAAAAAAGATCACTCAATAGAGTATTTTCTTTTCAGAATTAATAAAGCAGGCATTCGCCAAATTTTCGGGTAAAAAATTCCGGACACCCTATACAGTCTCTCTCTCTCTCTCTCTCTCTCTCTCTCTCTCTCTCTCTCTCTCTCTCTCTCTCTCTCTCTCTCTCTCTCTCTCTCTTCTCTCTCTCCTTAATTTGTGCTTACTGTCCAATAATAATAATAGTAATAAAAAATAATAAATAATAATAATAATAATGAGTTTCAATTTCCTTATTAAAAAAAAAGAAATATATAAATATTTATTAATCATCCCATGACAAAAATGGGTTTCTTATTAATTAATTATCCAATGAAATAAATGGGTTTTATATTCATTATCCCATAAGATAAATGGGTTAAATATGAATTAATAATCCCATGATATTTATGGGTTAAATATTTATCAATAATTATTATAGGTGTAAAGAAAAAAAAAAAATTCAGGTGTTGAAAATAAAAATAAAAAACATCATGGTAATGTAGGAAATAACGTATCCCTTACTTCCGGAGGTGTAATATAATAGACTCTTTACAAGGCATAGTTTATTCTAGGTACACAGAAAGGGGCAGGAGCCACGCAGATCAGCAGGATAGGAGCGTGGGTGTGTGGCGTAGCGTGGGTGTAGCTAGAGGGCGCCAGTGAATCTCCTGGTGGTGCTGCTGCTGCGTGGGTTACTGCTTGTAGGGAAGATGTGGCCAGCCAGGGGAGAGATGTTGCTGGTGCCTGGTGGGTGGTGGAGCTGGAGTCTGAGTGAAGAGTGAGTGAGTGACCAGGCAGCGGCCTGGCTTATATCCAGTCAACAGGGTCAATACCATTATATTTATTAAGAGAGAGAGAGAGAGAGAGAGAGAGAGAGAGAGAGAGAGAGAGAGAGAGAGAGAGAGAGAAGAGGAGGATTAGAGAAAGGGAGGATAGGGGACGATTAGAGAGAGAGAGAGAGAGAGAGAGAGAGAGAGAGAGAGAGAGAGAGAGAGAGAGAGAGAGAGAGATGGTAGGGGAGAATGAGAGAGAGAGAGAGGTAATGGAAGGGGGTGAGGGTAAGGGAGGGATGTGGGGTGTAGAGAGAGAGAGAAAGAGAGAGAGAGAGAGAGAGAGAGAGAGAGTTACAAGGAGTTACAAGGACAAGTAGCACCTCAAAAGGTCTTACGACCCATACCAAGGAGGTACCGTAGGTGTAGTAGTAGTTGCTAACTAATAGTGAGAGAAAAGTATAGTAAAGAGAAGGCTTTCCCCACCCACCTCTCCCACCCGCATTGCGGGTATGGAAATGGAAATGTACCTAACCCGGGAGAAAAAGGCCGGACTAGGAAATTTGTGTATAGGAAAGGAGGAAACAATCCCTATAACTCTACCAGGCTTGGCAGAACTTTGTCTAAATGTTTCTTGAACTGTTCTATCGAGGAACTATCAACTACCTCTGCTGGTAGCTGATTCCAGACATTGCAGATTTTATATGTGAAGAAATTACCTAACGTATTATGGCGGAAGCGTTTCAAGTCTAGTTTCCATCCATGGTTTCTAGTTGCATTAGTGTTTAAGCTAAACAGGCACTGATAATCAATGTTTTCATATCCACGAAGGATTTTGAAAACTTCAATTAGTTGACCTCTCAAGCGTCTCGTCTCTAATGAGAAGAGACCTAGTGCCTGCAGCCTTCTCTGGTAACCCATGTGTTTAATTGATGGGATCAATTTGGTGGCCCTAGCCTGGGGGTGAGGGTAGGGGAGGGGTGTGGTGTGTAAAGGAGGGGGCATGTATCCAGAGAGAGAGAGAGAGAGAGAGAGAGAGAGAGAGAGCAGTGTTGCCAGGTCTGCTTGACGAAATTTTTATAATATCCCCACTGGTACAGTACCTCTGATTTCCCATATCTAGTGAAAATTCCCCATACTTGGCATCACCTATAGAGAGAATGTTGGCTGAAAATTAATGTTTGAATGGCAGTCCATAAATGTGGTTACTGAGTTGACTACCCCTCCCCCCTACCCCTCATCCACTCTACCCATACCCCCTCCCTCACACCCATGCCCCTACCGCCCTTAACAACATACCCCACACCCCTATCCCCCATTAATTATCGTATAATGACTTGGTGGAGAATGTAGTTCACGTTTGGGTTCATAATTCATTTATTATTAATTATTTTGAATTAATTATTATATAACTAAATTCCCCGTAATTTTCCCTACATATTGATATTATCATTTCTTTAATTACATAAGTAATTAATGAAATTAGTGAATATTTTCTATTTATAATTTCCAACCGTGACTAATTGGTACATTGGAGCACCTTGAGTCCTCCAAGGTATCTCAGGCAACACAACTTAATGCAGGAATAATACAGTTTGGAGGAATCAGTTTGCTCCACAATTACCCTATGGAAATCTGGGTTCCTTCATAGTACTTTGATTCCTCCAAAGTATATTAGGAAAGAAAATTAATTAACAAATATAATGGTATCAATCCTGTTGTATGGAATAGTTTGGAGGAATCCAATTGGTCAAGTATTACCACAACCAAACACACAGCTTCGAATGAATTAACTTGGTGAACCATTTTAAAAGGGGTGTAGGGAGGGGAAAGTATTAGAGGTGTATGGGGGGGTGTAGGGAAGGGTTTGGGTTGGGTGGTTGGAAAGGTGTAGGGGTGGAAGCATCGAAGCTGATTCACACATTCGAAGCACGTTCATTCGAAGCTACCATCCCTACATCTCTCCAACCACCCAACCCAAACCCTTCCCTACACCCCCCCATACACCCCTAATACACCCCACCTTCCCTACACCCCTTCTAAAACTGTTCCTCAAGTTGATTCATTCGAAGCTAATTAATTCGAAGCTGTGGGTTTGGTTGTGGTAATACTTGACCAATTGGATTCCTCCAAACTATTCCATACAACAGGATTGATACCATTATATTTGTTAATTAATTTTCTTTCCTAATATACTTTAAAGGAATCAAAGTACTAAGAAGGAACCCAGATTTCTATAGGGTAATTGTGGAGCAAACTGAGTCCTCCAAACTGTATTATTCCTGCATTAAGTTGTGTTGCCTGAGATACCTTGGAGGACTCAAGGTGCTCCAATGTACCAATTAGTCACGGTTGGAAATTATAAATAGAAAATATTCGCTAATTTCGTTAATTAATTATGTAATTAAAGAAACTATTATATCAAAATGTAGGGATAATTATGGGAAATTTAATTATATAATAATGAATTCAAAATAATTATTAATAAATGAAATATGAACCCAAACGTGAACTACATTCTACACCAAATCATGACGTCATTATACGATAATCAGGGTGGGGGGGTAGGGGAGTGGGATGGTGGGTATGGTGTTAGTGGGGGGTAGGGGCATGGGTGTGAGGGAGGGGGTATGGGTAGAGTGGATGAGGGGTAGGGGGGAGGGGTAGTCAACTCAGTAACCACATTTATAGACTGCCATTCAAACATTAATTTTCAGCCAACATTCTCTCTATAGGTGATGCCAAGTATGGGGAATTTTCACTAGATATGGGAAATCAGAGGTACTGTACCAGTGGGGATATTATAAAAATTTCGTCAAGCAGACCTGGCAACACTGCTCTCTCTCTCTCTCTCTCTCTCTCTCTCTCTCCTTAATAAATATAATGGTATTGACCCTGTTGACTGGAATAGTTTGGAGGAATCTAGTTGCTCCAATATTGCCATAAACTTTCATTAGTTTATTAATAAGAGAAAATGGTATATTTTTAATTATTTTATTTTTTCGTTTTTGTTACCATGATATTTTTTTTTTTTCAACACCTGAATTATTAATTATTTTTTTTATTTCTTTACACCTTTACTAATTATTGATAAATATTTAACCCATAAATATCATGAGATTATTAATTGATATTAAACCAATTTATTTCATGGGATTATTAAATAATATTTAACTCATTTATTTTATGGGATAATGAATATTAAACCTATTTATTTCATTGGATAATTAATTAATAAGAAACCCATTTTTGTCATGGGATGATTAATAAATATTTATATATATATATATATATAGATATATATATATATATATATATATATATATATATATATATATATATATATATATATATATATATATATATATATATATATATATATATATATATATATATATATATATATATATATATATATATTTTTTAATAAGGAAATTGAAACTCATTATTATTATTATTATTTAATATTTTTTATTACTATTATTATTATTATTGGACAGTAAGCACAAAGAAAGGAGAGAGAGAGAGAGAGAGAGAGAGAGAGAGAGAGAGAGAGAGAGAGAGAGAGAGAGAGAGAGAGAGAGAGAGAGAGAGACAGTATGCCTGTGTTTGTATATATACAAAAATTAATATGATATTTAAAAAACAATTTATGAATATATAAATATAAAAATATAAAAAAAAGATATTAAAATATATTTGTGTTTGTTGTTCCTCCTTACCTTCTCTCTCTCTCTCTCTCTCTCTCTCTCTCTCTCTCTCTCTCTCTCTCTCTCTCTCTCTCTCTTCATTCGTATTCTCTCATTCCCTCTCTCTCTTTCTCTCTCTCTCTCTCCTTCCTTCATGCTTGCTATCCAATAATGTTAATAATAATAATAATAATAAATAAATAAATACTAATTATGTGTTTCAATTTCCTTAGTAAAAAAAGAAATATATAAATACTTATTAATCATCCCATGAAATAAATGGGTTTGGTGGCAATATTGGAGCAACTTGATTCCTCCAAACTATTCCAGGCAACAGGGTAGATAAATACCATTATAATATTTATTAATTAATCCTGTTTCCTGACATATTTTGGAGGAATCAATGTACTCCAAAGTTACTACAAGGGACCTCAGATCTCTATAGGGTAATTTTGGAGCAAACTGATTCCTCCAAACCATATTATAACGTCATTACAAAGTGAGAGAGAGGGGTAATGGTGGAGAGAGAGAGAGAGGTAATGGTAGAGTGTGGGGGTAGGGGAGGATTGTGGTGAGAGAGAGAGAGAGAGAGAGAGAGAGAGAGAGAGAGAGAGAGTGAATGATTTATATCTCAAAATTTACCTTTTAATGGCAGTCCATAGAAGTGGTTACTGAGTTGACTACCCTTCCCTCCTACCCCCTATCCACTCTACCCATACCCCCTCCCTCACACCCATGCCCCTACCCCCACTAACACCATACCCACCATCCCACTCCCCTACCCCCCACCATGATTATCGTATAATGACGTCATGATTTGGTGTAGAATGTAGTTCACGTTTGAGTTCATATTTCATTTATTATTAATTATTTTGAATTCATTATTATATAATTAAATTCCCCATAATGTTCCCTACATTTTGATATAATAGTTTCTTTAATTACATAATTAATTAACGAAATTAGCAAATATTTTCAATTTCCAACCGTGACTAATTGGTACATTGGAGCACCTTGAGTCCTCCAAGGTATCTCAGGCAACACAACTTAATGCAGGAATAATACAGTTTGGAGGACTCAGTTTGCTCCACAATTACCCTATGGAAATCTGGGTTCCTTCATAGTACTTTGATTCCTCTAAAGTATATTAGGAAAGAAAATTAATTAACTAATATAATGGTATCAATCCTGTTGTATGGAATAGTTTGGAGGAATCCAATTGGTCAAGTATTACCACAACCAAACCCACAGCTTCGAATTAATTAGCTTCGAATGAATCAACTTGAGGAACAGTTTTAGAAGGGGTGTAGGGAAGGTGGGGTGTATTAGGGGTGTATGGGGGGGTGTAGAGAAGGGTTTGGGTTGGGTGGTTGGAGAGATGTAGGGATGGTAGCTTCGAATGAACGTGCTTCGAATGTGTGAATCAGCTTCGATGCTTCCACCCCTACACTGCCCCCATGCCCCCCTCCTTCTCTAAACCCCCTTTAGAATGGTTTACCAAGTTGATTCATTCGAAGCTAATTAATTCGAAGCTGTAGGTTTGGTTGTGGTAATACTTGACCAATTGGATTCCTCCAAACTATTCCATACAACAGAATTGATACCTTTATATTTATTTATTAATTCTCTTTCCTGACAAACTTTGAATGAATCAAAGTACAATAAAGGACTCCAGATTTCCATAGGGTAATTGTGGAGCAAACTGATTCATCCAAACTGTATTATACCTGCATTAAGTTGTGTTGTCTGAGATACCTTGAAGTAACCAAAGTGCACCAATGTACCAATTAGTCACGGTTGGAAATTATAAACATAAAATAATTTCATTAATTAATTACGTAATTAAAGAAATTATTCTATCAAAATGTAGGGAAAATTATGGAGAATTTGATTATATAATAATGAATTCAAAATAATTAATAATAAATTAATTAGGAACCAAAACGTGAACTACATTCTCCACCAAATTATGACGTCATTATACGATAATCAGGGTGGGGGGTAGGGGAGAGGGAGGGGGTATGGTGTTAGGTGGGGTATGGGCATGAGTGTGACGGAGGGGGTATGGGTAGAGTGGATGAGGGGTAGTCAACTCAGTAACCCCATTTATGGACTGCCATTCAAACATTAATTTTGAGCCAACATTTTCTCTATAGATGATGGGGAATTTTCACTAGATATGGGAAATCAGAGGTAACAATGGGGATATTATAAAGATTTCGTCAAGCAAACCTGGAAAAACTGCTCTCTCTCTCTCTCTCTCTCTCTCTCTCTCTCTCTCTCTCTCTCTCTTTATAATGACGTCATAATATGGTTTGGAGGAATCTGTTAGTTCCAAAATTACCCAAGAGAGATCTAGGTCCCTTGTAGTAACTTTGGAGTACATTGATTCCTCCAAAATATGTCAGGAAACAGGATTAGTTAATAAATATTATAATGATATTTATATACCCTGTTGCCTGGAATAGTTTGGAGGAATCAAATTGCTCCTATATTGCCATCAATTACATAAGTTTATTAATTAGAGAAAACGCTATAATTTTGACACAAACTCATTTATTTTTTCGTTTACTTTTTATGATTTTTTTTTAACAAGTGAATTATTTTATTATGGTATAATTATTTCCTTACACCTTAAATAATTATTGATAAATATTAAACCCATTTATTTCATGAGATAATTAATATATATTTATAGATATTATATTTTACTAAGGAAATTGAAACACATTATCATTTCTTATTTTTATTGAGAGAGAGAGAGAGAGAGAGAGAGAGAGAGAGAGAGAGAGAGAGAGAGAGGGGGGAAATAGAACGAAAGGAGGGACAAGAAAAACAAATCCATTTTTATATCTTTATTTTTTTATTTATATATGTATTTATTTATAATTTGTTTATAAAGTTTCATATATATTTTACACACACACACACACACACATACAGTCTGTCTTTCTCACACACACTAGGTCTCTCATTTTTTTTTCTCTCTCTCTCTCATACAATATCTCTTTATCTTTCTCTCACACATACTCGATCTCTCTCTCTCTCTCTCTCTCTCTCTCTCATACACACACACACAATCTCTCTTAATCTTTCTCTCTCATTATTCAGAAAGGAAGGATATAAGATCGCATGTAGAGCATCTTGGAAACAGCTCGGATCAGAGCAAACTTTTACCAAGAAGGGAAAATGTTAGATGACAGACAAAGATGAAACATGCTAATATATATATATATATATATATATATATATATATATATATATATATATATATATATATATATATATATATATATATATATATATATATATATATATAAATGAAAAAAATCTGTCGGGCTATACAAATTGTCATGTGACCACTTACAGCGCCAGGAATTCACACACGGAAAGTGGACGTACACGAGGGGGGACAGAGGACATTTTTGTCACAAAAAACACCTCAACATTTATTTAATTACACATACTTCACTTACGTGCATTTATCGTACGCCTGGCAACCCATTCTGTTTTTTTTTAGACATAAAGTATTTATTCTGGACATTTCTTTTCATGTTTCAATCAACTCTGTAATGCTGAAGAGGGAGGTAGTTGCCTCCGAAACGTCCAGAATAAAAACTTTTTGTCTATAAAAAGTGGTGTTTTCTCAGCATGCTGCTCGTCACGTCATTGTCAATTACCACTCAACAAAAAAAAAAAAAAAAAAGATAGAGAGAGACTGGGCATGTGTGTGAGAGAAAGATTGAGATACTGAGTGTGTGAAAGAAGGAGGGACTGTGTGTATGAGAGAGAATGATAGAGATAGTGTGTGTGTGAAAGAAAGAGGGACTGTGTGTGAGAAAGATAGAGAGATTGTTAGTGAGAGAAAAGAGAGACTGTGTGTGTGTGTGAGAGAGACTGTGTATGTGTGTGTGAGAGAGAGAGAAAGATAGAGATTGTTAGTGAGAGAAGAGAGAGAGACTGTGTGTGTGTGTGTGAGTGAGAGAGAGAGAGATAGAGACTGTGTGTGTGAGAGAGACTGTGTGTGTGTGAGAGAGAGAAAGAAAGAAAGATAGAGAGATTGTTAGTGAGAGAAGAGAGAGAGATTGTGTGTGTGAGAGAGAGAGAGAAAGATAGAGAGACTGTGTGTGTGTGAGAGAGAGAGAGAGAAAGATAGAGAGAGAGTGTGTGTAAAAGAGAGAGAAATTATGTGTGTGAGAGAGAAAGATAGAAAGACTGTGTGTGTAAAAGAGAGGGTGAGACTGTGTCTGGGAGGAGAGAGAGACTGTGTGTGTGAAAGAGAGAGTGAGACTGTGTGTTTGAGAGAGAGAGAAAGATAGAGAGACTGTGTGTGTAAAAGATAGAACAACAGGAGGAATCCCGTCATCATTTTCACCAAGTCTGTCAGGCTACGTGTCATCACCGCTCACTGCTGGGCCTAAAGTCCTCTTGGTCCAGAACACTTAAGGCGTCTTCTATTTATGCCACTTGATCAACCCGGGTTGGCATCCTGGGTTGCTCCGAAAGACCCGGGTTGGATGGTGTAAATAGAACACACCGACCACCAACCCGGGTTGATGTTCCTTTGTTTGTAAACATTAATAGATATTTCTCTCAAATGTTACTGATTAGGGTACTCATGCCACTTCAAAATCATATTTCCTTTATGTATTTTGAAGATAATGTCTCGTGTTATGCTAAAATGTCATATATTTCTGTAAGAGGGCTTACCAGTGTTTGTTTTTGGCGCGTCAGCTGTGAGCAACCTGTAAAAGTTGCCAGATACCACCACGTAACCCTGCTATTGCACTGGGTTGGTTATGGTTGCTCTGAGAGCAACCCGGGTTGGGGTGAACCGGGTTGACTGGTGTAAATAGAACATGCCAAATCGAACCGGGTTGCCTGACCAGGGTTGATATGGCATAAATAGAAGACGCCTTTAGGCCCGTATGTTCCGGTTTCACCTTCATTAGAGGGCTACTTATAATAACTTACTTAATACTTACTTGTATGAGTCACTTAGACTCTCAGACTTACACCCGTCACATGATGCTCCAATACTGCTGACCTACGCTTGAGAACCACTAACACGCTAGCATAAAGTGACGACACAGTTCATATCATACACAAGGGAAGCACCCTAGTTGCGCTCCTATAGCCTCAGTAAGCTACAGATAACCGATCCGATCACAGGTTACTCTAGCGTGTTATCTCTCTTTAAAGTTAGCTTCTTAGCCTAGCTTAAACCCGTGCAAGCTACATATTGTGACTCGTGTTATAAATAAAAAGTGAGTAAACTACTTTAACCTTGTTGTATCTTCTCAACCATAATAGTTATAGAAAACCTAATAATTAAAATCAAACTCCGAAGAGACAACAAAGACACTACAAAGACAAACCAGTCGCCAGCCACCCTACCCTATCGACTCATATGTTTGGAAGTAAGTAAGTCTTTCTTACACCAGAACATTTGGTGAACAGCGGTGGGATACGAAGTAAATGGTTTATAATAAAGGAGAAATACAAACAATTACAAAGGCAAGTAATAACCGAGAAAAGAGCACAAAATAATAAAAGGGTAAAAAAAAAAAAAAAAAAAGAGAAAGTAAGAGAAGTGAAGTTAGCGAGACAGAGTGAGAGCGAGAGGAGAGTGATTGCAAGAGGTCACACTGGGTCAACCCGACTCAGCACCTCGTAGCCAACAAGCTAGCCTCTCTCCACCCCTCACATACAGTAGCCAATGGTGACGTCATCGACTCTGCCACCTTACACCACACACTCGTGGCTATTACGTCATCGTTATACTCATTGTCACTCTGCCAGCGGATTTTAACCACAACAACAACAACTACTGAGGACGTCAGCGTGGTTTGGTACGACATCACTACATCACTATACCTTCTATACTTAACCATACAGTATAGTCAAAAGGAAGTGATAATCGAACTTCAACTTCATCTTACGGTATTATAACTCAAAACTTTACAACTCAGGACGTTGGCTTGGTTTTGGTACGTCATCGCTACTACAACTGAAATAATAACCTACTACAAACAACGTTTATTCCTATAATATGGTCAGTGCTAGGTACATATAATTATATATTACAAATATATAACACACACAATCCTACATCATCACACTAGGATATAATATTATATGTACACGTATTTAACAATATTTCCTCATTACACATTCTATGTATTCATAATTGTGAGTATTAATATGTGCGTATGCCTTCACGTATATATACAGATGTGTTCTTGTTATTTTTCAAGCAAAAAGTGACAGGGAATGAGTGAAAGAATACGTATACCACCGCACTATAACTAACACTAGTTAAGCAAGCGAACACGTAGCTTGGCAATACTAACAAAGTAGTGAAAGCTTAGTTGATTCAACCGAGATAACTAATTAAAGTGTAAGTATTATGCAAAGTGCAACTTCTCTTTTGAGTAAATATTATTGCACTAGATTTAGACATAGAAGGTAGAGAATTAACCACTAATATTCTTCCTACTAAATCTACATAATTAACTGACTCGTTACTAATAACCTACACCTGATAACACTTAGTAACTTCACCTAGTAACACGAGATCAGAACGTACTTACTCTACGGCTTCACAAACTAACACTTCATCAACAAAATAGCAATTAACACTTCATCATACACCGTAGCAACGAATAATAATTCTACAACAACAACAATGGCAACTAATAATAACACTTCATCTACTATTACTAATGTTTCATCCCAAACTCATGCAGTGAAATCAGTCACTTGGGACATTGTAACTTATATTGTCCATTTTTTTCTTAAGGTTGTAATTTTCATGTGCATATTCCAGTTACTACAGACTACAAATGACAACATAAGCTTCGTAAGTGGACATAGTAAACCAGACTTCATTGCTAGGACATTACTGACCGCAACTGCACTCACCCATCCAGATATCTTATTTAATTTTCTTCTATGTTGTGAAAACCTCATAGATGTTATCGGTAGGGGGCAGTTAGGCAGTCCACTAGCAGGGGTACACAGAATGGTTAGAAGTATAGTGAGTAATTGTGTAACAGTCAAACTAAGTAGGACTCTAGCGTTAGTAGGTTCGACCATTAGCAATGCTAAACAACTCTTGTGGGGGTCAGTGTGGTTGAAAGAACAAGTAAATGTACCTAGAGCCCTACCTATAGCTGTAAACATACACACAAACACTCAACCAAGCACTTCACACACACCACACACTACAAACTTCACACCACAGAGCGCGAAGAAGAAGCCTTATTGTATGATCTGTAGGAAATATGGACACAGTCTAGAAAAATGTTACTTTGATAAGAATAATCTTTCAAATGCCAAAAGTATGGATAATAATAATAATAATAATGTAGTAAGTGAAAGTGACAACAAGCCAAGTAATCAGTTTTGCATTATTCATAACAGTGTGACACATAACACAGATAAATGTAAAGTAACGTTGAATGCCAGGTATGAAGTCAATAACAAATGTGCAAAAACAGGTGAAGATTTTAACAAACTAAACACTTCACATTAATTACATAATAAATAAATATACTTGTTGCTGCTTTGGTTAAAGTGGATATTCTTTCACTTCCTTGTAACATGGGGAATACAAATGTTTCTCTAGCTGTAGATACAGGAGCTTGTGTCTCCTTTACTTTCTGAAGTAATATTTAAACGGCTGTTAAGGGAAAACCCGCAGTAACGATGGACTATCCAGCCATCAGATTTAAACATTTAACTACCTTATCTGGTAGTAGACTAGTCACTAGAGGAATAGTACAATTTCCTATCACACTTTCATTAAGTAGTCATAGACTAGAATGTACCTTCTATAACTGTGTAAACTTCAGTTTACCAACTGATGGTCTATTGAGTTAAAAGAATTAATCGAACATAACCTTGACATTGCAATCTCACTACAGTTAATTATCTTTCAAGGTCGGCTGTACCCATGTTGACCTCTGAGTCATCAGTCACCAGCCAGCTGGGTGCTGGGGCACTCAAGGGAGAATGTCACTCACACATTAAACTGGCAGGCACAGTCAAAAGTACTACTCATTTACTAAGTAAAGGTTTTGCTATCATTAAGGTACAAGTGAAAGGTGATGATTGAAGGAAATCAAACCATATCCTTAAGTGAAACATGTAAAATAATTAATGTCATTATGTCCATAATTTCTCTGATACAAGAAGACAATTTCATTGAAGCTCTAATTTTTAACAAGGTTAATCTGGCAGTGAACATTAAACCAGGTACTTATATAAGTGATTTTCTTGTGTTTATTAAACCCATAGAGTGGAAAAAGAATCTCCTCCCTTAGCCAACATACACATTGTTGATGAATTGCAATTTACGAAAACTACTAATGAATTAAGAGAGCAAGTAAAAGTAAATGATTTTCCTTCACCTCGCACTCAGCTTTTACACACATTAGCTAATCACAGGTCGGCTATTGCCTTACCTGGTGAGCGGTTGGGGAAAACAACACTAGTAAAACATCATATAAAATTAACTGACACAGATCCAGTATATGTTAAAACTTATAGATTACCTCATAGTCAGAGGCAAATAATGAATAAAATGGTGGATGATATGTCAAAAGAGGGAATAATTGAACCTTCAAACAGTCCTTATAACAGCCCATTATTTTTTTTAGTAACTAAGAACACAGGCGATTTCCGTCCTGTTATAGATTTTAGGAAGATAAATGAGAAAACTGTCAAGGATAGGTGCCCATTACCTGTGCTTAATTAAAGATATCCTCAGGGAGATTGGGGAAAATAACCCAGTCTTTACTAGTCTTGACTTAGTGGATATTGGCAAGTAGAATTAAATGACCAATCCAAACCTGCATACCCAGATGACTTAATTATGGTCAGCCTGATGTAAATTCACACCTTCAGAGCTGGATAGAGTTTTCCAGCGACTGCAGGATGTTGGATTAAAGGTTAAGGCTGAAATAGAGTTTTTTGGGTCATAAAGTAAATAGTAAAGGAATTCACACTTTGGATTCCAAGATTAAAGCAGTAAACGAATTTTCTCAACCTACTACAGTAAAGTAAATAAGGAATTTCCTTGGATTAGGTTCATATAACAAGTCATTCATAATGAATTTTGCTAAAATAGCCAACCCACTAATAAGACTCCTGAAGAAAGATATCGAATTAAGTGGTCACAAACAGAGTAGGATAGCTTTGATCAGTTAAACTTAGCTTACATTCTACTCCTATCTTAAGTTACCCAGAACCTTACGTTTTCTCTCTGTACTGAAGCATCAAACGATGGTTTACGCCCTGTCCTTATGCAGCATACCACAGAAGGATGTTGCAGGGCTTGTGTATATCCCAGTCGGGTGGTGAAGGATACAGAGAAGAAATATAGCCTCTCGAATTTGGAAGCTATAACGGTGGTTTGGGCCTTAAAGACCTTCAGGGAAATAATTCTAGGGTATCCTATCACCGTATTCATAGTAAAGAAAAACAAATAAATTGACAGGTCAGTTAGCCAGATGGTATCTCAGAGTTTCAGCCTATAATTAAATATCTTCCGGGGCGTTTTAATAAAGTTGCAGATAACTTATCTCGTAATATATCAGCTGCTGCTGTCATTCCCACTAACAGTGATGTAGACTTCAATGTGGAACTTGTTAGAACTGAACAAAAGAAAGATAAATTTTGGGCAAGGGTCATTTATGCTTTGGTTCCAGGGGACGAAGAAACTAACCTACCGGAGTTACCCATTCCACTAACACAGTTTGAGGTAATAGATGACACTTTGTTCAGGAAACTTGAGAAACAGACTAACATTTCTTCACAAGTAGTAGTCCCTGATACACTAATCAAGACTGTACTAACACTAATGCATAATCATCCACAAACCAGAAACATATTAAGAATTGTGAATCGTGTCATGCTCATAAAGGTAATACAATGGGCCCAGCTCCAATTTTAAATTACCAATACCTGAAAAACATGGGATGTAACTGGTATAAATATACTAAGCTTACCACACAAGCGAATTTAACGAAGGTAACGAATTTAATTTGTCAGTACACCACACCTAGGGTGATACTAACCGACAATGGTAAAGAAATTACTAATAATTGTTACGCAACATATGTGATCAATATCATATAAAGCAAACTTTTATAACAGCATATCATCCAGCAAGCAATTGCAAGATACTTGAAGTTTTGCGACAAATGGCTAATCCTATGCACGGATCATGGGAAGACTGGAATTCTTTACAGCTGCCCCCATTAAAGGTTCCATAAACTCATCAGTGGGCAAGTCCCCTCAACAGATTCTATTTAACAGACAAACGACTTCCATATTAAATCATTACTGGATTTTTTTTTCTCCAGCATATAATATGGATCATTATCCATTAGACAACTACAAGTGTTTAATAACATCCATAAGGAAGTCAGGAATCACCTAAAAGGTAGTAGGCAGGAGATGTTGATCAAACAACATACTCAAGCTGTGAAGATAGATATTGGTGTAGGGGAAAATGTCATGATAAAATCCCTAGAAAGAGTATCAAAGTTAACTCCAAAGTTTGTTGGTCCGTATGAAATAATCGACATCACCATGGAAATAGAAATAAAATAAAAATAAAATGTATAAAAACGGGGAAGGTAGAAATAATGCATGTAGATAGGATTAACAGACAAACTTAAATGAACCATCTAAAATATAAACAGCACAAGCACAAGAAATACTAACCTCCACTCCCACATATCTGTCTTCAAACACACACACAGACAAAAACTAAGGTCTGCAACATAAACTAAATAATGACATTTATTTCAAATGGGAAACAAGATTCTATTACTGTTTTTGCTAGGTATAGCGCGTGTTACACTTGCCGAACAAACAGCAGTTACAGCCCAAGTACTGAAGCCAGGTGCGCTTCAGGTGCTTTGGTTGAAAATAAGTAAAAGTCTTGATAGTGGAAGATTTAGTTACTGTACAACTGGAAGTTCACGGATTGCTAGAAATGCCAAAGATAATTTTAAACCTTGGACAACATGTATCAGACTTACACAGACATATAAAAACTGCTCATGCTCGTCGTCAGAGACGTGGCCTTTTTTTTTAATTTTATGGGTTTGTTGAGTAACCAGTTGTTGGGACAGCAATGGCCGATGATGTCATTGTCTTAGGTAAGAAACTAGGGGAGGTAACTACTGCCCTAGGACAACAGAATAGAATTGTCATTCAAACTTAAGAAGCTCTGGCCGATGATGTCACTGTCTTAGGTAAGAAACTAGGGGGGGGGGGGGTAATTACTGCCCTAGGGCAACAGAAAAGAATTGTCATTCGAACTTAAGAAGCTCGGTAACACCTACGACACAAACCCATGAAATAATTGAACGAACTAACTAACCAACTATCTTATGTGCTAAACGAATTAATTGGAATAATACCTAATATTGAACTCATCCAATTAATTAGTGAGTACATAGCAGCCATTGACATAGCTGTTCAGAAACTTAATTATTTAAACAAAGTAGTCATAAGTGACTTGGTAGATACTGGATTGGGTAGAGTAAACTCGAAAATGTTACCTCTATGGCAGTCGCAGGCAGCAGTGGAAATAGCTATAAAAACTTAAAAGCTTAACTCTATATTTACCCTATCTGACGTGGAATATTACTACTCTATCATTGGACTCATTCTAACTGAGACAAGATTCTATTACAGTTTTTGCTGGGTATAGCACTTGTTATACTTGCCCAACAAAAAGCAGTTACAGCCCAAGTACTTTGGCCAGGTACTTTGGTTGAACATAGAGGAAAAGTCTTAAATATTCCTTAAAAGTCAAAAACGTCAATTAATATTTGGGAATTACGACCATTTCCAATTAGAGTAAATAATACCCTGCTGGTTGTAGACAAGTCATACATAGTCTCATCTGAAGATTATACTGCCATAGACACTTTGGAAAAACATTCATTGGATGACTGTCGCACATCATACTTACACTTGCATGTACTGTATGTCCTGCTTATATGTTTACTTGGAATTTAGCAAACAAGGCACAGTGTGACCTTTCATTCATAATGCCAGACTCAACTTTTCCCACATTTTACTGTACTTTCAAAACTGTCAGTAATACTTCCTACCATGAGCACTTCAGTACTAACCACTACTACTACACAAACAGAGAATAAGTGTGATATTATTTAGCAATGGTAAGTCCAACACGTTTGGGTGGATGGTTATTATATGGCTCAGGGTCATTGTGAGATTAGGAATGAATATTTTTCTTAACTTACCTACTCATCACCATAAAGCTTTTTTGTGTCCACACTTTCTACAGAGTTAATGTCAGAGTTAACCTTGTAGAAAACATCTCTATAGATAACATATTTTTTTTTTAGATAAAATAAAGATCCTTCAATTTTTAATAGACTCAGAGTTTACCTCAAAGTTGAATAATTTGTTACCTTTACATCTCTTAAGAGAAGTTGTATTATCTCTACACATCATACCTGCACTAATGTTAATTGTTGTACTATTGTATTTAGCTGGTGTATACGGAAGGTGTACGCTTGGTACCAACAATTATTAGCTTGCGAACGGCAAAGAGAAGTGTCACAAGGTAATGAGGATACAAATGTATAGGCTAATTACACACCACTACACATTTAGATTTACCCATAATGTATATTGGACATGTAATATTAATAAAAAAAAAAATAATAATAATAATAAAAAAAAAATAATGAATAATAAAAAAAAAAGTTAATTATTACAAAAAAAAAAAAAAAAAAAATCAAAAAAAAATATTAAAAAAAAAAATATATATTATTAAAAAAAAAAATAAAGAAACCTAATTATTAAAATAATAATAATAATTATTATTATTAAAAAAAATACAAATAATTTATTTAAAAAAAAAAAACTGATTATAATAAATAAATAAATAAATAAATAAATGATGACGACGACGACGACGACGAAAAAAAAAAAAAAAAAAAAGGAGAAGGGGGACAGGCTTGGGGAGTTAGGGGGGTGCAGAAATAGGGGGACAGGCTTTCTACCCACCCCAAGCCTGTCCCCATATTCCCGCACCCCCCCAAGGCTGTCCCCTACTCCCACCCCCCCTTAATTAAATGTCTCAATTACCACTAAACTAAGAAAAAAAAGATCACATCAATAGAGTATTTTCTTTTCAGAATTAATAGAGCTTGCATATGCCAAATTTTCGGGTAAAAAATTCCGGACACCCTGTATATATTATTAAAAAAAAAAAAGAAAAAAAAAAGACGGCGTCGGCGGCGGCGGGGCGGCAGCGGGTCAGCGGCGGGGCGGCGTCGGCGTCGGCGTCGGCGGCGTCGGCGGCGGGGCGGCGTCGGCGTCGGTGGCGACGACGACGACGAGGAAAAATATTAATAAATCAAAAATTAATAAATACAAAAAAAAATATATATATATTTTATTAAAAAAAAAAAAGTTAATTATTACAAAAAAAAATATTAAAAAATAATAATAATAGTAATTATTAAAAAAATAAAATAAAAATAATTAATTAATAAAAAAAATATACAACTAATTTATTAAAAAAAAATAATAATTATAATAAATAATTAAATAAATAAATAAATAAATGACGACGACGACGACGGCAGCGGCGGAAGCGACGACGACGAAAAAAAAAAAAAAAAAAAAAAAAAAATAATAATAATAATAAAAAAAAAAAAAAATAGTTAATTATTACAATAAAAAAATAATTAATAAAAATATATATGTATATATATATATATATATATATATATATATATATATATATATATATATATATATATATATATATATATATATATATATATATATATATATATATATATATATATATATATATATATATATATATATATATATATATATATATATATATATATATTATTAAAAAAAAAAAAAAAAAAAAAAAAAAAAAACGACGGCAGCGGCGGCGGCGACATTTTAATGTTATTAATAAATAAATAAAAAAAAATAATGTAATTAAAAAAAAAAAAAAATAATGTAATTAAAAATGTTTTAAATGCATATGTATAGCATATAATATACATTTAATAAATATTATAATATAGATATGAATCATCCTGTAGATATGGTACAGTACTTGGTTCAGCACTCGCATAATCAAAGACAAATGCGCACATGTAGGAATGATGGTTGTGAAAAAATGAGAATGGTCCATAGATTGGAGAAGTCTTCCATTGTGTTTTAGGTCTTCAGCCATTATAGGTAACCATTATGGCAGGAGTTGTTGTTGAAGTTCCGCAAGCTGTCTGGCCGAGCAGCCCCGAGCACTCGAGGAAAGCCATGGCCTGAACCGGGCTTTCCCAAAGTGCCCTCAGAGTGTATGTTGTGTTGTTGGCTTGTGTGGTTGTGTGCGTTGCAGTCTTCAACCACCCCCGAAGGCTGTCAAGGAAGGCAGCTATAGGAGCCAAACCATCACAACACCTGTGGGCACGAGTCCCTGGACATGGAGTAGGGTTCATCAGTCTAGAATAGGTGCAGTGGAAATGAGTTACTTGAGAGGTGCATGTGGACTTACAAGGTGGGACGACGGAGAAAGTAATGAGAGTGTGTATGAGAGATGTGGTATGAGTGAGAAAGCAATTGGTAATGAGTGTGGTGTGGTTGAGAGTGAAGTGTAATACATTGAGGTGGTTTGGACATGCTTCATCTCTCCCTTATGCTCTTCCTTGGTTATTGTACCAGTAACATTTGTAAAGTACTAGTTATGTATCAATGAGACAACAAGAGGAGTGCCATTGTTAATTAAGGAAACTGAACTGCTCTGAAGGAAGACTCCGCTTGTGCAACAACTAAATGGGACTGTATGCAACTACAGGGATCCTTTGGGTCATCGAATGCACGTTGACAGTACACACACACAGTCCTGGAAGTAAAGAATTTAATGTAGTAACCTACCATGGTAAGAAACAGTTAAAGAAGGGAATACAGTATCTGGTACTTGACATATTAAACATACATGCTTAATAAATTAAATTTGCAATGTAGTACAAAAATTACCTCTCCCTATATAACGGTAAGAAAGTTATTGAATTAGTTAGACCTAACCTAATTATTTTATGGAATTTATTGCTGTTCTGTAGCAGTGTCCGACTAGGTCCCGGTTCTTTGCCCCGGTTAGGTCATGGTAGTTTAACAAGGTTAGGTGCCATTGGTTGCTCTGGTTAGGTGCCGGTAGTTTGCTCCAGTTAGGCCTTGGTTACTTTATCAAGGTTATTTCCCAGTATTTTGCCCAGGTTAGATCCTAGAAGTCTGTTGCGGTGTAGGCAACATCTACAAGAAACCATTGCATATAAATATCAGGGCATACAGTACTTGATAGTACTGTTAAACTGTATTTTTGCAAATGATTGTAGATTACATTAGTTTGATCATGTTAAATACGGTAATATTAATATATGGTTGCAATGACCTGTCTGTGCTTGCTAAAAACACATTACAACCTCTATTCTCACCAAAGGAGGTAGAAGGGATGGGTGACAGTGGAGGAGGTGAATCCATCAGAGGCTCCATAACCTCTGCTTCACCTGTACGGGACTCCATACACCTACAGTACATGCATCCGTGGGGTCATCGAATGCTCTCGCAGTATACACACGTTGTCCTGGAAGTGAGGGATATAATGTAGTATCCTACTACTATGGTTGGAAACAGCTGAAAGGAAGAGAATAAACTGTCTACATTTTTTTATGTCCACCTATAATTTCCTAACATTTTAAACATTGCATGCCTATTTTTTCTTGTATTAATTTTATTTTTCAAATTGTGAGCAATGACTTTCTTTTTTTTTGCCCGGCCCTAACCTACTAATCAAATAAAGACCGATGCAGATTACGTGTATCTAACCAGGCAACTTACCAGAACCATAGTTGTTATTAATACACAATAACAGGGTTTTTGGCTAGGATCGCACAGTGTTACCACATCCGGCTAGATCTCAGAAATTTGCCCCAGTCACTTTATGATAGTTTAAACCAGTTATATCCCATTAGGTTACCTAGGTTAGGTCCCGGTATTCTGCTGTGGTCTAGGTTAGGTCAGATCAGACTAATTTCCAAATTATAATAAATATGTATCTCCGATAGAAACACCATATATGAATTGAAAAGTGTGTTGAAATAGTCCAAAATAGTGAGTAATGATACTAAAAAATATATACTATAGTGTACCAAGTTCTTCTGTAAATTTACCCCAAAGTTATAGCCGACTACTCAGGCCTAACCTGGGCGTTATACCTGGACTTTGGGCTTTGGAAAGCTGCAATATTGTTTGTGCTATTATGAACTAAATTACTGCAATCACATTTGAAATACACATGAAGGTGGACCTCTTATATCCTACAGTGATACTGTGTTTAAGTCAGAACAGGTGAAAGTCAAAGTCCGTTCCTGTATAGGTTTGGTCATTTTTTCCATTATTTGTATTTCCTTTCCACAACCAAAATCCCTTAATTATTTTCCCAGCCTTTCCATTATTATAGTTCAAGATTGATTAAAAACAGAAAAAGTTGGCATGATTCTATAGTTTTACCAAGCAAGAACTGATTTACAATGAAGTACAAGACTTCCCTTCACATTAATAATATTACATAATTATCAAGAATGCATCACACAACCCTAGGCAATCCACATTATCTCATATAAGTTAAATTAGATACGAGAATATAAAATAATAATAATTAATAATGTATATAATTAACAACTATTATTTTAGTATAAATGGTAGACTAATAGGAACTCTACACCTGCTCTAATCTGTCATTGCTATACTTAAAGCCTTATTTGTGCTGCTATCGCTCTATTTTACAGCCTGTTCCACCTACAATTCATATATTATAATACTATTAACTTACTTGTCATATCTTTAATGGCCACCATATTTAATGTTATGTCCCCCTATCCTTTTATGCAAGCTACCGAATCGCTGGTCTGAGGCGAGCTTGGATGGATACATTGTTGGTCTTGGTTTCAGTGGCTGGCAGCAGGGTCCAGCAAGGTGGATCTACGAATCCTTTTGTCCGACCAGAACAGTTCCGCTTGCTTTGGCTTGGTTTCACCCAAGCGAACTTCGTATCCGATTGACGACCAGATGACGTCTATACTGTAAGCTAAAGATTATGACTCTAGTCTCTGTACTGACCAATGATGTCATCAATGATCTCTGAGTATATCTTTGGAGTGACGTGGAGGAGACCGTTGACGGAGAGCTCTTGATGGCATAACAACGGAGACCTCATGGCAGCTGCAGTTCCCTTCACTAGACATGGAGGAGACCATCGACCGAGAGCTCTTGATGGCATAACAACGGAGAGTCCTTCATTAGACAGGCATCCTTGTGTTGCACCACTTGTAACACTTTCACCAGATCACTCAGCACCGTGCTGGAAACTGTCAAGGAAAGTAAAAAGTAAGTGACAACTACAAAACGTATTATAAGGTGTCCGAGTGGTTAGTGTTCTGGACTCATAACCTAACGGTAGGGAGATCGATCCTCTCTGGTGTCATGAGGGCTTGAGAATATTTACTTTTCCAATTTGAGTTTCAGGCACTAACTATAAGGCCACTGAACGCCATAAAACACCCTCGTTGGTACCATAACACCCTCACTGGTACCATAACACCCTCACTGGTACCATAACACCCTCGCTGGTACCATAACACCCTCACTGGTACCATAACACCCTCAATGGTACCATAACACCCTTACTGGTACCATAACAGCTGCAATATTTGGGAATTACCCTCACTTACTCTCTCTGTGGCTGGGTACCAGTTTGGAAGTCGTGACGTGTGTGTATGAGCAGCAGTTGACCTGGGCCACGGTAACGGGCTTGATTAAGCCTATGTCCAATGTCGAAACATACAATATATATATATACTGTGCTGGAGGTTAGAAATGTCGCGGTGATGTAAACAACCTGTTCCTATTGATGAGGGGAAAATGGTCTGTGTGAAAATAGTTTTAATGAGGATACTCACCTAAATTAGTAACTGATAGGGTACCCTCGATTGCTTTTTAACATGTTGAGTCGTTTGGGAAGGAAGTCAGCCAAATTATGAAGGTATTCAAAGTTAATATTGTCCCAGATATCTTGTATGGCTGCTTGAAGGCGTGGAAGTGAAGATGTGTCACGATCCTTTAGTTGCCGTTTAATATACGCCCATAAGTTTTCGATTGGGTTTAAGTCTGGTGAATTTGCTGTCCAAGGTTTTAGGAGAGTAATACCACAGAATTCAAACCAATTGGTAATTAAATGAGCGGTATGGCAAGGAGCACCATCTTGCATAAAATAATCAGAGTTGCATTTCTCCATACACTCGTCTAGCTCATCAAGTATGAGTTCAAAGTAATTATCTTTATTCATACGAACATTCTTAGGTAAAAATACCAACTTTCCCACACCATAGTACGAAAAACAGGCCCACACCATCAATGAATCAGGATGTTTTACTGTGTGGTTAAGATATCTGGGGTCATGGGAATCAATACCACGTCGGCGGTACACTCGATTTTCCTGGCTATCTGTAACTTCAAAAGTGGATTCATCCGACCACAACACCTTTCTCCACTCATCAATACCCCAGTCATGATATTGAGAGGCAAAAGCTAATATTTTTTTTGTGATGAACAACAGTTAACCATGGTTTATGTACTGCGCGGCAACACCTGTAACCCAAGTCGCGTTTGAAATAATCCCGCACTGTCCTGTCAGCCACTCCAGTCAGCAAAACTGGGTTCTTAGTCTTTAATTCTCGGCTTGTGATGCGAGGTTGGACCTCCAGCTGTCTACCAATAACTCTCAAAGTCTTCTAAGTCACTTTCCGTTTACGCCCTGGTGGTTTGTATGGTGGTGGGATAGAGTCACTCCCGCCCGCACATAATTTTTTTGTCCACCTCTGTACTGTTCTTATTGATAATCCTGTGTTAGCTGGGATTTCTTGATTAGTTTTATTGTCCTTAGCTAGAGCACAGATAGCTGCAATATCAGGTTCTTTGAGTCTTTTCTTGGGATTCATACTAATTAGTAACTGGAGGGAATAGTGAACCAATATACACAAAAAACTAGGGTAATTAGGAGCTGCAGGATCCCCCCCACTGAGAGCATAAGGAAGCACTAGCCCGTTATATTCAAATTGTTTAAATTTCCCATACAAAGCTTAGAGTAGAGTTGCCAGATATTGCTACTTTCTACAATCCCATATAATATTAGCCTACAGAGAGTAGCACACGGAAATTATGGTAAATGGCAGTACGCCGGACTTCACGTCATATCGCGCCATTTCTAACCGCCAGCACTGTATATATATATATATATATATATATAAAACACATACCAAAGACTTGTGGTGATTAAAGTAATGTACCATTAAACATAAACTATTAAATGGCTGCTCTCATATATTTTGGTGTTGTTCATGAAGATGATTCTCACACTACCTGTCTAATATTTTGGTGTTGAATGAAATGCCTTACTTAAGTGTTACCCTGTTACCTCTGTGACTGTTACATTTGGTGTACAGTAATAACTTGAGAGAGTGGTAATAAGAATATGTGACTAACCTCTGTGACTGTTACATTTGGTGTACAGTAATAACTTGAGAGAGTGGTAATAAGAATATGTGACTAACCTCTGTGACTGAGGCCAGGAGAGGGTTGGTTGGTGACTGTCTCCAGAGTGTTGGTAAGTGAGTCAAGCAGCTCCAAGGTGTTCTGGAGAACGAGTCACATCTCACATCACTGCTCTGTATCCTGAGGGAGAGAAAGTGACATACTGTACAGTTGGACACAGGAATGGGTGGTACAGTCCAGGTGAAAGATACTTGTCCCATTTGAGTAACCAATGTCTATTATCAGGTACAGTAATTGCTTTTTATTACCATGCTCAATACTGACTTCTACCCCTGATGTCTCCTATTTGGCACTAAGGAACATACACACACACACACACACCATCCTCAGACCTCAGTACTGACTTCTGCTCCGCACCTGACATCTCCTATGTGGCACTAAGGAACTTGATTTTGGGAGAAATTGACCATCTTTCACCTGGGCTGTACCACCCATTCATGTGTCCAACTGTCTATCTATCTATAGCTCTGACGCCTCGCTCCCGAACCCTCCAAGGGGGTGGCCACGGCAGAAGTGTCTCCAGTTTTCACTGTTACAACACTCCCTCCTTACTTGTTCAAACCCTCCTCTGCCCCTTACGTTTCTCTCCTTCACATACTCTTCCACTCTGTTTTGCCATCTAACTGGCGGTTTGCCTCTCACACCACGTCCCACAACTACACTTCCATACACTTTATTTACAAACTCCTCACCTTGCATTCTCTCTACATGTCCAAACCATCTCAATATATTACGCTTCACTCTCTCAACCATTCCACACTCAATACCAATTGCCTTCTCACTCATACCACATCTCTCGTACACACTCTCCTTACTTTCTCCATCCCACCTAGACACCCCACATGCTCCTCTCAAGTAGCTCATTTCCACAGCACCTATCCGAGACTGATGAGCCTTACTCCATGTCCATGTCTCTGATGCATATGTCAGTGTTGGAAGGATTATACTGTTCCTCAGTCCCCTCTTCACCTCTATACTCACACTTCTACCCTTCATAATCCTTCCCAATGATCCCATGACCTGTCTACCCTTCACTGCTCTCTCCCTAATTTCTCCTTCCATACTTCCATGTTTACACATAACTGTACCCAGGTACTTAAACTCCTTCACTTCCTCCATCCTCTCACCTTTCAGAGTTATCTCACACTTAGTCCCAGTTGGTACTTCCACTCTGTACGGTGTAGCAAAGTCAATCACTTCAGTTCCTGCTCTCTCAAACACCATCACTTTACTTTTACCAATATTCACCTTCAGTTTCCTTCGTTTACACACAGACTGAAATTCATCTACCACTCTCTGTAACTCCCTTTCACTCTCAGCCATCAACACAGTGTCATCCGCAAACAAACTTGCCACCAAGGTAAAGAGATTCACATATACAGTATATATGACTGTACAAATTATATCCTGTAAGACTTAACTTTGTCTTAAGATTAGCCTTATTGCTGTGAACAACTTCCAAAATAGAAAGTGTGTGTGTGTGTGTGTGTGTATGCAGCTTGGGTTGAGAAATATGCAATTATGACAGTTTCTGGATTTATTTTATTAATATTATTTTTTTTTAACAATTTGCTGAAAAATATGACGGCTTGAAGAAAATAAATGGTCATTCCATATCCAAATATATATGAGGCAATTTTTAGTGTACAATATTTGTTAAAAACAGATTTATTGTGGATATAAACCTGTCGTGGCCTCTACCCGTAATGTACTATCAATCCCTGTACAGGTATTACATTGTAACACCTCGTTAATGATAGACACAGGCGCGGCAGTTTCACTGTTGTCTGAAATTTCTTTTAAAAAATTGTGCAACTTAAATCCCCAGCAACAGTTACATACCAAATTAGAGCCCATTGACATAGAATTGTCAGCCATAACTGGAAATAAATTACAAGTCTTAGGGATATTAACCATTCCTGTAAGGTTAGTAAAGGGAACTAACCATATAAATATAAAATTCTATATAATACAGAATTATGATCTACCGACAGACGGTGTATTGGGACTCTCAGACATTATTAGGCAGGATATTATAATTGACCCTAGGCATAAAATAGTACGTTTTAAAAATATATGTATTCCAATACAGGATTGTCCTGACCATTACTTACGTTCAAATAACGTTCATTATATTCATAATACAGATGATGGAAATGACTCCATTATCATTAAGGCAATTGCTGCAAATAATAATATATTAACACCAAATTTCGTCCATAAATTGAAGGTAAAGCTTCCATCTCATGTACAGCCACATACTAGTGTTCTATCCTTAGTAGAGTCTGGGAAAATAAGTAACCTGGGTATAGAATCTACTTTGACTAATGTAAGTGATAATAATATGGCTACTATCTATCTCTTTAATAAAACATCTACCAATATTCTGGTTAAAAAAGGAACTTATCTATGTGATCTGTACAGATAGAAGTTAGACCAAATTCCGAAAGGAAATATTGCATCGGTTTACTGAAGTTAGGAGCTAGCATCACAGGGTAGCTCACGAGGATGTCCTTAGCTCTTAGGAAACTCTCCTCACACTCATTGTTCCACTCATACTTCCGGTCTTTTCTCAATAACTCAGTGAGTGGGGTAACAACACTAGCAAAGTTCTTAAGGAACCTCCGGTAATAACCTATACAGCTTAAGAACCTGCGAAGTTCACGTCTGTTACCGGGCCTGGGAAAGTCTCTAATGGCTTCAACCTTGGAGTCGGGTGGCCTAACAACACCATGTCCCACAACATAACCGAGATACTGAACTTGGGCATGTACAAAATCACATTTCTTCGTGTTGGCCACCAACTCCCTAAGCACAGACAGGTGCTGTTCCCAGGTGTCTGTATACAATATCACATCATCTAGGTACACAACCCAATTGTCCAGCCCTTGGATAACACTGTTCATCAAACGTTGGAATGTGGCTGGCGCATTCTTCATACCGAATGGCATAACATTACACATGTAAGTCTGACCGTTGGCGACAAAGCACGACACTTGCCTTGCACGCTCGGTCAAGGGAACTTGCCAGAAACCTTTCTTTAAGTCTACCTTCGTTATGTACTTGGCCGCACCCATTCGATCAACACAGTCTTCAAATCGGGGCAACGGGTAGGTGTCGGTTTTAGTCACCGCATTCACCCTCCTGTAGTCGATGCAGAAACGCACAGTGCCGTCGGACTTCGGTTGCAGGGTCACTGGCGAGCTCCACTCACTTGAACTGGGCGAGATCAAACGGTGGTCCAACATGTAGTCGATCTCCTGCTGCAACAGCTCACGGTGACGAGGATTGACTCGGTATGGAGGCAACTTCACTGGTGAGGAGTCCCCGACGTCCAAATCGTGCTGCAACCAATCAGTCCTCCCAGGAGTACTGGCAAACACATTCGGGTAGTCCGACAGTAACGAAGTCAGCTGCGCTGCACAGTCTGGAGGAAGGTGGCTAAGTTTGGCTGACAACGTAGACTCTGCTCCATCGTTGATCGACCAGCTGTACTCATCAGGATCGCAGGCCAGCTCAGTTTCACACTCGCCCCCAGCAACAACAGGGGCAACATACTGTACCACAGCCACAGTACCAGGTAGCCGATGGTATTGTTTAAGCATATTAACGTGGCACAGCTGATGGGACTTCCGACGATCTGGAGTCTTGACGATGTATTCCACCTCACCGACTCTCTTCTCGATGACGTACGGGCCACTATAAAGTTAAAGTTAAAGTTGCAGGGTTTTAGTTCAGGTATCTGTCTTGCGACACTCTCCTGAACGTCAGCCAGGCAAGCCCAACTCCCCACCATGGTGCCCAGCCATGGCAGTAACCCCCCAGTACTGGGGTACGGAAGTCCATAATATACTGGAGCAGACTCCGGCTGGTGTCCTTGTCGCTGGTCCAAGTGTCCTTGATCAACCCCAAGGGACTCCGAACTTGGTGACCAAACACGAGCTCGTTGGGGGAGAAGCCCAAACTCTCTTGGGGGACTTCCCTGGTAGCGAATAACAGGAACGGCAGACCCTTGTCCCAGTCCTTGGTATGTTCCGCACAGTACTTCTGCAGCATCTTCTTGAGTGTCTGGTGGTAGCGTTCTAGTGCACCCTGGGTCTCGGGATGGTACGCACTGGACCTGACATGCTTAACACCTAGCTCACTCAACATTTGCTGGAACATATGGGAACAAATATTACTGCCATTGTCAGATTGGATTTCCTGAGGCAACCCGAACTTGGTAAAGAAATTCAATAAAGCTTTAATAACATTCATAGCTTTCATTGACTGAAGGGGAACTGCTTCAGGGTACCTTGTACAAGGATCCGTAATAGTTAACAAGTACTCAAACTTAGTGGAAGTACGGGGCAAAGGACCAACAATGTCAATAATTAATCTAGAAAATGGGGGTTGAGAGGCTGGAATGGGGATTAGTGGTGCTTTAGTGGGTGGCTGGTTCGGCCGGCCCACGACTTGGCAGGTGTGACAGTACTTCACATAGCGAGCCACATCTGTCACCATCGTAGACCAGTAGAACTCGGCACGCAGTCTCTGAAGGGTCTTCCTCACTCCTAAGTGACCAGCGAATGGCGTATTATGGGCAAGATATAGCAAATCCTGTCTACACTTTTGAGGCACTACAATCTGGTGACAATCCCACACACCATCGTCAACCTTAGTTTGGGAGGGTCTCCACCTCCTCCACAAGACATATCTTTGACATAGAAACATGTACCCTTTTCAACCTCCAAACTCTCCACAGCAACATTCATAAGGTTCTTAATTTCATCATCCTGTACTTGCAGTTTTCTGAGTTCATCTACATCCACAGATTCAATAGGAACACAATTATCCTGAATTGAAGCAACATGATTTACATTAACATTGTCTACCTGGGAATCAACATCTGCCATAAAAGTATCACATAAATCAACCACACTGTCTAGGGAATCACCATCCTTAGTAACATCAACTGGTTGAACTGGAGTAGAAACAGCAACATCGGCCGGGAACACTTCGGGTCGTCTCTTCTCCTCCACTCGTGCCATGGACCTAGTCACAGCACACGCTCAGAAAATATCATCATCCACCACATGGTGAACGTCCTCAACCACAGGTAATTTTGTCAGTACCGGGATCTTTACTCTGTCTCCCCTAACAAGGTCATTACCAATTAGCAACTCCACGTCTAATGGCAAACTATCCACAACTCCAACCTGTGCTTTTCCACTGAAAGTTGCACTGGTAATCTCACACTCTACTATGGGCACGGACAACGTCCCCGTGACACCCTTGATAAGCACAAATTCCTTTCCCTCAACATCTACATGGTCTGGTCTCACCCATAATGAGATTGAAACTCCAGTGTCATGAAGGATCCGGGCTGGGTACGACACACCCTCCAACAGAACTGCGCCAGTAGACAGGTGAGGAGCAAAACACTCCCCAGGGGTAACATCTCCCGTCACCGCCTGAACAACCTCACCTGAAAGGTCAGACTTCAAAACAGCATCAGTGCTGCAGTTTCCACCTCCCAGGACATTCCTAGCCTGAGTAGGGGATTCAATAGAGGAACCCACATCCCGGGTCTCTACCGTAACAATAGGGGTCTGAACATTAATGCAACAATTCGGTCGGATAATGCCTGCCTTACGATAACACCTATCTACAGTGTGACCATCCTTATGACAAAATGTACGACGTTGGGGTTTATGTGTGTTGTGAGTGTGAGTGGAAGATGTGTTCTGTGAGGCACTGGTGGGGCTTGGGGAGTTACTCATTACTTTGGCTGGCTGAGAGGTAAATGCACTGGTAATTGGAGGAGTGACCTTGGGAGCATCTTTGGACTTATACTTAAACTGACTACGAATAAGATAGTAGTCATCTGCACACACAGCAGCTTCAGAAACAGTTTTGACTCCCTTATCGGCTAAGAATAGTAGCAAATCAGGGTTTAACTTCCCCATAAAATTCTCCAAGATCATCAACTCCTGCAACTTACTGTAATCTCCCTCTACACTTTCACTGCTCATCCAAGCCTTGAATTGTTCAGTTAAAATCCTCGCAAAATCTGAGTGAGTCTCATCATGGCGCTTCCGACAATTCCGAAAGCGCTGCCGATAAGCTTCTGGACGCATCTCGTAAGTACGGAGAACGGCATGTTTTAAGGTCTCATAATTCTGGGCTCCCTCAAAAGATAGGAAATCATAAGCCCTAAGGGCTTTCCCAGTAAGTACAGTCTGTACTAGTGAGGACCAGCTCTCTTTAAGCCACTTATTACCTGTTGCTATTTTCTCAAATCTGCTGAAAAATTCAGAAACTTGGCGTTCATCAAAAGAAGGAACTAGTTTAGCAGGGTCAACAGAGGAAACAGTTACAGGGGAAGGTGAAACAGCACCTTTCTCTATCCTATAACGTTCGAGGGCAATTTCCTGCTACCGTAGCCTAATCTGAATCTCCTGTTCCCGTAACCTAGCCTGAGTTTGCAACATACGGTATTCATGGTTGCGCTTGGCCTGTTCCTCACTAACAGTTTCTGTCCTCTGGATTACAGTATCATGTAAGTTCTCACGAGATTTCCATCCACCTTCGGATACGCTATCATCATTCCCCGTTACATAATTAAAAACAGCACCACCAAATAATTTGCAACAAATGGCACTTGAAAGGGCTACGTTATCATCACTATGTACTGATAATCCTAGGGCTTGTGTAACTAACACCAATTCTGACTTCTGCAGTCTCCTAATATCATCAACAGTGGGTGTAGCCTCTAGGAAATTCACAGCGTCACTCTCAGAGATGATATGTAGTGGTGCAATAACAGAACCCTTCATTGTGACAAACTACAAATATAAAATACACAAACAAAACACACAAGAATGGGCTGAAAAAAAAATGATTAATAATATCACACGGAACAGGAATATCCTGGCGAGGTCGCCAATTTATATGTTACGACTGGAGGGTCAGCAAGCGGGGATGGCAAACCCCAAACAGTGAGCTAATCAGTAGCTCGACCAAACAACCCTAGAGTGACTAATATTCAGAGACCATCACTCAAAAACCCACTCCAAATCGCACCATATTCCAGGTTCTAACTACATGTAAAATCTAAACACAGTATAATTAAAATCAATAACAATTTACTTACATGTACAAACAATTAATTCATAATAAGTCACTAATGAATAATATCACTAAAGAATTGATATTCCTGAACACACAATGTCCCAATAAACCCACAGTCAAATAACTATAAAATTAACACATAAATACACTAAACACATGAAATAATAATAACAATACCCAATCAATAACACAGGGGAAAAATACCAGATGGAAGCTCACTCTTATATGCGGAACTGAACAGTTACGTTACGTTACGTTAATTAAGCAATAATAATAATAATGATAATAATGATAATGATGAGGGAGAAAACAGATATAAAATACAGTACCTCAAGACTGGAGAAAAGTAATAATCACAATCACTATATAATAATATGTACAAATACAGTAGGTTCCTTCCAGCCTAAAAGGAATATGTCTGTGCCCAACGAAAGCTCACCAGTGTCTGCCGGTCTAAACGGAGAGAAACGCCTGGCTAACTTCCTGGATAGCGCCAGCTAGACTGAGCGAAATATGTATCGTGAGAAAATAATGAATATTAATGAGACTTCGACCTAAACGGGAACAAAAATAAAAGAATCAGAAATGAAACATTCTGAGGAATATCCCCCCCCCTTAACTAGCAACAGCTAGTTAGATATATGGCCTGTCTCTCTCCACCGGAAATACAGGGTTATACAAAGACATACTTATACTAATATACAAAGACATACTTATACTAATACTTATACCAATACATATACTAAATCTTATACTAAATCGCGAGACGCGTAACAAACTACATGGTAATACTGCATCTCATTACAGTTCTGAAGTATCTCCCTCCCTCAACAATAAACATGATAGCAGTACACTGAATTGAGGAACAGTGTTTTTTTATGGCACACTCTTTGAAGAAGTACTGTAGCGACCTCTATATTGTTGTCAATATCATAAACCCCTTAATCCAAGACCTTCTAAAATAAAATTGATTGAATGGTGTAGCTGGAGCACATGTGTTATTTGCTAAGTCTGGACTACAATCACACCAATATATCAATGGCAAAGGGATTATACCAATGGACTAAGAGGGCCTTTTGTTTTAAATTCGGGGAGGCAAACCCAAAGCAACTCTCGACCATCTGTATAGCCAACCACACACTTGTTTCTGTTTTACCATTGGCATCACATTATAAAGATTTATTTTGTCTTTTGTTCAAACTTAATATTACAATTCAAGACTTTATGACCTGTGAACTGAGTGAAGTATTTCAAAGTATCCCAGGAAGTTAACACATTGACTATATCTTTACAGCTCTACATAATAACCAAAATTTCTATATTTCAAAAAGTGACTAACTTATACGCTGTGTTGATGTGAATGATGCCGTGTGTGGTGATCACTTTTTAGAATATGGGCGAGAGTGAGCAGTGTACCTGTATGTGGTGCCTACATCAAGCACCAGCACCACCACTCCCACCTCACTTCCTGTAACTAACACACTGGACTGTATACTGCCTTTGCATTATTATTACCAGGGTACAGCCACCCCATAAGGGATTAATTAAGGCAACCTGCAATACATACATAGAGACATGAAATGTAACTGGCTTCCTCATCTAATTTCTTTGCTTTTCCAGTATATAGTACAGTAATGCTTATCAAGTAAAATTAACATTTTTGCAATCTTATAATATCTAATAGTTTTAAACAGTGGAACATAGTCAATATATGTGCTTATGGTTTGACATTAGTTGAAAGAGAACCAGTGCATTTCTATGTGAAATAAATAATAACACCACATATACTAAGTAAATTTTAGTGGTTATGATTGTCTTGCCAACACTACTAACAGTGAAAAGTATTGTGATAAGTAATGTGTAAACTTTTTCTGACAATATTTCACTGTTAGAAAAGAAATGTGGCAAGCAACACAAAAAAATATAGTATAAAAACACTACCAAAGAAAACTATGGTACATGAAGATGTAATTCAAGGCAAAGAAGAAATAAGAAACTTATGACCAAAGTCGGCCACTAATTAAGGTGATAATCTGATAACAGATACAGTTCAGTAATTATCAAAGATAATTGTTCTCATCAATCTCTCATGAAACTTGACTAAATGTTTTATTACTGAACCAGTTTTTTTCCTCAAAAAATTATTGCTATTTCCTCTTCTCATCTCCCACTCATCAGGTCCTCTCTTTTTCCCCGTTCCTGTGTAGCATTTGTTGCACTTGTGGCAGTAGGCAAAAATGACGAGGAAGATGACTGAGAAGAGGACAGCAGTAAGTGCCATTGCCACAGCGAAGCCATCATACCCAAACATTATCCAGGGTTCACCAGGGGGTGCCCAGGTGTCACGTATGACAGGGCAAGAGCTATGACAGTCTGCACATGAACACGCTATGCTGCCCTGAAGAGGAAACATACATATTAATCAGTAAATTAGAAAGATAAACGTTTGCAAGATTTAACCACACATACATTAAATTAAATTATAAATCATTCTCTAATAATCTCGCTGCTACAAATTATTGTGATTTACTTACAATCAAATAAGTAACAAAAAAATTCCCTCTCAACATTTCACACAAGTAAAAAAGAGTTGGAGTCGATAGGTGTATGGAAGAGACTGGTGTGAGCTTAAGATAAAGTCAAGTATTGGTAGAGGACAGGGTAGTTGGAATAAGGATTGTCTGTGGCCATGAACTCTTTATGGCATTTAAGGACTTTCTGTAGCAGGTAACAATCATGTCAACATAAATATGGCTATAATCATTATACAATATATATCTAGATTTTTATGGATAATTTTAATCCTTCATTTTTGTTACTGTGTCATGTAACAAGTCTTTATGAAAGCCTTTTATTTATCCATATATCACAAAGCAATAAAGAGTTATGAAGAGTTACTACGACTCACCTCAAACTCTTCAAGACAAGCTTGTGCAGCAGTCTGGTTCAAAGGTGTGACTCTCTCAAGTAAGACAGAGGAAGGGTCAGTGTAGATATACTGAACGTTGTAGAGGATGTTGGGGTTGACCACAAAGTTCCTGAGGTAGTTGAAGAGTCACTCACCAGTGCACTGGGTTGCTCCCCAGTGGCCAAAGAATAGACCTTTATGGCAGAGTAGAAAAAATACTTTAAAAACTCTTGGACAGTGACAGTGAATATTTTCCTGTACATACCATACAATATCATAATGTTAGTCCCAATAATGCATATTGTACGTACATTATATAACTTTAATCTTTGGACTTCAGTGAAGATTCCATATAAGAAGTCAATATGTCAGGAGGTAGTCAAAATAAAATATGCACAAGCCTTCAGCTATTACTTAATGATAAAAGTAGCTTATGGCTGATAAATACAAATTATGTTTACCACCAATTAAGTATGGGTATACTATCTCCGTGGAAATTTGCATTCGTACTGGTGAATCACTTCTGCAACAGTCTGGTTCTGGAAGAGGTGAATGTGAAGGCATTTCCAATGAAAACAATGGCTTTTCAGATTTATAATAATAGAAATGATAATAATAATAATATAATAATACTGAAGTAATAACAATTATAAAAGCAGCATAAGATAGGAATAGAACATTCACTCATAACAAGACTGTTGATGGAGGGGGCGACAACATCCTTGCATGATGCATACACTTCCTTTACAAAGTTCAGGGGAATGAAGTACTCTATGCTAGTAACCTGTTGTTGGCCTGTCACAAGAAAAATATATACATAAGGTTTACATTCAGTTTATCAAAAATAATAAGATGATAGCATTTTTAGTACAGAATTTACTTTATTGATGGTTTAGTGATTGATTGATGGATATTAGGTGCCACAACATCGAGGTCCTACAGCGCCAGAAAAAGGTGATAGAGAGGTGTGACAGCAAGCAGGAAGGAAATAAAATGAAAAGAGGGACAGTTGAAAAACTGAAAGATGGGAACCATTTAGTCTGGTCTCTCACTAGCGATCTTTCTAGCATGGGAAGCCCTCTCTCCCCGAAATCGGGGCAGAGCAAGGGCCAGAGCCCCCTCTAGTCTAGCTCGCCTGGTCTCAGAGACACACAAGCCCCCCACCACGGCAAGGCGGTTCCCGTTAGGGGGTGATGGTTTAGTGTAAGTCCAAAACAAAACCCTCTACTTTCCGAATTTTCTCTATATATGAACAATCCATAGAAGTAGCCCTAGTTCAAATAATCACTTCAGTGTCACCTTTCTTATGCTCGTACGTGGCATCATCGAGTTTTATCGGAACAATATAATCCGCCTGATGAGGTGAGCAAGTCATGTGACAAAAGGGTAAGCGGAGATTCCTCATGCAGGCGGACATCTCACCATGAACACCATCATCACGTCAAGAGAGCCTGACAGAACCTCCACCTGTTCTTGGTCACAACAAGTCAGCACTGGGAGGGGAAAAGAATGCTAAGGTACGATGGTCGTGTGAATAATATTGGTTGGTTATAAAGTGTGGCAAGTGGAGTACAGCTCGGGTTGAGACTGTGTGTAACAAGATATGCTCATACTCATGTGGTGTGTGAGTGTGTCCCTCAGAAATGGGATGAGAAGAGTGATTATAGTGGTGGTGGTGTGTTTCGATGGGACAAATGCAAAATAAAAGTCACGTGCTTGGCAATGAAAACTGTGTGTAACCAATGGCAAACAACCTGTTAGATCTAGTCATCAGATCCCAGCCGACCCAGTGGACATCCCGAAAACAGCCATCGTAACTCAGTTTGGCTTGTTCAAGTACATCAGGATGCACCCCAGAGTTTTCAACACAATACAAATATAGTTGTGAGGCCTATCTTTTTGCTTACTCATCGCCTGCTGTGTCACGGATTCTCATTGACGACACTTTTAGCAAGTCTTCGCCTGTCTACACAACAATGGTACCCAGGTCAACATCGACAAATCAGAGTTTTTAGTTTGGATCCCCGCCAATCAATTTTTGGCCACACAGTGTCTTCAGCAGGCATCACACCACTTCAGTCAAAGTGTGAAACAATCCAGCAGTTCCCAAAGCCAAGGCCCCAGCACAAACTGAAAGAGATCCCAGGGATGATAAAATTCTGCAACCATGTTATCCGAAACTGCTCACAAACTTGCACGCACAAACCCGCGCAAGCCTTGGATGCCGATTTTTTGACAAACTTCGACCCTGTTGTCGACCTTAAAAATCGTAAGCCCAGGAGTCATTGACTTCCATTGGCACAGCAACCAGATGCGCATGCAAACGCCCGCGCACACGCACACACAAGTGCACACGAGCTTGCGGACAAACAGCACGCGCGCACACACGCCTGCGGACGCACACGCGCGCACACACGCCTGCGGACACACACGCCTGCGGACCCACATGCACGCTCGTGCACACACATGCGGAAATGCACAAGCGTACGCACAAGCCATTTTAGGCACCAATTTTTTTACAAACTCGTCATTAAAAATTGTAAGCTCAGGGACTGGATAAGTTCCACTGGCACTGCATCAACAAACGCAAGTGAACACTCACCAACTTTCCTGCTACACTCCACTCTACGACCTCGACCATAACAGCAGCAACAAAAGCAGCAGCAGCAACAACAGCATCAGCAGCAACAACAGCAACAGCAACTACAGCAGCAGCAACAATAACAACTGCGCCTACAACTCCATGCTACTGATGTGTTCTACAACTTCTCCACAATGCGAATGAACGCCGTAAGAAGGCTGTATCGTTCCTCCTTCCTCGTCACTATGGAGGGGAGTATTGTAGCGGCAACCTACATGACATTGTATACCATTGAACATATTCCAGGTTGGATATAAGAAGTTCATATGCAATGTCATAAAAATGTATATAACAGGATAGACACTGTAAAGGCCCACTGGAATCCCCAAACACACCCAGGAGGTGATAGCAAACACACAAGATAAATTATGGGTTTATTTACATAAGGTTAAATGAACAGGGGTTTCTAAATTAAATAGGGAAGTTGAAGCACAATAATATGAGGTATATACAAAGATGATGACTTGGAAAGTTCCCGTCCAACACGGAAGCCACTCCCACACTCGAACAGCCGAGGAGCCCTTGTATCTCTCACCAATCGCCACACACGTCGTTCTCTTGGTATGACGGTGTACTGGGCGACGTTGGTAAGTTGACTCGTCCCGGTGTCCTTAAGGAGCCTCCTTGTCCGGCCCTTGACGAAGGTAGGTCCTGAGTCTTCGCCAGAGTGCTGATGGAATAAATATTATCACCCACAAGCTGACAAAACGTATCGTAATCCAAGTGAGTGAGGTTGAAGTTGTTTCCATAACCCAGGCCGTCAGGTAATACAACGGGGAAATATAAACCCTTCACGACCTCCTCGAACAATATTTGAATAAATATTAAAAATCTAGAAAATATATTAACACTTTAGACAACACTCCACATAGGTACACTAACCTCCTCGGCGATGCGAACAAGACTGACTCCCCTAGCCTGCTACCTCCACCACGTAAACTCTTACTGGACTTCGAATCCTTAAACGAGGCACTCAGGAGAGTCAAAAGTCTACCCAAACCATACTAAAACGCCGAACTAACAAAGCGTGACCCAGTGAAGTGCTGACAACCATTATATCTAAACTACATGAATTAGTCAATAACTAGGAGAAAGACTATTCCCTCACATGGCTCCCCCATCAAGTATCTAGTTCACCTAGATAATTCTAATTTAGTCTTTATCCACCCTACTTAGAAAATCTGCTCCAACATTGTCCTGTCCAGCAACATGAACTAACCTGAATCTAAATGGCTGGAGTGCCAAAGCCCACCTAGTGAGTCTACTGTTTGAATGTTTAGACTTGTTCATATAAATTAAAGGTTTATGGTCTACTTCAAGAATGAATTCTTTACCCATAAGGTAGTATTCGAATTTCTGGACTCCGAATACAATAGCAAGACACTCACGTTCTATAGTGGCATACTTCCTCTCTCTATCAAGTAGTTTTCTGCTGGCGTAGGCTACTGGGTATGGGTACCCATCAACATACTGCAAGAGGACTGCGCCCAAGCCATAGTTTGAGGCATCTGTCCTGAGAACAAAAGGGATATTAGTGTCTGGTAATTTAAGAATGGGTTTGTGAGCCAAGGCCATCCTAAGTTGATTAAATTTATCTACCAAGTCACTGGTCCAGTTCAGTGGTTCTCTGACTGCTTTCTTGAGTAAATCTGATAATGGACTAGAAAGATCAGACATATTAGGTATAAATTTTCTATAGAAAGAAATAGTCCCCAAAAAGGACCTAAGAGCTTTCTTGCTTGATGGTGGAGTGACATTCATTATAGCTTCAATCTTATCAAGCTGAGGGGTTAAGCTCTTACCATCAACTGAAAATCCTAAATACTTTATTTCCTGGACCCCAAACCTACACTTATTTGGCCTAACAGTAAGGCTGTATTTATGTAGTCGTTTCAACACAGACGTCAGTGCCTGCAGATGTTCTTCCCAAGTCTTTGAGTAAATGAAAATATTATCAAAATAGAATGCTACATTATTTAATCCAGCCAAGACTAATCGCATCAACCGAATATAGGTGGCACAAGCAGTGACTAGACCGAAAGGTAACCTACAAAATTCCATAAGACCACGATGAGTTGGAAAGGCGGTATACTTCCTGGCTTGCACAGAGAGTGGAATCTGGTAGTAAGCCTTTGTCAAGTCTAATTCTGAGAAATACCTTGATCCACTGAATTTGTGTAAGTCCTCTTCAATTGTACCAGGTGGTTCAGCATCAAATACTGTGACAGAATTCAGGGTCCTGTAGTCGATAGCCATTCGATAACTACCATCCTGTTTCTTAATCATGACCACAGGTGAACAATAGGGAGAATCTGACGGTCGAATTATTCCTTGTTCATGAAGCTTGTCTACTTCTTGTTCGAAATGGGACTGTAGGTGGACTGGAATGGGGTACAATTTTGTTTTGAACCGTTCAGTAGTCGTCAGCATTATATCATGAGTTACTAACGAAGTACATCCTGGAGTCTCTGACAACACATCTGGGAACGATGACAGAAGACAACAGACATCAGACTTTTCACATTCTGTAAGGCTTTGAGAAATCTCTGGAAGTTTCGATTCACCTTCGTTTTCATCACTGCCAAAGGTGGTAATGGAGCAATCTTGATCCTCCTCCTCACCTTCAACAATACACACCTGAACAGTCCTAAGTGGTTCATTTACACCTTCGTCCAAGTAGGTTTCTTCATCTATAACTTGCGCTTGGGAGACTGACGCCCGACGATTGTATCTCTTCAGCAGGTTCGCATGATACAACTTCTGGACTCCATTTTGATCTATCAGGTAGTTGACTCGGTTTCTTCTCTCCAAGACAGGAAAAGGCCCACTCCAAGACATCAACAGCTTGTTGGCGGTGTCGGGCAGCAATATTAGGACCTCGTCTCCAGGCTTGAATTGTCGATCTTGAGACTTCAGGTCGAAATAGGAGCGATAACGCTGTTCACTGACCTTGGCCTTTTCAGCAGCTATCTTCGAACATTCGGCTAGCTTGTCCTTAAGTTCTATAACATACTGAAAGGATGTTCTGTCATCTTCACTCATACTGTTGTCTTCCCACAAGTCTCGAAGAACGGCCAAGGGTCCTCGCACAGCACAACCATACAAAAGTTCAAAAGCAGAAAACCCTGTTCTATCACTGGGTATCTCTCTTAAAGCAAACATTGTAGGAATGAGATATCGATGCCACTCGCTCGGTTTCTCAGTACACAGTTTTCTAAGTGAAGCTTTAAGGGTTGAATGGAATCGTTCGATCCGTCCATTACAGCTCGTGAAGGAAGGTTTCACACCCAGTAGTTGGTGTAATTCTTTCATGAGGGCAGACTTGAACTGAGCCCCACGATCTGATAGTATTTCCCTGGGAATACCTACTCTAGAGAAGATTTCAAGTAGAGCTTCTGCCACAGCTACAGCATCAATCTTCTTGAGAGGGATGGCTTCGGGAAACCCAGTGGCGAAGTCGATTAAGGTGAGGATGTATTGGTGTCCTTCGGCTGTCGGTGGGGATAAGGGACCTACAAGGTCGATGGCAACTCTTGAGAAGGGTTCAGTTTCAATAGGAATCTGTTTAAGAGGAACAGGTTTCACTCTGCCTCTTGGGGACATACGTTGGCACTTATCACAGGATTGGCAATAACTTCTTATATCCCTCATCATCAAAGGCCAAAAGAACTGGTTTATTACCCTCGCTAAAGTTTTGCGATGGGAGAAATGTCCAGCCATAGGACTGTCATGGGCAATAGAGAGTACAATAGGTCTACAGTCTGAAGGTAATACTAGTGAACGTTTACCAACCTTCTCAGGGAATTTAGATTCCATACAGGAACGGTACAACAAGCCTTTACTCTCAACGAACTTGTATACAGTTCCATCACGTGTAGTTTGTTCTTCTCCACTCTGTACTTTATCTCTTACTGCTGACAAAGTAGGACATGTATTCTGAAGCTTAGCAAAGTCAGAGGTGTTGATGTTTAATGGCTGTACCTTAGGAAGGATTAGAGGATGAACCACCCTAGACCGAGTCGATCTAGTTTGCACGGCATGGACTTTTTCAGAAGTCTGAACTGGGAACAAAATATCAGGGTCCCGAGCACCAGGAACATTGCCTATTAGAACACTGCACATTTTTATAGGGGCACACAAGACATTGGCCCACCCTTCGTAATAAGGACAATTAATATAACAGCGTACCTGAGGGAAGATATCCACACGTCCCAGGTAGTCAGCCACCTTAGTTTTCTTGCAGAGTGATGAATCCAAGTCAGGCAACACATTCTCGGTTAATAAACTCCCTAGGCGTACAGCATACGAGTCTTCAGTGATGTTCAGCAGATCAGCAACCCTCTCGAAGCGAATCAGATATGAAGCCATGTCATCGCCGTCTTTGTAGATGGGCAGGCTGGGGCGAACGGCTCCATCGACGTTGGAAGGGATGATTGAAGAACTGGCTTTCAGCTTTGCCAACTCAAGCTGGTAAGCCCGTTCTCTATTTCTCTCCTCTGCCTCTCGTTCCTCTTTTCTGGCCCGCTCTTCTGCTTCACGTTCCTCTTTTCTGGCCCGCTCTTCTGCTTCACGTTCCTCTTTTCTGGCCCGCTCTTCTCGCTCTCTAGCTCTCTCTTCTCTCGCAACAGCCTGTTGTTGCATCACATACTTCCCGATGTTCTCACCCAAGAGTCCAAGGGATTCAGCTTGAGATTTAAGTATATTAAAATCAATGTCTGCCATGTTGATGCACAAATGAAATTATTATTCAATTAATTAGGTAGTTAGGCCGTGATGGATCAAGTTTTAGAAGAACTAGTCTGCACCTAAAACCTACCACTTCACTTTTATCTGACTCTGGGGTACAGAGACAGTCGCTTACCTCCGGGCCCCAAGGACGGTAAGTATACAAATTTCCCTATCAACTTTTGCTTCGCTAACACCTCCCAGAGGAATGGGGATCCTGGCGAGGTCGCCAATTATGTAAAGGCCCACTGGAATCCCCAAACACACCCAGGAGGTGATAGCAAACACACAAGATAAATTATGGGTTTATTTACATAAGGTTAAATGAACAGGGGTTTCTAAATTAAATAGGGAAGTTGAAGCACAATAATATGAGGTATATACAAAGATGATGACTTGGAAAGTTCCCGTCCAACACGGAAGCCACTCCCACACTCGAACAGCCGAGGAGCCCTTGTATCTCTCACCAATCGCCACACACGTCGTTCTCTTGGTATGACGGTGTACTGGGCGACGTTGGTAAGTTGACTCGTCCCGGTGTCCTTAAGGAGCCTCCTTGTCCGGCCCTTGACGAAGGTAGGTCCTGAGTCTTCGCCAGAGTGCTGATGGAATAAATATTATCACCCACAAGCTGACAAAACGTATCGTAATCCAAGTGAGTGAGGTTGAAGTTGTTTCCATAACCCAGGCCGTCAGGTAATACAACGGGGAAATATAAACCCTTCACGACCTCCTCGAACAATATTTGAATAAATATTAAAAATCTAGAAAATATATTAACACTTTAGACAACACTCCACATAGGTACACTAACCTCCTCGGCGATGCGAACAAGACTGACTCCCCTAGCCTGCTACCTCCACCACGTAAACTCTTACTGGACTTCGAATCCTTAAACGAGGCACTCAGGAGAGTCAAAAGTCTACCCAAACCATACTAAAACGCCGAACTAACAAAGCGTGACCCAGTGAAGTGCTGACAACCATTATATCTAAACTACATGAATTAGTCAATAACTAGGAGAAAGACTATTCCCTCACAGACACACACTAACAACACACTAACACTGACACCAATAAACAGATTACACAAACCAACCGATACTTGTTTGCCATTGAATCCAACCGACTTCTTGAAAATAACCGACTTCTCCACTACATGTAACATGTAACCATATCTATACCCACTCCTGTACCTCTCACCTATGTCCACACACACCAACTATACTCACTGTACTGCTGGACAAACTCAGGGCATGTTTGTGTTAAGATGGCAACCCCTTCTTCTGACAACTGACGGGCTGTTCGATTGTACGAGCAGCTGAGTGGACCGCGATCATTTTGGCCACAGTACTAGTACCACATGCACTGACCCTCATCTGACTTCTGAAATATAAAATGTTCCTCCTGTTAGCAAAAGGTATGCACACAACACAGAATATACATTACAGGGACATTATATAGTCCGACATATAGAAGCAAAAATAACTCACATTCCTCATTACAAAATAAATAACTACAGTACAGTACTGTATCAAGGACTTGAGCATTTAGGGGATAGAACTGTGTTGGTAAATCAGAAGAAACTAATTCCTCCAAACTATTTCCAGCAACAGGCCACCAATATTTTTGTTAATCTAAATCTTGTCCTGTTGTTTCCAGGCAAATATTGGAGGAATCCAGGTACTTTAATGTACCAAAGGTATACTATCCCCTTAAAGTGTAATGAATATTGTCTATGACACGATCTAAGAGCAGTACTTGATATCACAGTAAAAACACTAGCCAAGGGGGCTGACTTTATTCTCCGTGAAAACTAGCCGTATCCTTCTGGATTTGACGAGATCTGCCCACATGTAAGGTGTACTGCTATGATGGCTGCATGTTACTGCATAAAGTGTGTCATCACTTACTCAGTTCCAGTTCACTCTGATTCACACAAAAACATTCATTTAAGTCATCAGTCCCAGGCCATAATTTTACACTTATAAAAACTCTTTCGGCACATTGGCTTAACTTAGACTACTTTTTTTTTAACTTAGACCTAAATTCTCAACAACCAAATAGTCTACATAGTAAACACAATTATAAATTAAATATCTTTAAAACATTATAAAATATGCTAAAACAGGTTATTCTGCATAAGAGGTTCACCTGGATTGTTCCCACATTTTATACATTTTCATGCATATTTTTTACTTGTTCTATTGATTATTGCCCATAATATATAGTGTAAATAACTTTTTTTTACCCAAACTTGACCTAACCTAACCTAATCAAACCAGGACTAAGGCAGACTATCGGGACCTAACCTGGGCAGACTACCGGGACCTAACCTGGGCAAACTACCGGGACCTAACCTGGACAATCTGCTGGGACCTAACCAGGGCAGACAACCGGGACCTAACATAGGCAGACTACCGGGACCTAACCTGGGCAGACTACTGGGATATAACCTAGGCAGACTACCGGGACCTAACCTGGGCAGACTACCGGAACCTAACCTAGGCAGACTACTGGGACTGTCCAATGTTTACAATGGCAGAAAAACACTGAACTTAGGCTATGTACAGCTGAAATTTTCGATATGCTAATATACCAAAAATAAGTACAACCTCCTTTTGAATTCATTACACATGAACATATTATATTGTACCCTTGTGAAATACACAAATTGTAAATGTTTGCCACGTGAACCTTTTATGCAGATATACCACAGTTAATATCACAACTCTATAATAGCCTTGTCTTTGTAGTTTGTGTGTTACAGTATTAATATTCTACAGGACATGGAAGTGTCACGGTGTGCGAGGCAACAGGTGATAAATTTCACTTCGTTGATTTGTCCATTTCTGTCGTATATTTTTTTGTATGACTTTCTTTTAACATACCTATGAAATATAATAGAAAGACTCCTGTCTCTCTGGGTACACCAATATGCTGAACACGCCGACATTATTACAAAAAATGGCAAAGAATGTTGGTAAAATTGATGGTCCGACGTGATCAGCTGATGTTTGTTTTGAGTCAATGAGGGGTAGGGAAGGGAGACAGCCTTTGTGACGTCATGCCGCCTCCTTTATATTATACCTCCATGGCTTCACCTTTGTGACGTCATGCCGCCTCCTTTATATTATACCTCCATGGCTTCACCTTTGTGACATCATGCCGCCTCCTTTATATTATACCTCCATGGCTTCACCTTTGTGACATCATGCTGCCTCCTTAATATTATACCTCCATGGCTTCACCTTTGTGACATCATGCCGCCTCCTTTATATTATACCTCCATGGCTTCACCTTTGTGACATCATGCCGCCTCCATAATATTATACCTCCATGGCTTCACCTTTGTGACATCATGCTGCCTCCTTAATATTATACCTCCATGGGCTGGAGATTATCAACAACAACAGTAGGAGTAGATAACGGAGATTAAATCTGTAGTGTGCTTGTATAATGATAAACTGGCCTTATCAAATAGTCATTATCAAATCTAAATAAAATTACTGTGCCTCCCTGGGAAAATTAGGGTTACAGTATTACTATTTCTAACCCTTTACTAAACATTTTAATACTTTATTGGCATTGGTAAATATCACTATAATCAGTTTTACGACATATAAATCCTACAAATATACATTCTTGGTATATGAGAGTCACTCGCCTTGATACCTCCAAAGCATACCACAAAACAAGACCAGATCAATCAAGGGACCCCATTATGTAGTCAGAAAATGGAAGGTTAGTAAATCCTTCAAACAATGCCACGAACACCACCACTTATACTGAAGGAGCTTGTTTCGTGGCATAGTCAGGAAGAATCAGAAGCCACCAAGTCTCATACATGATTACAGGGTCCTTAACAAAAGTATTGGTGGTCTGTTGCTTGGAATACGAGTAGGCCTAGTCTGGAGGTATGTATAGTTGCTCTAGATATACCAACATTATATCATTCTATGGCCTTAACAAACCCGAAAGACATGTACCGCAGACCTGGTGGTGCATTAATATTATATACTTCATCCCCACTACTGTCATCACTTAATATTATATACTTCATCACCACTACTGTCATCACTTAATATTATATACTTCATCACCACTACTGTCATCACTTAATATTATATACTTCATCCCCACTACTGTCATCACTTAATATTATATACTTCATCACCACTACTGTCATCACTTAATATTATATACTTCATCCCCACTACTGTCATCACTTAATATTATATACTTCATCACCACTACTGTCATCACTTAATATTATATACTTCATCACCACTACTGTCATCACTTAATATTATATACTTCATCACCACTACTGTCATCACTTAATATTATATACTTCATCACCACTACTGTCATCACTTAATATTATATACTTCATCACCACTACTGTCATCACTTAATATTATATACTTCATCACCACTACTGTCATCACTTAATATTATATACTTCATCACCACTACTGTCATCACTTGATATTATATACTTCATCACCACTACTGTCATCACTTAATATTATATACTTCATCACCACTACTGTCATCACTTAATACTTCATCACTTAATATTATATACTTCTTAATATTATACACCTGGTGGTGCATTAATATTATATACCAGTATACTTCTACACCACTACTGTCATCACTTCTAAACATGGAGAGAGATAAAATAAGATAAAATATACTTTATTGTCTTATTGCATTATATATACAATGAGAAATTTGTTGTGGTGAGAGCTCCATACAGTATTGGACAATGAGGTTGGAATACAAATATAACTTCACATTACACGTAACACATTAGGGAATCATACATGTCTCACCTATCACACACATAATATTAAAAACTTTGCACACATACTTAAAATAGAGGGTATAATGTAAAATAAACTCTATTGTCAAAATACATATATCTATATGGTAAAAGGATTAACATAGTGCAATCCCAAACACACACACACACACACACACATACATATATACATACACCCACACACACACACATACATATATACATACACACATACACACACACATGCAGTACAATGTAAAATTATAAAACAAATAAAAGTCTACATCATCTACCTTCACACACACATACATCCATACATACACCTACATACATACACCCATACATAAATACCTACACACAAACATACATACATACATACACACACACACAGTACAATGTAAGAGAGAGAGAGAGAGAGAGAGAGAGAGAGAGAGAGAGAGAGAGAGAGAGAGAGAGAGAGAGACCTTGAACACCTCTCTTCTAGAAATCAATGGCGGGAGACGTGGATAGCTCACACACACACACATACACACACATAGAGAGAGAGACCAGACCACCTCTCTTTTAGAAATCAATGGGTGATGGATTTTTTTTCATTCTTTAGGTGTTAAGCAGTGTTTTGTATGGTCAATAAGGCAACTTGCCTAATACATTTTTAAGAAATAGAATGTAACATGCCAGGGATGCAAAAATAAAATCAGAAATAAACAGAAAGGGACTGAATACCCATGCAGTGAAATAGGTCAAGTATAATATATTCATTCCTCATTTCAACCTCACGAAATTCCCCTCTACAAGCTCTTTCCTCCACAGTGTATATACTCATATATACACTGTGCTTTCATCCACGACCAAACTCCCTTCATTTAGCCTTGGTGGTGAAGAAGCCAATTCCAGGAACTGTCAGCTAAAACCGAGTTGCCAGACCGAGCAGATTTGCTTACAGAGTTATTCTCCTCGTGATTCTCTTCCACACTTGTCCATCACACAAATAATAATGATGGTAATGGTACCAAATGATAAAAAATAAATGCATGCATAAACAAATGAATAATAAACACCACGAGAATGGACCAAATTGAAGCCCTACATAAGAGGTGATCATGCCTAGTTGCCAACCTTTACCTCTCCTGGGTTTTCTGTTGGTTTGAACTTGAAATGTCAGAGCAACATGTAGCCTACAGTACAAGGGAGGAAAGGAGGTCACGCAGGGACTATGAATTATGTAACTTGTATGTCACTTTATGGGTAACGGCAATAAGAATACTAATCTCACTTACAAACGGCTTAATAAATAAATAAATAGTAAAGGCCTCGTACAATATTAATTAAAAGTAACTCTGTAATCAGCCAAAGAAACTATAGGCTACTGGTTGGGGATAATTACCATGAGCTTTAGGGAGGTGGAGGAAATATTAATGTTCATCAGTTTCTGCTCCAAAACTTTCTTATTATTGGAGTCAGGCAGTGTGTGTGTGTGTGTGTGTGTGTTGACATTCACCCGGCATAACCATCATCTATCTTTTTAACACCATCCTTTTAACTTCCTCCATTCTTCCCTCCATATTTCTGACCTTCCTTCCTCTCTTCCTCTCCCTCATTACATTTCTTCTTTACAACTTCCTACTATAAACTTGTCACTGCCTTTTTAATTCTATACACGACTGACCTACTTCATACCAATTTTTTTATTTTTTATAACTTTATTTAATTAGTATCTATCCTTTTTTGGTTTGATTTGTTTGCTTTCTTTCTATCTCTGTGTTGCATTTATTCTTACTTATCGTATCACTTCCTTAGGCTATCTCCTTTCTTACTTCAATTCTACAACACCTCTTTTCTACTTTTTTCACGTTATATCACTTTCTTCCTGTCCTTCTACTTCTATCTTCTTATCATAGCCCTTACCTTTTTCCTTCCCTTTTATCCATCTCTCTTCTTCCTTCTCTCTTATTACATCACTTCCTCCCTTCCATCATATCCATCTCTCTCCTTCCTTCTCTCTTATTACATCACTTCCTCCCTTCCATCATATCCATCTCTCTTCTTCCTTCTCTCTTATTACATCACTTCCTCCCTTCCATCATATCCATCTCTCTCCTTCCTTCTCTCTTATTACATCACTTCCTCCCTTCCATCATATCCATCTCTCTTTTACTCTCATCATTCCATACATACATAGCCTATATCCCTTCCACCACCTTTCGTGTTCTCGTCCCTTTCCTTCTTCTATAATCTGGGTTACGGCAATACATCGTCTTACAGCTCTCTTCTTCCCTGTCAGTCTTTTTCCCTAGTTTCAGCTTCGTTGATTATCCGACAGTTATTGTAGTCGGGAAATTATATGAGAGAGAGAGAGAGAGAGAGAGAGAGAGAGAGAGAGAGAGAGAGAGAGAGAGAGAGAGAGAGAGAGTAGGAAAATGAAAAGAGAAGGGAAATGGAATGAAGTTCAATATGCAACCAAGACCTAGTATACCAGGTCTGCTCCAAGGCCTTGGTCTGCTCATCGCGCATATCGGGTCGGGCTGGTACGTCGATTGGCCCCCAAACTGAGGCTTCCCAAGTCTGTCAAATATGGGACGGGATAGTAGTCTCTATGATCGGGGTACATACGGGTCAATATTAGCGGCCCCTCGCATTTCAGTGGCAAAATTGCCTTACTTTCTTGCCAAAATTCATGGCTTAGACTTAGAGTAGGTGAACCGTTTTTGTTTCTAAAATTTCTTCAAAAGCATAGGTATCGAAAGTTCTCAGTGGAAGTTTTCGAGAAATTACAAATAAGACTAGAAATAGTGATGTGAAAACAGCATGTATATGGGAGAATTCCTTCCCTCTGCCTGCGTATATCAAATGGAAGAAGTTTAATCCTTACCTGACTCACCTTATCAAATCCTTTAAACACCTCCACCCAAGGGTAACTGCCCCACCTCCAACACATACACACAACCATGAATGTCACATAGTTCCTATACAGACACCGTCGTACAAGGTCCCTCTGTGTAGCTTTTATTTTTTCTCCGGTGATGTTTATTGTGGACTGGTAGACAGTAGCAGTGCACAATGCCCAACAATTGTGCTATATATGGTTGTTTCTCCAATTACAAAAATAAAGATTTCATAAGTTTACACCACTTCCCCAAGAACAGTGAACGACTTATGTCGGAGAGAGGACAAAATCCTCGCTGAGAAATATCAACACATTAAAATATGTGTGTATTATAATGAAAGGAAGGACGGGAAAAAGGAAGATAAACAGAAGGGAACTTATGAAAATGCAGGCAGGTGAGTAGGAAGGAAGGAAGGCAGGAAGGAAGGAAGGCAGACAGGTGAGGAGGGAGGGAGGATAGATGAATGAAAGGAAGCAGAATATGGAGTGACGGAGGAAAGACGAGGGGAGAAAGAGAAGCAAGCACACACAACAACAAAAAATGCTTCTGATGATAAAACATATATAATGCAGACATTGAAATTATGGGAAGGTTACAGTTATCATGGTAATTCTCTCTCTCTCTCTCTCCCTCTCTCTCTCTCTCTCTCTCTCTCTCTCTCTCTCTCTCTCTCTTATATTTCTGTGGGTTTCATCTGAATTTCAGTATTACCCCATGGTTTCATTTACTGCCTCATCTTCCACTGCTTGGGGACAATGGAATTATTATTCTGGTTTACGACCTAGTTTACTATTAGTGCCGTTAGATATAGCATTTTATTTCCAACACATATACATTAAAAAAAGAAGTAGAAGGTTAGAGAGGAGAAGGAAAAGAAGTTGTTGAAGGAAAGGAAAGAATAAAGGAATAGGAGAGGGAAGGAAAGAATAAAGGAGGAGTATAGGAGAGGGAAGGAAAGAATGAAGGAGTATAGGAGAGGGAAGGAAAGAATAAAGAAGGAAGAGTATAGGAGAGGGAAGGAAAGAATAAAGGAGGAGTATAGGAGAGAGAATGAAAGAATAAAGGAGGAGGAGAGGGAAGGAAAGAATAAAGGAGGAGTATAGGAGAGGGAAGGAAAGAATGAAGGAGTATAGGAGAGGGAAGGAAAGAATGAAGGAGTTGGAGAGGGAAGGAAAGAATGAAGGAGGAATGAAGGCGCTCTAATGGGAAAGGGTTGTGGTGGTCGGAATGTATGCGAGTGTGTGTGAATTTTTTATTTTCAAGTTTTATTGCATGTGTGTGTGTGTGTGTGTGTGTGTGTGTTATTGGGGGCAGATAGCCAGATCAAGGTCAGATCTTATAGAATGACACCTTTAACTCCCACCTCACCTCACCTGACCCAACATTCTCCCACCACACCTATCTATCTATCTATCTATCTATCAGTTTATCTATTGCAGTTCTCTTTACCATACTCTCATCCCATCATCCTCTCTCTCTCTCTCTCATCGTGTCCAATTTTACTTGCTTTTATCATGAACTTACCCCTGGGGATCCTCCTCACTGCTTCCCCTCATGTGTGTGTGTGTGTGTGTGGTGGAGGTTTAGAGTTCATACTGTACACGTGTTAAAAGTCACCAATACATTTACCATTTTACTAATCTAGTCTGGCGTATACTTTTCAGAAATCAAGGTGTTCTAACAATCAACTTAAAGTATACCATTCCTTTTATAATATCCAGGTGTTGTAATTGACTAATGTGTGACCCCACATGACCCTTTGTATATGTAATTGACTGATGTGTGACCCCACATGACCCTTTGTATATGTAATTGACTGATGTGTGACCCCACATGACCCTTTGTATATGTAATTGACTAATGTGTGACCCCACATGACCCTTTGTATATGTAATTGACTGATGTGTGACCCCACATGACCCTTTGTATATGTAATTGACTAATGTGTGACCCCACATGACCCTTTGTATATGTAATTGACTAATGTGTGATACCTCCTGACCTCCCTCTCCCTCCCATCCGTGGTCTGTTGTTGCTTGAAATAGTTTAAAGGAATCGATGGCAACATACTAACCACCATTGTATTATCCCCTCAAGAAATATGGTAAAGATGTTGAAATAGTCTCACTTTATATATAGTTTCTGCCACTGAACTCTCTCTCTCTCTCTCTCTCTCTCTCTCACTGGCGGGGTTCACGGTACTGAAGTAAAGAGTTATGAGAACCTGTGGGAATGGAACAGTATATTTATCCACATGTAATTATAGGTCCCATATCAAGTCCACTTCCTACACTCTCTATTCTCTTCTTCTTCTTCCTTCTCCTCTTCCACTGTAGGACTGGGTACAAGGTGTGGGTGAAGAAGGTCGTTATGGGCAACTTGGAATACACACATGCAGCTCACAACATTGCCTTCCCCACCACCATCGACTACCATTCGCTTCATAGTGTGTGTGTGTGTGTGTGTGTGCTGAAGAGGTGAGACGACGGGAACATGGGCTAGTTGAATCTCTCTCTCTCTCTCTCTCTCTCTCTCTCTCTCTCTCTCTCTCTTATTCGTTCATATCTTAGTTTAGAAATAATAAAATCCTCCTGGCCTCAGTGAGTACCAAGTCAGTGTTTGGCAGCCGACGCCTTCCCATTGGCTGGCTGCCGGCGGTAGCTCCTCCCTCATCGCGCTCCCAATTGGTCCATATCTTGACGTCCCCTGTTCATTTGTTTGCCATTGGTTCTCGTATTATGACGTCACATTACCAACTGGCTGCCAATTGGTTCGTGGCTTCCAGGGTCTGCCTTCGTGGGAGGTATAATATAGAGGAGGCGGTGTGAGCCACTCGTCCACACAATCATTCTACACACACACACACACAATCATTCTACACACACACACACACAATCATTCTACACACACACACAGACACAATCATTCTACACACACACACACACAATCATTCTACACACACACACACACACAATCATTCTACACACACACACAGACACAATCATTCTACACACACACACACACAATCATTCTACACACACACACACACAATCATTCTACACACACACACACACACAATCATTCTACACACACACACACACACAATCATTCTACACACACACACACACAATCATTCTACACACACACACACAATCATTCTACACACACACACACACACAGACACAATCATTCTACACACGCACACACAATAATTCTACACACACAATCATTCTACATACACACACAAAATCATTCTACACACACACATACACACACACAATCATTCTACACACACAAACACAATCATTCTACACACACACACACACAATCATTCTACACACACACACACACACAGACACAATCATTCTACACACACACACACACACAGACACAATCATTCTACACACGCACACACAATAATTCTACACACACAATCATTCTACATACACACACAAAATCATTCTACACACACACATACACACACACAATCATTCTACACACACAAACACAATCATTCTACACACACACACACACACAATCATTCTACATACACACACACAATCATTCTACACACACACACACACACAATAATTCTACACACACACACACAATCATTCTACACACACACACACACACACAATCATTCCACACACACACACACACACAATCATTCTACACACACACACACAATCATTCCACACACACACACACACACACAATCATTCTACACACACACGCACACACAATCATTCTACATACATACACACACACAATCATTCCACACACACACACACACACACACAATCATTCTACATACACACACACACACACACAATCATTCTACACACACACACACACACACAATCATTCTACATACATACACACACACACATACACACACAGTAGGACTTTGTTTAGTAACATGGTCAGGTGGAATCAGAAGCCCCCAATTTCCATACACGATCACAGGGTCCTTTATAGGGGAGAAACTCTTAGTGAACTACCGGTTAACTGGAGTTCCATTGAACCTTCCAAACTATTCCCAGCAACAGACAGGCCACTACTATTCTTACTCATCTGGTCCTCTTTTCTGGCATACTCTGGAGGACTCAATGCGCTCCAATGTACCAAAAGTATAGGCTACTATAATTATATAGGTTCCCTTTAACACAAGTTCGACCCTATAGACTAAATGGGTGGCTGAGGTCAACATGATGTGAGTTGACATACATAAAGACTTCATGGCAAATCTTACCACTCAAAACTTTACAAGGGAGAGTTTTTCATTAAAGTTTGAGGAAAGGGAGAGGGGGGGGGGGGATGGCGAGAGTAAGAGAGGTTGAGGAGGAGCGTTGGTGGAAGTGGAGGAGGGAAATAAGAAACATAAAGAAAAACTAGGAACTGGAAGAAAGGGGGAGGTGGAAGGAGAGAGGAGACGAAGGAAAGGGGTTGAGAAGGAAGTGTTTGGACTGAAGGAGGGGGAGGGGGAGAGAGGGGGTCCTAGGAGGAGAGAGGGGGAGGAGGAGAGAAGGGGATTGAAGAGAGGGGGGGATTGAAGAGGAAGTGTTTGGACTGGAGGAAGGGGAAGAGGAGAGAGGGGTATTAAAGAGGAAGTGGAGGGATTGGAGGAGGAGGTGAAGGAAGTAGATGATGAGGATGAGGGAGAGGAATGTATTACGAAATTTTTAGCCTGGACTCCTCGGCACAAACTTCATCGACCATTAATTAACAACCTCACCCACCAGGTCAGTATCAGTACACTATGGATTACACAACCATAGTTTGTTGTGTGTTTGGAACGACGTGGTTCAGGTTATAATAATACCAGTTGTTTGTTGTGTGTTGTGAGTCTGAGTGGAATACGGTTGATAATATTACCAGAGTTTAATGGTTGTTTAGGTTGATAATATTACCAATAATTTGTTGTGATGAGGGTCTATGTGGGGGACGGTTGATAATATATATATAAATAAATATATATATATATATATATGTGTGTGTGTGTGTGTGTGTGTGTGTGTGTGTGTTACAAAGGTACTGTTGTTGTTATTGTTGTTGTGTGTGTTTGATGAAGGTATACTATTGCGGTTAAGTATAAGTGTGTGTTTGTAAATAAGTGTTATGAAGGTACTGAACTGTGTGTGTGTGTGTGTGTGTACAGTGGTGTAAGTGTATATTATGTATTGTATCTATATGGCAAGGTTGGTGTGTTTGGTAAGATAGGTGTTGTATGTAGGTGTGATATATTGTGGTATGTCTGTACTCTGGACTGGGGTGGCAGAAGTGTGTGTGTGTGTGTGTAAGAGTACGACTGCGACTGCGTTCACGTGAAAAAAAGAGATAATTAAACGCATCTATCCCAGCAGAGGAAGTATTCATCATATTTATATACATACACTTTTGATGATGTTTGCCACACGACCACCTCCACAGGGAAATCAATACCTACACTGCCACTGTCGCCATGGAAACACATCACCTCGACACACACACAGAAATTATCCACCATCGTCGGAGGGAAAGCATTTGTATACAAAGTTTTGCATTGTGTTAACCAAAGTGAGGACTAATTGGAATTAGACGCCACAACAGCGAGGTCATATAGCGCCCCGAGGAAGAAGGTCATTGATTGAGAGGTGGGACAGGTTGCACACAAGGTACCACACGGAGAAAAGGGACAGTTGGAGAAGTGAAAGCCTCTTTTTTTTTAGTCAACACATGGGAAGAACTCTTGATGGTAAATAGGGCGACGACTGAATCCTCCATAACACTATTTCAGGTCATATAATATTCCCTCTACTAAAAAAAAAGTATATACAGCATGTTCCTGTATTCCAACGACAAACTTTAGGAATATAATTTTCCTCCATCGAAAAACAAACCCACATTGCAATATATCCTATAGTGAAATGTGAAATTATTATTATTTTGTAAACATGTGGTATCCCAAGTCAGAACACTTTGCTACCAGCCCAACACTGGACCACAGGTGTTGGAGCACAGGTGTTCGGTGGCAGCAAAGTGTTCTGACTTCGGCTTCCACACGTTTACAAAATAATAATGATTTTCCATTTCACTCTAGAATAGTGTGGGTATATTTTTCGATGGAGGATAATTATATTCCTAAAGTTTGTTGCGGGAATTCAGGAACATGCTGTATATAGCCTACCGGTATATACTGTATATCAAAAACAAAATAATTCTCCTGGAAAACATACTCCCACCAGTCAAACCTCAAACACATTTTCCTAACACAGTTATGGTATTTCCTAGTAGCACTCCCATGACATGAACCAAGTACAGCCTCACTAAAAGCTTCATTAATTCGATTCCGAGGCGAATTCCCCCCAAAATGTGTATAAACATAAGGGGAGATGGTGTTGAGGGGAGATGGTGTTGGGGGGAGATGGTGTTGGGGGGAGATGGTGTTGGGGGGAGATGGTGTTGGGGAGAGATGGTGTGGGGGGAGATGGTGTTGGGGGAGATGGTGTTGGGGGGGAGATGGTGTTGGGGGGAGATGGTGTTGGGGGGATATGGTGTTGGGGAGATAGTGTTGGGGGAGAGATGGTGTTGGGGGGAGATGGTGTTGGGGGGAGATGGTGTTGGGTGAGAGATGGTGTTGGGGGAGATGGTGTTGGTGGGAGATGGTGTTGGGGGGGAGATGGTGTTGGTGGGAGATGGTGTTGGGGGGAGATGGTGTTGGGGGATATGGTGTTGGGGGGAGATGGTGTTGGGGAATATGGTGTGATGGGGAAATGGTGTTGGGGGAGATGGTGTTGGGGGGAGATGGTGTTGGGGGAGATGGTGTTAGTGGAAGATGCTGTTGGGGGGGAGATGGTGTTGGGGGGGAGATGGTGTTGGGGGGAGATAGTGTGGGGGGAGATGGTTTTGGGGGGGAGATGGTGTTGGGGGAGATAGTGTTGGGGGGGAGATAGTGTTGGGGGGGAGATGGTGTTGGGGGGAGATGGTGTTGGGGGAGAGATGGTGTTGGGGGGGAGATGGTGTTGGGGGGGAGATAGTGTTGGGGGGGAGATGGTGTTGGGGGGATATGGTGTTGGGGGATATGATGTTGGGGGGGAGATGGTGTTGGGGGAAATGGTGTTGGGGGAGATGGTGTTGGGGTGAGATGGTGTTAGTGGGAGATGGTGTTGGGGGGGAGATGGTGTGTGGGGAGATGGTGTTGGGGGGGAGATAGTGTGGGGGGAGATGGTGTTGGGGGGAGATGGTGTTGGGGGGAGATGATGTTGGGGGAGAGATGGTGTTGGGGGGAGATGGTGTTGGGGGAGATGGTGTTGGGGGAGATAGTGTGGGGGAGATGGTGTTGGGGGGAGATGGTGTTGGGGGGGAGATGGTGTTGGGGGAGATGGTGTGATAGGGAAATGGTGTTGGGGGAGATGGTGTTGGGGGGAGATGGTGTTGGGGGAGAGATGGTGTTGGGGGGAGATGGTGTTGGGGGAGAGATGGTGTTGGGGGAGATGGTGTTGGGGGGAGATAGTGTGGGGGGAGATGCTGTTGGGGGAGAGATGGTGTTGGGGGGAGATAGTGTGGGGGGAGATGGTTTTGGGGTGAGATAGTGTGGGGGGATATGTTGTTGGGGGGATAGTGTTGGGGGAGAGATGGTGTTGGGGGGAGATGGTGTTGGGGGAGAGATGGTGTTGGGGGAGATGGTGTTGGGGGAGAGATGGTGTTGGGGGAAATGGTGTTGGGGGAGATGGTGTTGGGGGAGAGATGGTGTTGGGGCGAGATGGTGTTGGGGGAGATAGTGTGGGGGAGATGGTGTTGGGGGGAGTTGGTGTTGGGGGGGAGATGGTGTTGGGGGAGGTGGTGTTGGGGGAGATGGTGTTGGGGGGAGATGGTGTTGGGGGGAAGATGGTGTTGGGGGGGAGATAGTGTTGGGGGGGAGATAGTGTGGGGGGCGATGGTGTTGGGGGGGAGATAGTGTGGGGGGAGATGGTGTTGGGAGGGAAATAGTGTGGGGGGAGATGGTGTTGGGGGGAGATGGTGTTGGGGGAGATAGTGTGGGGGTAGATGGTGTTGGTGGGAGATGGTGTTGGGGGGGAGATGGTGTGAGGGGGAGATGGTGTTGGGGGATATGGTGTGATGGGGAAATGGTGTTGGTGGGAGATGGTGTTGGGGGGAGATGGTGTTGGTGGGAGATGGCGTTGGGGGGGAGATGGTGTTGGGGGGAGATGGTGTGGGGGGAGATGGTGTTGGTGGGAGATGGTGTTGGGGGGAGATGGTGTTGGTGGGAGATGGCGTTGGGGGGGAGATGGTGTTGGGGGGAGATGGTGTGGGGGGAGATGGTGTTAGGGGGAGATGGTGTTGGGGGGAGATGGTGTTGGGGGGGAGGTAGTGTGGGGGGAGATGGTGTTGGGGGAGATATGGTGTTGGGGGGAGATGGTGTTGGGGGAGATGGTGTTGGTGGGAGATGGTGTTTGGGGGGAGATGGTGTGAGGGGGAGATGGTGTTGGGGGAAATGGTGTTGGGGGGAGATGGTGTTGGGGGATATGGTGTGATGGGGAAATGGTGTTGGAGGAGATAGTGTTGGGGGGAGATGGTGTTGGGGGAGAGATGGTGTTGGGGCGAGATAGTGTGGGGGAGATGGTGTTGGGGGGAGATGGTGTTGGGGAAGAGGGTGTGGGGGGGAGATGGTGTTGGGGGGAGATGGTGTGGGGGGAGATGGTGTTGGGGGGAGATGGTGTTGGGGGGGAGATAGTGTGGGGGGAGATGGTGTTGGGGGGGAGATGGTGTTGGGGGGGATAGTGTTGGGAGAGAGATGGTGTTGAGGGGGAGATGGTGTTGGGGGGAAGATGGTGTTGGGGGAGATGGTGTTGGGGGAGATGGTGTTGGGGGGGAGATGGTGTTGGGGGGAAGATGGTGTTGGGGGGAGATGGTGTTGGGGGGAGATAGTGTTGGGGGGAGATAGTGTGGGGGGATATGGTGTCTGGGGGTAGATAGTGTGGGGGGATATGGTGTCTGGGGGGGAGATGGTGTTGGGGGGGAGATGGTGTTGGTGGGAGATGGTGTTGGGGGGAGATGGTGTTGGGGGGAGATGGTGTTGGGGGAGATGGTGTTGGGGGAGATAGTGTGGGGGAGATGGTGTTGGGGGGAGATGGTGTTGGGGGGAGATGGTGTTGGAGGGAGATGGTGTTGGGGGATATGGTGTGATGGGGAAATGGTGTTGGGGGAGATGGTGTTGGGGAGAGATGGTGTTGGGGGGAGATGGTGTTGGGGAGAGATGGTGTTGGGGGAGATGGTGTTGGGGGGAGATGGTGTTGGGGTGAGATGGTGTGGGGGGAGATGGTGTTGGGGGGAGATGGTGTTGGGGGGGAGGTAGTGTGGGGGGAGATGGTGTTGGGGGGAGATGGTGTTGGGGGGAGATGGTGTGGGGGGAGATGGTGTTAGGGGGAGATGGTGTTGGGGGGAGATGGTGTTGGGGGGGGAGGTAGTGTGGGGGGAGATGGTGTTGGGGGAGATATGGTGTTGGGGGTAGATGGTGTTGGGGGAGATGGTGTTGGTGGGAGATGGTGTTTGGGGGGAGATGGTGTGAGGGGGAGATGGTGTTGGGGGAAATGGTGTTGGGGGGAGATGGTGTTGGGGGATATGGTGTGATGGGGAAATGGTGTTGGAGGAGATAGTGTTGGGGGGAGATGGTGTTGGGGGAGAGATGGTGTTGGGGCGAGATGGTGTTGGGGGAGATAGTGTGGGGGAGATGGTGTTGGGGGGAGATGGTGTTGGGGGGAGATGGTGTTGGGGAAGATGGTGTGGGGGGAGATGGTGTTGGGGGTAGATGGTGTGGGGGGAGATGGTGTTGGGGGGAGATGGTGTTGGGGGGGAGATAGTGTGGGGGGAGATGGTGTTGGGGGTGAGATGGTGTTGGGGGGGATAGTGTTGGGAGAGAGATGGTGTTGAGGGGGAGATGGTGTTGGGGGGAAGATGGTGTTGGGGGAGATAGTGTTGGGGGAGATGGTGTTGGGGGGGAGATGGTGTTGGGGGGAAGATGGTGTTGGGGGGAGATGGTGTTGGGGGGAGATAGTGTTGGGGGGAGATAGTGTGGGGGGATATGGTGTCTGGGGGTAGATAGTGTGGGGGGATATGGTGTCTGGGGGGGAGATGGTGTTGGGGGGAGATGGTGTTGGGGGGAGATGGTGTTGGGGGGAGATGGTGTTGGGGGGAGATGGTGTTGGGGGAGATGGTGTTGGGGGAGATAGTGTGGGGGAGATGGTGTTGGGGGGAGATGGTGTTGGGGGGAGATGGTGTTGGAGGGAGATGGTGTTGGGGGGAGATGGTGTTGGGGGAGATGGTGTGATGGGGAAATGGTGTTGGGGGAGATGGTGTTGGGGGAGATGGTGTTGGGGGATATGGTGTGATGGGGAAATGGTGTTGGGGGAGATGGTGTTGGGGAGAGATGGTGTTGGGGGGAGATGGTGTTGGGGAGAGATGGTGTTGGGGGGAGATGGTGTTGGGGGGAGATGGTGTTGGGGGGAGATGGTGTTGGGGGGAGATGGTGTGGGGGGAGATGGTGTTGGGGGGAGATGGTGTTGGGGAGAGATGGTGTTGGGGGAGATGGTGTTGGGGGGAGATGGTGTTGGGGGGAGATGGTGTGGGGGGAGATGGTGTTGGGGGGAAATGGTGTTGGGGGAGATGGTGTTGGGGGGAGATGGTGTTGGTGGGAGATGGTGTTGGGGGGGAGATGGTGTGAGGGGGAGATGGTGTTGGGGGAGATGGTGTTGGTGGGAGATGGTGTTGGGGGGGAGATGGTGTGATGGGGAAATGGTGTTGGGGGAGATGGTGTTGGGGGGAGATGGTGTTGAGGGAGAGATGGTGTTGGGGCGAGATGGTGTTGGGGGAGATAGTGTGGGGGAGATGGTGTTGGGGGGAGTTGGTGTTGGGGGGGAGATGGTGTTGGGGGAGGTGGTGTTGGGGGAGATGGTGTTGGGGGGAGATGGTGTTGGGGGGAAGATGGTGTTGGGGGGGAGATAGTGTTGTGGGGGAGATAGTGTGGGGGGCGATGGTGTTGGGGGGGAGATAGTGTGGGGGGAGATGGTGTTGGGAGGGAAATAGTGTGAGGGGAGATGGTGTTGGGGGGAGATGGTGTTGGGGGAGATAGTGTGGGGGTAGATGGTGTTGCGGGGAGATGGTGTTGGGGGAGAGATGGTGTTGGGGGAGAGATGGTGTTGGGGGAGATGGTGTTGAGGGAGATGGTGTTGGGGGGAGATGGTGTTGGGAGAGATGGTGTTGGTTGGAGATGGTGTTGGGGGGGAGATGGTGTTGGGTGGGAGATGGTGTTGGGGGAGAGATGGTGTTGGGGGGAGATGGTGTTGGGGGGAGATGGTGTTGGGGGAGATGGTGTTGGGGGGGAGATGGTGTGAGGGGGAGATGGTGTTGGGGGATATGGTGTTGGGGGGAGATGGTGTTGGAGGATATGGTGTGATGGGGAGATGGTGTTGGGGGTGATGGTGTTGGGGGGAGATGGTTTTGGGGGGAGATGGTGTTGGGGGAGATAGTGTGGGGGAGATGGTGTTGGGGGAGATGGTGTTGGGGGGGAGATGGTGTTGGGGGGAGATGGTGTTGGGGGAGATAGTGTGGGGGAGATGGTGTTGGGGGGAGATTTTGTTGGGGGAGATAGTGTGGGGGAGATGGTGTTGGGGGGAGATGGTGTTGGGGGGGAGATGGTGTTGGGGGGAGATAGTGTGGGGGAGATGGTGTTGGGGGAGTTGGTGTTGGGGGGAAATGGTGTTGGGGGGAAATGGTGTTTGGGGGGTGATGGTGTTGGGGGGAGATGGTGTTGGGGGAAGATGGTGTTGGGGGAAGATGGTGTTGGAGGGAGATGGTGTTGGGGGAAGATGGTGTTGGGGGAGATGGTGTTGGGGGAGATGGTGTTGGGGGGAGATGGTGTTGGGGGAGATGGTGTTTGGGGGAGATGGTGTTGGGGGAGATGGTGTTGGGGGAGATGGTGTTGGGGGAGATGGTGTTGGGGGGTGATAGTGTTGGGGGGAGATGGTGTTGGGGGGAGATGGTGTGTGGGGAGATGGTGTTGGGGGGGAGATAGTGTGGGGGGAGATGGTGTTGGGGGGAGATGGTGTTGGGGGGAGATGATGTTGGGGGAGAGATGGTGTTGGGGGGAGATGGTGTTGGGGGAGATGGTTTTGGGGGAGATAGTGTGGGGGAGATGGTGTTGGGGGGAGATGGTGTTGGGGGGGAGATGGTGTTGGGGGAGATGGTGTGATAGGGAAATGGTGTTGGGGGAGATGGTGTTGGGGGGAGATGGTGTTGGGGGGGAGATGGTGTTGGGGGGAGATGGTGTTGGGGGGAGATGGTGTTGGGGGGAGATGGCGTTGGGGGGGAGATGGTGTTGGGGGGAGGTAGTGTGGTGGGAGATGGTGTTTAGGGGGAGATGGTGTTGGGGGGAGATGGTGTTGGGGGGGGAGCTAGTGTGGGGGGATATGGTGTTGGGGGGAGATGGTGTTGGGGGAGATATGGTGTTGGGGGGAGATGGTGTTGGGGGAGATGGTGTTGGGGGGAGATGGTGTTTGGGGGGAGATGGTGTGAGGGGGAGATGGTGTTGGGGGATATGGTATTGGGGGGAGATGGTGTTGGGGGATATGGTGTGATGGGGAAATGGTGTTGGAGGAGAGATGGTGTTGGGGCGAGATGGTGTTGGGGGAGATAGTGTGGGGGAGATGGTGTTGGGGGGAGATGGTGTTGGGGGGAGATGGTGTTGGGGGAGATGGTGTTGGGGGGAGATGGTGTTGGGGGGAGATGGTGTTGGGGGGAGATGGTGTTGGGGGGGAGATAGTGTGGGGGGGAGATAGTGTGGGGGGAGATGGTGTTGGTGGGAGATGGTGTTGGGGGGGAGATGGTGTTGGGGGGGAGTTAGTGTGGGGGGAGATGGTGTTGGTGGGAGATGGTGTTGGGGGGAGATGGTGTTGGGGGGGAGATAGTGTGGGGGGAGATGGTGTTGGGGGGGAGATGGTGTTGGGGGGGATTGTGTTGGGAGAGAGATGGTGTTGAGGGGGAGATGGTGTTGGGGGGAAGATGGTGTTGGGGGGAGATGGTGTTGGGGGAGATGGTGTTGGGGGGGAGATGGTGTTGGGGGGAAGATGGTGTTGGGGGGAGATGGTGTTGGTGGGGAGATAGTGTGGGGGGAGATGGTGTTGGGGGGAGATAGTGTTGGGGGGAGATAGTGTGGGGGGATATGGTGTCTGGGGGGAGATAGTGTGGGGGGATATGGTGTCTGGGGGGGAGATGGTGTTGGAGGAGATGGTGTTGGGGGGAGATGGTGTTGGGGGGAGATGGTGTTGGGGGGAGATGGTGTTGGGGGGATATGGTGTTGGTGGGAGATGGTGTTGGGGGGAGATAGTGTGGGGGGATATGGTGTTGGGGGAGATGGTGTTGGTGGGAGATGGTGTTGGGGGGGAGATGGTGTGAGGGGGAGATGGTGTTGGGGGATATGGTGTTGGGGGGAGATGGTGTTGGGGGGGAGATGGTGTTGGGGGGAGATGGTGTTGGGGGATATGGTGTGATGGGGAAATGGTGTTGGGGGAGATGGTGTTGGGGGGAGATGGTGTTGGGGTGAGATGGTGTTGGGGGAGAGATGGTGTTGGGGGGGAGATGGTGTGTGGGGAGATGGTGTGTGGGGAGATGGTGTGTGGGGAGATGGTGTTGGGGGGAGATGGTGTTGGGGGAGATGGTGTTGGGGGAGAGATGGTGTGATAGGGAAATGGTGTTGGGGGAGATGGTGTTGGGGGGAGATGGTGTTGGGGGGGAGATGGTGTTGGGGGGAGATGGTGTTGGGGGGAGATGGCGTTGGGGGGGAGATGGTGTTGGGGGGAAATGGTGTGGGGGGAGATGGTGTTAGGGGGAGATGGTGTTGGGGGGAGATGGTGTTGGGGGGGGAGGTAGTGTGGGGGGAGATGGTGTTGGGGGAGATATGGTGTTGGGGGTAGATGGTGTTGGGGGAGATGGTGTTGGTGGGAGATGGTGTTTGGGGGGAGATGGTGTGAGGGGGAGATGGTGTTGGGGGAAATGGTGTTGGGGGGAGATGGTGTTGGGGGATATGGTGTGATGGGGAAATGGTGTTGGAGGAGATAGTGTTGGGGGGAGATGGTGTTGGGGGAGAGATGGTGTTGGGGCGAGATGGTGTTGGGGGAGATAGTGTGGGGGAGATGGTGTTGGGGGGAGATGGTGTTGGGGGGAGATGGTGTTGGGGAAGATGGTGTGGGGGGGAGATGGTGTTGGGGGTAGATGGTGTGGGGGGAGATGGTGTTGGGGGGAGATGGTGTTGGGGGGAAATGGTGTTGGGGGGGAGATAGTGTGGGGGGAGATGGTGTTGGGGGTGAGATGGTGTTGGGGGGGATAGTGTTGGGAGAGAGATGGTGTTGAGGGGGAGATGGTGTTGGGGGGAAGATGGTGTTGGGGGAGATAGTGTTGGGGGAGATGGTGTTGGGGGGGAGATGGTGTTGGGGGGAAGATGGTGTTGGGGGGAGATGGTGTTGGGGGGAGATAGTGTTGGGGGGAGATAGTGTGGGGGGATATGGTGTCTGGGGGTAGATAGTGTGGGGGGATATGGTGTCTGGGGGGGAGATGGTGTTGGGGGGAGATGGTGTTGGGGGGAGATGGTGTTGGGGGGAGATGGTGTTGGGGGAGATGGTGTTGGGGGGAGATGGTGTTGGGGGAGATGGTGTTGGGGGAGATAGTGTGGGGGAGATGGTGTTGGGGGGAGATGGTGTTGGGGGGAGATGGTGTTGGAGGGAGATGGTGTTGGGGGATATGGTGTGATGGGGAAATGGTGTTGGGGGAGATGGTGTTGGGGAGAGATGGTGTTGGGGGGAGATGGTGTTGGGGAGAGATGGTGTTGGGGGAGATGGTGTTGGGGGGAGATGGTGTTGGGGGGAGATGGTGTGGGGGGAGATGGTGTTGGGGGGAGATGGTGTTGGGGGGAGATGGTGTTGGGGGGGAGGTAGTGTGGGGGGAGATGGTGTTGGGGGATATGGTGTTGGGGGGAGATGGTGTTGGGGGATATGGTGTGATGGGGAAATGGTGTTGGGGGAGATGGTGTTGGGGGGAGATGGTGTTGAGGGAGAGATGGTGTTGGGGCGAGATGGTGTTGGGGGAGATAGTGTGGTGGAGATGGTGTTGGGGGGAGTTGGTGTTGGGGGAGGTGGTGTTGGGGGAGATGGTGTTGGGGGGAGATGGTGTTGGGGGGAAGATGGTGTTGGGGGAGATAGTGTGGGGGAGTTGGTGTTGGGGGGGAGATGGTGTTGGGGGAGGTGGTGTTGGGGGAGATGGTGTTGGGGGAGATGGTGTTGGGGGGAAGATGGTGTTGGGGGGGAGATAGTGTTGGGGGGGAGATAGTGTGGGGGGCGATGGTGTTGGGGGGGAGATAGTGTGGGGGGAGATGGTGTTGGGAGGGAAATAGTGTGAGGGGAGATGGTGTTGGGGGGAGATGGTGTTGGGGGAGATAGTGTGGGGGTAGATGGTGTTGCGGGGAGATGGTGTTGGGGGAGAGATGGTGTTGGGGGAGAGATGGTGTTGGGGAGATGGTGTTGAGGGAGATGGTGTTGGGGGGAGATGGTGTTGGGAGAGATGGTGTTGGTTGGAGATGGTGTTGGGGGGGAGATGGTGTTGGGTGGGAGATGGTGTTGGGGGAGAGATGGTGTTGGGGGGAGATGGTGTTGGGGGGAGATGGTGTTGGGGGAGATGGTGTTGGAGGGGAGATGGTGTGAGGGGGAGATGGTGTTGGGGGATATGGTGTTGGGGGGAGATGGTGTTGGAGGATATGGTGTGATGGGGAGATGGTGTTGGGGGTGATGGTGTTGGGGGGAGATGGTTTTGGGGGGAGATGGTGTTGGGGGAGATAGTGTGGGGGAGATGGTGTTGGGGGAGATGGTGTTGGGGGGGGAGATGGTGTTGGGGGAGATGGTGTTGGGGGAGATAGTGTGGGGGAGATGGTGTTGGGGGGAGATTTGGTTGGGGGGAGATAGTGTGGGGGAGATGGTGTTGGGGGGAGATGGTGTTGGGGGGGAGATGGTGTTGGGGGAGATAGTGTGGGGAGATGGGTTGGGGGAGTTGGTGTTGGGGGGAAATGGTGTTGGGGGGAGATGGTGTTTGGGGGGTGATGGTGTTGGGGGGAGATGGTGTGGGGGGGAGATGGGTTGGAGGGAGAGGTGTTGGGGGAAGATGGTGTTGGGGGAGATGGTGTTGGGGAGATGGTGTTGGGGGGAGATGGTGTTGGGGGAGATGGTGTTGGGGGGAGATGGTGTTGGGGGAGATGGTGTTGGGGGAGATGGTGTTGTGGGAGATGGTGTTGGGGGGTGATAGGGTTGGGGGGAGATGGTGTTGGGGGAGATGGTGTTGGGGGAGATGGTGTTGAGGGAGATGGTGTTGGGGGGAGATGGTGTTGGGGAGAGATGGTGTTGGTTGGAGATGGTGTTGGGGGGGAGATGGTGTTGGGTGGGAGATGGTGTTGGGGGAGAGATGGTGTTGGGGGGAGATGGTGTTGGGGGGAGATGGTGTTGGGGGGAGATGGTGTTGGGGGGGAGATGGTGTGAGGGGGAGATGGTGTTGGGGGATATGGTGTTGGGGGAGATGGTGTTGGAGGATATGGTGTGATGGGGAGATGGTGTTGGGGGTGATGGTGTTGGGGGGAGATGGTTTTGGGGGGAGATGGTGTTGGGGGAGATAGTGTGGGGAGATGGTGTAGGGGAGATGGTGTTGGGGGGAGATGGTGTTGGGGGGGGAGATGGTGTTGGGGGAGATAGTGTGGGGGAGATGGTGTTGGGGGGAGATTTTGTTGGGGGAGATAGTGTGGGGGAGATGGTGTTGGGGGGAGATGGTGTTGGGGGGGAGATGGTGTTGGGGGGAGATAGTGTGGGGGAGATGGTGTTGGGGGAGTTGGTGTTGGGGGAAATGGTGTTGGGGGGAGATGGTGTTTGGGGGGTGATGGTGTTGGGGGGAGATGGTGTTGGGGGAAGATGGTGTTGGGGGGAGATGGTGTTGGAGGGAGATGGTGTTGGGGGAAGATGGTGTTGGGGGAGATGGTGTTGGGGGGAGATGGTGTTGGGGGAGATGGTGTTGGGGGGAGATGGTGTTGGGGGAGATGGTGTTGGGGGAGATGGTGTTGGGGGAGATGGTGTTGGGGGAGATGGTGTTGGGGGAGATGGTGTTGGGGGGGTGATAGTGTTGGGGGGAGAGTGTGGGGAGATGGTGTTGGGGGAGATGGTGTTGGGGAGATGGTGTTGGGGGAGATGGTGTTGGGGGGAGATGGTGTGGGGGGAGATGGTGTTAGGGGAGATGGTGTTGGGGGGAGATGGTGTTGGGGGGGGAGGTAGTGTGGGGGGAGATGGTGTTGGGGGGAGATGGTGTTGGGTAGATATGGTGTTGGGGGGAGATGGTGTTGGGGGAGATGGTGTTGGTGGGAGATGGTGTTTGGGGGGAGATGGTGTGAGGGGGAGATGGTGTTGGGGGATATGGTGTTGGTGGGAGATGGTGTTGGGGGATATGGTGTTGGGGCGAGATGGTGTTGGGGGAGATAGTGTGGGGAGATTGTGTTGGGGAGAGATGGTGTTGGGGGGAGATGGTGTTGGGGAAGATGGTGTGGGGGGGAGATGGTGTGGGGGGGAGATGGTGTTGGGGGGAGATGGTGTTGGGGGGAGATGGTGTTGGGGGGAGATGGTGTTGGGGGGGAGATAGTGTGGGGGGAGATGGTGTTGGGGGGGAGATGGTGTTGGGGGGAGATGGTGTCTGGGGGGGAGATGGTGTGGGGGGATATGGTGTCTGGGGGGGATATGGTGTTGGGGGGGAGATGGTGTTGGGGGGAGATGGTGTTGGGGGGGAGATGGTGTTGGGGGGGAGATGGTGTTGGGGGGGAGATGGTGTTGGGGGGGAGATGGTGTTGGGGGGAGATGGTGTTGTGGGGAGATGGTTTTGGGGGGAGATAGTGTTGGGGGGGGAGATGGTGTTGGGGGGGAGATGGTGTTGGGGGGAGATGGTGTTGGTGGGGAGATAGTGTGGGGGGATATGGTGTCTGGGGGGAGATGGTATTGGTGGGGAGATAGTGTGGGGGGAGATAGTGTTGGGGGGAGATAGTGTGGGGGGATATGGTGTCTGGGGGGGAGATGGTGTGGGGGGATATGGTGTCTGGGGGGGATATGGTGTTGGGGGGGAGATGGTGTTGGGGGGAGATGGTGTTGGGGGGGAGATGGTGTTGGGGGGGAGATGGTGTTGGGGGGGAGATGGTGTTGGGGGGGAGATGGTGTTGGGGGGAGATGGTGTTGGGGGGGAGATGGTGTTTGTGGGAGATGGTGTTGGTGGGAGATGGTGTTGGGGGGAGATGGTTTTGGTGGGAGATGGTGTTGGGGGGAGATGGTGTTGGTGGGAGATGGTGTTGGGGGGAGATGGTGTTGGGGGGAGATGGTGTTGGGGGAGATGGTGTTGGGGGAGATAGTGTGGGGGAGATGGTGTTGGGGGGAGATGGTGTTGGGGGGAGATGGTGTTGGAGGGAGATGGTGTTGGGGGATATGGTGTGATGGGGAAATGGTGTTGGGGGGGAGATGGTGTTGGGGGGAGATGGTGTTGGTGGGGAGATAGTGTGGGGGGATATGGAGTCTGGGGGGGAGATGGTATTGGTGGGGAGATAGTGTGGGGGGAGATAGTGTTGGGGGGAGATAGTGTGGGGGGATATGGTGTCTGGGGGGGAGATGGTGTGGGGGGATATGGTGTCTGGGGGGGATATGGTGTTGGGGGGGAGATGGTGTTGGGGGGAGATGGTGTTGGGGGGGAGATGGTGTTGGGGGGGAGATGGTGTTGGGGGGGAGATGGTGTTGGGGGGGAGATGGTGTTGGGGGGAGATGGTGTTGGGGGGGAGATGGTGTTGGTGGGAGATGGTGTTGGTGGGAGATGGTGTTGGGGGGAGATGGTTTTGGTGGGAGATGGTGTTGGGGGGAGATGGTGTTGGTGGGAGATGGTGTTGGGGGGAGATGGTGTTGGGGGGAGATGGTGTTGGGGGAGATGGTGTTGGGGGAGATAGTGTGGGGGAGATGGTGTTGGGGGGAGATGGTGTTGGGGGGAGATGGTGTTGGAGGGAGATGGTGTTGGGGGATATGGTGTGATGGGGAAATGGTGTTGGGGGAGATGGTGTTGGGGGAGATGGTGTTGGGGGAGAGATGGTGTTGGGGGGAGATGGTGTTGGGGGGGAGGTAGTGTGGGGGGAGATGGTGTTGGGGGGAGATGGTGTTGGGGGGGAGATGGTGTTGGGGGAGAGATGGTGTTGGGGGGACATGGTGTTGGGGGAGATGGTGTTGGTGGGAGATGGTGTTGGGGGAGATGGTGTTGGGGGAGAGATGGTGTTGGGGGGACATGGTGTTGGGGGAGATGGTGTTGGTGGGAGATGGTGTTGGGGGGGAGATGGTGTGAGGGGGAGATGGTGTTGGGGATATGGTGTTGGGGGGAGATGGTGTTAGGGGATATGGTGTGATGGGGAAATGGTGTTGGGGGAGATGGTGTTGGGGGGAGATGGTGTTGGGGGAGAGATGGTGTTGGGGGATATGGTGTGATGGGGAAATGGTGTGGGGGGAGATGGTGTTGGGGGGAGTTGGTGTTGGGGGGGAGATGGTGTTGGGGGAGGTGGTGTTGGGGGAGATGGTGTTGGGGGGAGATGGTGTTGGGGGGAAGATGGTGTTGGGAGGGAAATAGTGTGAGGGGAGATGGTGTTGGGGGGAGATGGTGTTGGGGGAGATAGTGTTGGTGGGAGATGGTGTTGGGGGGGAGATGGTGTTGGGGGGGAGATGGTGTGAGGGGGTGATGGTGTTGGGGGATATGGTGTTGGGGGGAGATGGTGTTGGGGGAGATGGTGTTGGGGGGAGATGGTGTTGGGGGGAGATGGTGTTGGGGGGGAGATGGTGTGAGGGGGAGATGGTGTTGGGGGATATGGTGTTGGGGGATATGGTGTTGGGGGGAGATGGTGTTGGAGGATATGGTGTGATGGGGAGATGGTGTTGGGGGGAGATGGTGTTGGGGGGGAGATGGTGTTTGGTGAGATGGTGTTGGGGGGAGATGGTGTTGGGGGGGAGATAGTGTGGGGGGAGATGGTGTGTGGGGGGAGATGGTGTTAGGGGGAGATGGTGTTGGGGGAGAGATGGTGTTGGGGTGGAGATGGTGTTGGGGGGAGATGGTGTTGGGGGGGAGATAGTGTGGGGGGAGATAGTGTTGGGGGATATGGTGTTGGGGGGAGATGGTGTTGGGGGGAGATGGTGTTGGGGGAGACATGGTGTTGGGGGAGATAGTGTGGGGGAGATGGTGTTGGGGGGAGATGGTGTTGGGGGGAGATGGTGTTGGGGTGGAGATGGTGTTGTGGGGAGATGGTGTTGGGGGGAGATGGTGTTGAGGGGATATGGTGTAGGGGGGGAGATGGTGTGAGGGGGAGATGGTGTTGTGGGGAGATGGTGTTGAGGGGAGATGGTTTTGGGGGGAGATAGTGTTGGGGGGGGAGATGGTGTTGGGGGTGAGATGGTGTTGGGGGGGAGATGGTGTTGGGGGTGAGATGGTGTTGGGGGGGAGATGGTGTTGGGCGAGATGGTGTTGGGGGAGATGGTGTTGGGGGGAGATGGTGTTGGGGGGGAGATGGTGTTGGGGGAGATAGTGTGGGGGAGATGGTGTTGGGGTGGAGATGGTGTTGGGGGGGAGATGGTGTTGGGGGAGATAGTGTGGGGGAGATAGTGTTGGGGGGGGAGATGGTGTTGGGGGAGATGGTGTTGGGGGGGGAGATGGTGTTGGGGGGGAGATGGTGTTGGGGGGTGATAGTGTTGGGGGATATGGTGTGAGGGAAGGGAGATGGTTTACTCTCAGTCACCAGAGACAGGTATATTGATCATAACTGTATTACGGTATTTATTGACCACAAGAAGTCGTACATACGCTCTTGTTTTCGAAGGTTTACAAACATACAGAACAAATATATAAGACTTTGTAACTGTAATACAACATTATAATAAATAGATTGTTGTCATAAAAGTGTCATTTTCCAGACTATTCATTGCAGTTTATTGTTTTTCCTTCCTTTCTGATTAAATAAACAACAACAGAATATTGACCTTTTTGGTAAATAGCATGTGTAGGAATTCATGTGGTCAATCGTACACTCCACTTCCAATCCAATTTTGGTTTCCACTATAATTATATAACTTATATACCATTTCTCTGTAGGTTCTCAGAAAAGTGATGTATGAGTTTTGTTAGGCTTATATAAGGCTTAGTGTCCCTATAGGCATAGTGTCTGTGTGTCTCTCTGTCTCTGTCTTTGCCTCTCTCTTCTTTCTCTGTTTCAATTCCAACTCCCACCTCTCTCTCTCCCTCTCTCTCTATCCCCTTATCTCTCTCTCTCTCCCTCTCTCTCTATCCCCTTCTCTCTCTCTCTCTCTCTCTCTCTCTCTCTCTCTCTCTCTCTCTCTTTCTCTCTCTCTCTCTCTCTCTCTCTCTCTCTCTCTCATATGGTTGAATGTTAGGGGGATCACATAGTAAACTTAATTCCCCCTAAAGTATACCAGGAAGAAATAGTTTGTGGGAATCAGTTGCTCCAGATTCACCACCAACACTGCACTACTCCCCTCTTTACTTTAAAATGACACACACACACACACACACACACAAATAAAGGGACCTCAAGGAAACAATAAGTAAACACATCATATAATGATTTTCTTTATTTACATGAAAAAGTTACATATCTCAGTAGTGGATAACACTTCGAATTCCACCACAGACCCTCTCATCTTCCTTCCCAAAGAAGTGCACTCTCGAGCATAATGTCTCATCCATGGAGGTCTGATCCTATTTTTTTTTTAGTAATTGCCGCCATGACGTATCAGCTGCATGTGCGCCACAGACCCAGAGTTGCCAATTTATCACTTTTGGAGCTAGATTCGGCACAATATAGCTCTTACAATTTTTCTTTAGTGTCCCATTTGACAGCTGCTTTTCTGTGTTTTTGTTGCGCATTTCTTGGTAGTTTTAATTATTTCAGAATCGTGGCATAATAAAGAGTAATAAATAAATAACAATCAGAAGGTTTTGTGGGACATATATAAAAAATAACGCCTTTGTAGCGCTTTTCGGGAGTAAGTTTAGCCCCTTAAGAAAATTCCAGTTGGCAACTCTGCATAGACCGCAGTACTCGGTGCAGTTGGTGATTTGGTGCAAATTGCCAGGAGATTGAATAATCCCACAAAGATAAACGAAGTCCATGATGTTAGGTATAATCAAAAGGAGAGAGAACACAAGACAGACCTTAGTTACCACCATTATTTCACGAAATAAATGAGGTACAATAACGAGCACTAATAACTATTTGTTTGTGCTTAGAATACCTAGAGACCATAAATAAATGCACAATAAGATCTCCATTGGAATTACAGTACTTCGTTGGTGAATTGGACTGTTCAAAGCTTTAACCAAAGCTGTATACCTTAGTGCTCGTAACTGTATAAGGGGAAAAATGACAGTTGTCGTAAAGGAGTGCAATGTTTTTATATTAGTTATTTTTTCATGACGAGGATAAGCGCGAGTCATTAGTTAATCGGAATATGACGTCATGACACAAGGGAAACTCGTGAGTCGTGAGAGGCTGATATTTCACATAGTCATTATTTTCACTTCAACTTAATTTTTATTTTACTAGACTGAAACATTTTTTACTATAAAGTTAATCCTCTACCATTATTCTGTTTGTAACCAAAGAACCAAGTAAATATTTAATGAAATTAATGAAGTATAATGAAGTATAAAAAAGTGTAATGTCTTATAACAATAAAAGCAAGCTATGACGTCATACCTTTCGGAGTGTGATTGGTTAAATGGAGTTGACGTCATGACGAGAGAAAGGCGCCTAATTGTGCTAATATTTTAGATGGTGCCGAAATTAACAACAGTTTCGGAATATGCCTGCCGGACCTCTCTCCTCACACTTCCCTCGTCACCTTTATTGAATCCATATTCTTGATTCGGGAAGCAGTCATACACAGGTTTCAAGTTCACACCATTTTCCACGACTAACTAAACAGCTCCTGGGTCGTTACCATTGTGTAGGCTCGAATCACTTATCCCAGTCAGAGCCAGTGTCCTCACAATATTTTTATACTCTTAAATGTTTGGTGGTATCGTTCGAGAACCCCTTGACTCTGTGGGTGATAAACACTAGATCTTATATGTTTAATGCCAAGTCCCTTGAGAGAGTGCTGGAACATATGAGAACAAAAATTACTACCGTTGTCACTTTGAATTTCATAAGGAAATCCCACCTTTGTGAAAAATTTCAGCAATTCTCGTACTACAACTTTAACTGAAATGTTGTGAAGAGGGATGGTCTCGGGATATCTCGAAGCTATGTCCATTACAGTTAGTAGATAGACATGACCCTGAGAAGTCCTTGGCAAGGGTCCCACAATATCGATTACCACCCGAGTGAAGGGTTCCTCGAAAACAGGCAAAGGTGTACTGACAGACACCTTCTGATTTGGCTTCCCTGTTATTTGACATGTATGGCAGGTGTGGCAGTGATCCGCTACATCCTTTTTATTATTTATCCAGTAAATATTATTGTGGATTCTATCTAATGTCTTCCGCACCCCTAAATGCCCAGCCAGAGGTGTGTCATGTGCCACCTCTGAAATATGCTTTCTACAAACTTTTGGCACTATAATCTGATGGACGTCCCACGCTCCACAGATTGGTGTGATGGACGCCACCTTCGCCATAAAATGCCATTTTAAAAGTAAATACAATCACCCGTTTCATCATATGACTCCTCCTCAATCACAGCTTGGGCAGCCAACTCTTTACATTCATCATCCAGTTTCTGAAGTTGTGCTATACCACCAGGACAACTGAGAGGAATATCACCACTGTCATCCAAGTTCCTCACCTCCCTAGGCTCATGGAGTATACCAAAGGTTTCTTCATTATGACATACATTCATTCTGTCAGTCATACAGTCCTTACATGTTTCAGAACATACAGTAGAGTCAGAGGGGATAGCAACTTTAGCCATAGATCTAGTGACCGCGCACACACTAAACACTTGAGGCATCTCCCTTTCAAGCTGACGAGTCAGTGGCTCATCTACAGGGTCGACTGTCAGGATAGGATCCGTCTTCCTTACCCTCCCTTTACACAAGTCGTTACCTAATAATAAATCGACCCCAGGATGAGGGTTCCTCAAGAGTGTACGGTTAGCGGCGGTATCTCCACAGACCTCAGAGGGTCTGTTACAACCACACTCCTGTCAGAATCTTGTACAGTTTCATTATCAATCATAGCCGCAGCTGCATTCACTCTTTCACCCAACAGCTTCGTGCCATATGTCCTGCCTTACCACAATATGTACACATTAAATTTGCATGAGAATGATTGACAATTCTATTCAGGTTTACATTGCCTTGAGCGTAAGTACTAGTTTTGCCATGGGAGAGGGAGTAAGCCTGCTGGGAGATAGTGGGTGAGGTCTTGGACTGGATTGTAGCAGGCAGGTAGGTCGAACAGGCTTTCTTCTCCTTGTATATCTAAGGCTAGGAAGGAAGGAAGTAAAGTCTGCAGTGGTGAGTTTAGATCTAGCTTTATTTACATGAGCAGGTTCTTATATAGGTACATACAGGACATAGGTCTACATATATCCGCCAATCAGCGGCGATGGGGGGAGTTATGGGATCGCTTGTGATCATGAGGTGGCGGACGTCGTAGGCTCGCCACGTCCTTCCACATAGGATCACAGATCCGCAAATATGACATGATTTTCATCTGAATTCTTATTAGTTTTTCTAAATCTTTGTCTATATGCTTCAGGTCGTAGTCTATATGCATCTAAAATGGCTCATGACCTCTATATACTCACTACCGGTAAGATCCGGTGGACCCCCAGGAGTTGGAGGTATCTGGAAAGTGTTGGTTTCCATATCGAAATTACGTACATAGTCATCAGGAAAATTCTCCTTCACCTCACCACCTACGGCTCTACCTTCCTGGGGCCCAGAGTCCCGTGAATAATGAATTCCAAAGATCTCTTGTTTGATTATCTTCAACAACTGAAACTTCGCTTTATCAGAGGTACTGACAGGAAGGTTCAGATGCTCAGCTAGAATTAGAAGTTCATCCCTAGTTAACGAATCAATAGATTCAGTTGATGGTTTTAACAACATAAAATTTTGGGCATCTTCCTGATTAATTATTACTGGAGATATTTAGAAAATTTAACAAATAAAATTGAAACAAGCAGCGGTAAATGGATTCAGAATCCTGGTCACGGCTGCAAACTGTAACGTCCTTATTGGATCAGTTATGATCTAGGCTGATTACCGTTCAATAGGAAACGTAAATGTGTGTTGCACTTACAGAATGACACACTATAATTACAATTTCTTGAACTTACTAAACAACTTTACAACAAAACAATCAAAATCAAAACAAGAGTATATTATCATAAAGTTTACATGTATAATTACCCAGGTATTGAATAATAGATTCCAAACCATCCACTACTTATTACAAACACTAATATCACATAAATAATTACAATTTGGTCACCATATAATAGTTACAATAATAATAATTACCTCTCAGTAGCCTTCACCAGTCAACTCCATACTTAGTTACAATAATAACACTTATTGGTTAATAACACTCAGTGGTTAAAGCTACGGTCACACTGGCCATTTGTACCCTGGGACAAGGTTTAAAGAATACAAGGTTAACCCGCTCGTGGGAACTGCGCATGGTCGTGACGTCACTTGGTAATCGGGGGTTGGGATGAAGGGGGAGCAAGGAAATTAGATGAAAGAAAACTGAAGAACGTGATGGAAAGGCCAAACTATGTCAAACTCGCATGTTCCAGACTATAATATAATTTTTCTTTCACTCTCTCTCTATATATAAAGGAATTCCTCAGTTGTAAATAAATTATGTAATTGTTTAATAAATTTTATTGAAACATATTTTAGTAGTTGTGCAATTAAACTATGCTAAATAAAAATCATCCACTAAAGAACACAGTTTGGCCGGGACTGGCAGATTCAAGAGCTCGTACATTAGATTTCTCTTGTAATCACTCGATTTAAAATGAAGGCTGCACATCCTTGCATTTTTAACATTTATACAAGTCTCGCTCTTGCATGCAGCAATCCACTTTTGTTGCATATCCTCACATTTTGGGAAGCGATGAAACTTAATAGCCTCATTTTCTTTCTCCCTCTGATTTGACTTGCATCCTCTCATCGAACACTTGGCCATGTCAGCGCGTAGTGAGAGAGCTCCAGTGATGTGAAGGCAGGTGAGGTTGAGAATAGAGTGACCTGACTTCATCCCCTGGACCCTCACTCGATTCAGCCGTGACACGTCATGCGCGGACTGGACCATTTTAAGGCCTACGCGGGTTAACCTTGTATTCTTTAAACCTTGCCCTGGGAGACCCAAGTGTAGAGCAGCGTTGGATGCTGTCCCTTGGAAGTTTTTGGTCACACTACAGAAAGTAGAATCATCAGCCCAGTCCAAGTATATCAAGCTACAAAGAGTAGTGCACAATGGAGGACGAGGAACATGCTCGAAACTATGACTATTTTTACAATTGCAGCATCCTACGCTCACATAAAACGGAAAACAAATAACGTGAACAGACTGTGGGTCAAACTAGAGACCCTATATTATAGAGAGACTGGACACCTAAATTTTGTGCTGCTCGCTGATTGGCTGAATATATAGGCCGTCATGTGGGATACTGTTGTCTTCAGTGTTGCCAGGTCTTTTGGCAGTGCTAGACGAAATTTCCCTATAACTTCAACATCAGAATTTCCCTTTTTACCTCAATTATTCCCTGTTTACTCTGATACCCTGTTTACTCTTTGGTATTTCGTCTGATAGAAAATTCCCTGTTTACTCTTGAACAATCTTTAATTATTATCTCCATGTGTGGACTTCAATATTCCCTAAAACATAAATTTCCCTGCACCTGGCAACACTGATCGTCTTTCAGTCAACCGCCTTTGTTTAGTAGCGTCGTCTGGCAACTCGTCACGTCCTATTATGTGCTTTAAATAACGCATACATGGTATAATAGTATTTATAACTTCAGGGATCTTATAGAATTAAAAAATATATACCTGTATATGGAAAAAATGCAACTTTCGTCAATATTTTGCCCACGAATGTCAACAATAGATTACTAACTGGTAGTATCTGGCATCTTCACAAACTTGAGAGGTATCGCGGAAAACTAGATAAAAAAAACAAAGATGGCGGTGTCCAGTCTCTCTATATCTAGGGTCTCTAGGTCAAACCATGGATGGCAAGAAAGAGGAAAAGTGTGAACAACAACCTAATTCACGAGATGCGCCAAGAAGATGGACGTAGTTTTTATGACTATCACGGAATGTCAAGAGAGAATTTTCAAGAGCTTCTGAACTTGGTATCATTGTATTGGTAGCAAGAGTGTTCTCAAATCAAAGTTTATAGAATAATTTTGTTATCGAGAAAAAAGGTATTTATGTATTATTTACGCTAATTTGATATATTTATTTACTATTTGTCATTATTTTTCAAAATAAGTTAAGTACAATCACATATTTTTACTAACAATAGTTTTAAAGTTCCTTCATTCTAACCTTGGGCTTGGAAGCAAACGACCCTACTCGTGTTGGGATACCTTGTAAATCTCCAAGCAAAACTCTCCAAGGTTGGGCGAAAATCCTACTCTCCCATGGGATCCAAGCATTTTTTGACCAGTGTGACCGCTGCTTAAACCATCTCACATCACCCAGTACTCCAGCCGGCTTGTATACAAGAAACAATTGTCAATACAGGTTGTATCCTATCTCGTGTGCAGAACTAGACTCCCGGACCTCTCTCCTCACACTTCCCTCGTCACCTTTGTTGAATCCATATTCTTGATTCGGGAAGCAGTCATACACAGGTTTCAGGTTCACACCATTTTCCACGACCAACTAAACAGCTCCTGGGTCGTTACCATTGTGTAGGCTCGAACACATGTTAGTCCCTCAGACGTTTATACAGCTGGGTTCTTCCAGTTGTTACAATGTGTGTAGTGGTTTTATTATTCCTCTCCAGACTAACCACCATTTAAGAATGGTGGCGCTGTTCGACGGCTGCCCCAGCGCTAGAGCTCCCGACTTTATCCTCTTTTTACAACCTTTTCTCACAAGTCTGCACTTATTGGACTATTCTACAGTAACCTTGAATGCCTCTAGAGCAACTCTAACACTAGGGAACCAGAAAATGTACGTGCTTTGTGGTGTAATTCAGTGTGTTCTGATGATGACTGCAGCCACGAACGTAAACATCCAGTACGACAGTGCTTCCATACTCAGCCTGCGACCCCCGCTGGACTCACCTTTACCTGCGGAGTTCATTAATGATGTAAGCAGATTACAAGAAGTACAGGCAAGTCACAACGAGAAGGAATACTCCGAAAACACAGAGATCCCAATATACCAATGTAAATAATGTTAAGTCTAATGTGATAGTCACCAACACAGGAGCCCCCTAAGGTTGTGTATTGTCCCCAGTTCTGTTCACCTTGTAGACTGATGATTGTACAATTATATAATATGCTGACGATACAGATATCTTTGGAAAAAATGTTAATGATAAAAAATTATGAAGGCTATTTATCTCGGGTTAAAAAATTTGTTGATTGGAGTAAACAAAATTTTGTGGAGCCCAATGTAAAGAAACTAAGGAGATGATATTAGATTTTAGAACTAAAAATAAACATGTACCAGACCTATTAACAATTGAGAAAGAAAACGTAGAAAGAGTAAACCAGTATAAGTATTTGGGCTTTATGATCGATGAACAGTTGAAGGGCAGTGTTCATACATATATGGTGTCAAGGAAATGTAACCAAAGATTACACTTTGTACGTATCTTGCGTAACCTACAGGTAAATAAAACGATCATTAGCCTATTTTATAAATCAATATTAGAATCAGTCATGATAACATTGGGATCATTTAACTGGCTGTAGTACACACGTGTGTAATTCCTTCCAGTTTGATGCACACACATAATTATAGTTGAAATATATAACGTTGTTGGTATACGTTGACACATCGTTATCATCCGTTAATGACAGTCTTGATATTACATTATGATACAATGTTAGTATTCGCTAATGATGCTTTGTAATATACGGTCCATTACACACTGCTTATACCATTACTAACACTAATAATAACCATTGACAAATAGATAATAACTGGCAATTACTCACTATTGATGACGTATACAGCGACGGTGTGGTTATAGTCGTTGGCTTGTGAGCAGGTGTAATTCCCAGAGTCCTTGGTGGTAGCAGCTTGGATGAGTAGTCTAGACACTGTTGACTCCCCTGTCTGTTTGTTGGTCACCTCTACTCGTACCCCAGATCCCTGCCCCTGGTTGTAATTCAGCACCTGGAGAGAGAGAGAGAGAGAGAGAGAGAGAGAGAGAGAGAGAGAGTTAGTGTGTGTACAGTTGTTACATACCAATTCACAGGACATTCACCGTTGTTGTCAATCGGCGGGTCAGAGTTACCTCAGATCTAAGCACGTGTCGTGTGAAGGAAGTGAAGACCAGGCCGGTGGTGAGAGACACCTGACATCCATACTGGTGAGGGGATTAGGAATAGTTACATAAGCATCAGGGGTGTGGGAAGAAAGCCAAATCTCACTGATGCATAGAACATCTATATTTCTTTCACTTATTAAAATCTTTACTTCATCAAAATTTGCTTGCAATGATCGTGCATTAACATGTTCAATAGTGAGTGAGTCCTTTAATATTGAGTTAGGTATACGGTCGGCTTGGTCGTCTTTGCCACACCCCTATACGCTATAGGAGTTACAAAGCTTATTCTTATGACCAAATTGATTACAATTATTACATTGAATTTTGTGATCATAACGACAGTTAGATTGGTGGTGGTTAAACTCTCCACAATTATAACAACCATATCGGGGTTTTGCGTGTCGGTGGCGGAGAGGATACTCATGTGGTACTTCTTGATCATGCCTTCTCCTGTGACTCCCCTCGTGTGCCTGTGCCCTGTGTGGTGATGATCTGGGTGGTGAGGCATCACGTTCCTCCAGTACTTCTCACCTGCTCCTGTAGGTGTGGTGAGAGGGGGGCAGTGATGAAGGAGGGAGTGTCCTGGCTGCCCGGGGATTAGCACTGGTCAGGTGAGGTCTGTTGTTGCTGGCTTCATGTCCCCAGTGTATATGGGGTTCAGTGTTGGGGGGAGGGTTTGTCCTGTGGTCACGTAGATTATCCCTTCGAGTCAGGTGAGGTCGTCGTTTTCTGTCCACCTGACGCCACCCGCCATGGTCAGAGTCCCACATTGGGGGGTTGATGGTGGTGGAGGGGGGGGGGTCGGGTGTGCTTCTGGGGTTGTCTGCACGTGGTTGACTGATGTTTGATACACTGCTTGAATTTTTCTTAATTTGGTCCCATTTTATACAGTAATTGAAGGCTGGGTATTGTGTAGATATTGCCTTTAGTAACCTCACAACCCCAGTCCTTGACAGCAGTGAGCCTTGGTGTTCCCCATGTGTATCAAAGCACTTCTCATGTATTTCTCCTGTCCCAAGTCGGAAGGAGAGGTTAGGGTTAATGATGGTGATGTCATTGTCATCAGCCCACTTCTGAATGTTATCATTTAATTCATTTATTTTTGCAAGAAGTGTGTCGGATTGTATGGTCGGTGAAATTTGGGAAACACATATGTCCATATTTTCATTTTTGCTTTTTAGTTCACTTATAAGTGCACTCAGATTGTCTATTACATCTGACGGGGCTCTATTTTCCATCACATCGAATAGACCGCCGTATATTATGCATTGTTGTGGAGACCATGACAGTTTTTCTTGCACCCAACACTTCAGGAGGTCTATATTTGCCTCATGTAAGGTTCTAATGGCACATTGTTTTTGAAGATCGGACACTTTAATGTATTTAAGATTTACATTACCAAGAAATAATACCTGTTTAGTTGTGTTGGTCTTGTTTGGCGTTACATCGGTTTTGGTGCTTGATTTTTCTTCCAGTTTCTTAAGTCTTGTGAGTAAGTCTTCCATCTGGACATGAATGGTATTTGGCTGGTCTGGGGTGAGGCAATGCCCTCTGGACTCTAAGGCCTGACACCCGTAGTTTTAAAAAAATTGAGGGCCCTTACTGGAGCTCTATGTACCCTCCAAACTACTCCAGGCAACAGATTCCCTATTCGAAACACTGAAGCATTTTGTAGCCTGGATTATTTGGAGGGTTCATAGAGCTCCAGTAAGGGCCCTCAAATTTTTTAAAACTACGGGTGTGAGAGCTCAATGTCTGAGTCATCACTTGTTGGCTGTCAGGTCGCCGCGTCTCCCACTCACAAATAACTTTTCTTTGTTATTCATCATCTTTATACTGAATCAATATCATTGGTTTAGTAAATAATTATGTATTAGCGTCTTTTCCAATATCAGTATCCCTTACTCTTGGCTGATGTAAGTAATCTTGAAGTATAATGGAGGAAAATAAATGCTGAGAGACTTGGGGAGGGTAACAACATTTATTTATACATGTTTTTATACTGGTGATTTGAGACCCATGTTATTTTGTTAATGTTTCCAACTTTCTTTTTTTTAACAGTTCTGTTATTACTAATTTTGTCGTTGATTCTTGCACAATAATTATTCAATAAGGCATTAAAGGATGAATATATTAACATTTACTGGATTTTTTCTGTCGTGTCCCATATCACAGTCATTTACGGGCAAGAAGACATCATTGTCAGCGAGGGTATTCAGTGAAATATCTGTAGCTAAATTTTTTTGACTGATTGATATAATGAAATCAGGACAATGTACGAGTTTGTTAATGGTTAAGTATGTAAACATTACTACATTAACCACTGACTCATGTGGATATATCAGTCCTCCTCTACTAATACCTTGTATATATATATATATATATATATATATATATATATATATATATATATATATATATATATATATATATATATATATATATATATATATATATATATATGTAGGTCTTTGCATGCGGTACACTTCATCTTTTTTACAACACCATAAACACAATAACCAGCCATGAAGGTATGTGATGACTGGCAGGAGATCCATACATTGGTCAATATTATCTTGATTTATATCAATATTAAATTACTATATTCACCGAGTCCTGGTTTTGCATACAGTCTCAGATTGTTTCATCAAAATTCCTTAGTTCTATTTCCTTATTGTGAAATGGTAATCTGAGAACAGACATTAACCTAATTTTTTTTCGCTCTCAAAAACCTGCCTCAATGAAATATGGTTACACCCAAAAAGTCGACGGTATTCACCAAATCTATTTTCTCGTCAATATGTCTAAAATTTTCAGGCAAAACATATTTCATACTTAGTTTTTCTATACAATATTATGTAACCTCCATTATTGTACTGGTTGTGTGTTTAAAAGCAGTGAAGGTTTCCTCCATTTCCAGGTAATTTATTCCAAAGTTCTAGCCACATATGAAATTTACTTAAGAAAATGTATTTTTATCATTTAAAGTTAGTGGAATGGCATACTTGTTTCTATGGCAAATTCCTTTCTCAGGATGCTTAACGTTCATTATGGTCCACCAGTGCAAAATTACTTTAACAAGCACTGGCTTCGCCAGCCACGGCTACGCCGTGGGTGCTTTTGCCTGCGGCGCTGCTCGCTTCGCTCACACCGCCCCCCCCCACCCACCCACACCCAAACCCCAACCCCAACCCCACGCCCCCACCCCCACTCCCACCCCACGCCCCCACTCCCACCCCCCTACCCCACGCCCCCACCCACACCCACACCCCTACCCCACGCCCCCACCCCTACCCCACGCCCCCACCCCCACCCACACCCCTGCCCCACGCCCCCACCCCTACCCACACCCTTACCCCACGCCCCCACCCCTACCCCACGCCCCCACCCACGCCCCCACTCCCACCCCCCCACGCCCCCACCCCACGATCCTACCCCCCCAACGCCCCCCCACCCCCACCCCACCCACACCCACACCCCCCAATCAGATGTCACACCAGGTAGTGAAGATGTCAAGTAGTGAATATGACAAGTAGTCAAGATGTGTTGAAGTGTCACAATTACCACTACCTCCCACCCATCCACCCACATATCTCTTCCAAATAATAGTGAAGATGTTTTGCCTTTCCAGACTCGACGGATACAAAGCCTTCCATGTTAGTTTGTGTGTATATTTGAGAAGACAATAGGGGAACATAACACTTTAGTCGCCTTGCAGTTTCATTCACTGAATGTACGTACATAAATAGACTCTCTCACAAGGTTTAAAATGTGCAAATACACATATTCAGTGGGAACACGTGGCCTATACTGAGTACTTGACAGCCAACAGGAGATGACTCATCGCCAAGCCCACCACCCATCGCTCAGGCCTTATATTCCAGAGGGCATTGGGTGAGGGTTGGTGCTGCCTCACGTGGCGTAGTAGATAATTCCAGTGCTGTTACTCGCTCACTTAACTGTTGTAATATATCACTAATTTACTTCATTTGTTCATTTACTATTTTCAATTCACTTTTAGGAGCCACATCATCTCTTGGGTGATCACTGATTATTTCCGTAGGTGTGGCACTGGTCGAGTTTGTGTTTTTATATTGATTCATTATTTTTTTCTATTAGTATATCTTTGTTCACCCAAACATTTGTTATTCCTAAATCGCGGCACTGTTTCTGAAGTTGTGTCTTGGTGTAGTTTAAGTCCAGAAATTCTACAGTGGGATTTGTTAAAGATGGTGTGGAGTAGCGTTCCTTCTCATTTGGCTGGGGTGTCGCCATATTTCCGGAGGAGGAGCGAGCGACACACGTCCACTCTCGATGAATGACAGAGAGAGAGAGAGTGGGTTGGGTTGGGATGGAAGGGGAGGGGACAGGATTGGTAGGGGAGGGGATAGGGTTGGCAGGAAGGGGATGGGGTTGGCAAGAAGGGGATAGGGTTGGCAGGAAGGGGATGGGGTTGGCAGGAAGGGGATGGGGTTGGCAGGAAGGGGATGGGGTTGGCAGGAAGGGGATGAGGTTGGCAGGAAGAGGATGGGGTTAGCAGGGAGGAGATAGGGTTGGCAGGAAGGGGATGGGGTTGGCAGGGGAGGGGATAGGGTTGGCAGGAAAGGGATGGGGTTGGCAGGGGAGGGGATAGGGTTGACAGTGGAAAGGTTTCGATGGCAGGAAGAGGCATGGGTTCCAGGGAAAGTGGTGGATTTGCAGGGAGTGAGTTTGGTTGACAGGGGAGGGGGTTGGGTTGGCACGAGAGAGACTTGGAAGGAATAAGGCGGAGAGAGAGAGAGAGAGAGAGAGAGAGAGAGAGAGAGAGAGAGAGAGAGAGAGAGAGAGAGAGAGAGAGAGAGACAGAGAGAGAAATGTACTAGAAGAGGCTGTAAGGGGGGTGGGAGGAGGGAAGAAGTTGAGGGGAAGGGGAGATAAATTGATTGAGGGCTCAGGGGAAATGGGAGTGAAAAAAGAAAAAGGAAACTGGAGGAAGGAAAGGAGAGACAAGATGTAGAGGGGAAAGGAAATAGACAAGTGTTGGAAACGGTAGGTAATACGAGGTGGAGGAAGGATGAAAAGAGGGATGGAAGGAGAACAAGGAAGGAGAGAAGAAGGATACAAGGTGAAAGTTTACTCCTGAACTTAATAAGAAATTATGAAAGGTGAAACGACTGTAACTGTGGTGGAGACGCGAACGTGGATAAAAAGAGAGGAGATTATTACTCAATAATAATAAGAATAAGAATAAGAATAAGAATAAGAATAAGAATAAGAATAAGAATAAGAATAAGAATACTAATTAATAATACTAATTAATAATACTAATTAATAATACTAATTAATAATACTTAATACTTAATACTTAATACTTAATACTTAATACTTAATAATAATAGTAATAATAATAGTAATAGTAATAGTAATAGTAATAGTAATAATAATAGTAATAATAATAGTAATAATAATAGTAATAATAATAATAATAGTAATAGTAATAGTAATAATAATAATAATAATAATAATAATAATAATAATAATAATAATAATAATAATAATAATAATAATAATAATAATAATAATAATAATAATAATAATAATAATAATAATAATAATAGTAATAGTAATAGTAATAGTAATAGTAATAGTAATAATAATAATAATAATAATAATAATAATAATAATAGTAATAGTAATAGCAATAGCAATAGCAATAGCAATAGCAATAGCAATAATAATAATAATAATAATAATAATAATAATAATAATAATAATAATAATAATAATAATAATAATAATAATAATAATAATAATAATTAATAATAATTAATAATAATAATAATAATAATAATAATAATAATAATAATAATTAATAATAATAATAATAATAATAATAATAATAATAATAATAATAATAATAATAATAATAATAATAATAATAATAATAATAATAATAATAATAATAATAATAATAATAATAATAATAATAATAATAATAATAATAATAATAATAATAATAATAATAATAATAATAATAATAATAATAATAATAATAATAATAATAATAATAATAATAATAATAATAGTAATAGTAATAGTAATAGTAATAGTAATAGTAATAGTAATAGTAATAGTAATAGTAATAGTAATAGTAATAGTAATAGTAATAGTAATAGTAATAGTAATAGTAATAGTAATAGTAATAGTAATAGTAATAGTAATAGTAATAGTAATAGTAATAGTAATAGTAATAGTAATAGTAATAGTAATAGTAATAGTAATAGTAATAGTAATAGTAATAGTAATAGTAATAGTAATAGTAATAGTAATAGTAATAGTAATAGTAATAGTAATAGTAATAGTAATAGTAATAGTAATAGTAATAGTAATAGTAATAGTAATAGTAATAGTAATAGTAATAGTAATAGTAATAGTAATAGTAATAGTAATAGTAATAGTAATAGTAATAGTAATAGTAATAGTAATAGTAATAGTAATAGTAATAGTAATAGTAATAGTAATAGTAATAGTAATAGTAATAGTAATAATAATAATAATAATAATAATAATAATAATAGTAATAGTAATAGTAATAGTAATAGTAATAATAATAGTAATAGTAATAGTAATAGTAATAGTAATAGTAATAATAATAGTAATAATAATAGTAATAGTAATAGTAATAGTAATAGTAATAGTAATAGTAATAGTAATAGTAATAGTAATAGTAATAGTAATAGTAATAGTAATAGTAATAGTAATAGTAATAGTAATAGTAATAGTAATAGTAATAGTAATAGTAATAGTAATAGTAATAGTAATAGTAATAGTAATAGTAATAGTAATAATAATATGCATATTTTCATCTCCTAACAAACAATATACACAATAACATCAACAAATCAAAACTGCACATATGGAAGGTAATGTTCTAAGGAATACACAACACACAATTTATTATGTATGAGGAAGATCCCACCACATAAATGTATACGTAAGAACACACACACACAATCTGACTAACCTTGTTGCCATGGTACCAGAGTATGAAGGGCTTGGGATAATACGTAATGAGGCAGGTGAGGTTGATGACTGAGCCCACAGTAATGTACTGGTCTGGTCCACCCAACACTACTGCCTTGGGTACTGTAAACAAATAATGGTTCTGTGAGGAATGGATAATAAAATGTACTGGTCTGGTCCACCCAACACTACTGCCTTGGGTACTGTAAACAAATAATGGTTCTGTGAGGAATGGATAATAAAATGTACTGGTCTGGTCCACCCAAATAATGGTTCTGTGAGGAGTGGATAAAAAAGTGGGAGAAGAATTGGTGAGAGAGTGTGAGGAATGAGGAGGTTTCTGTGGGGGATGGATAAAAAAGTGGTGAGAGTGTGTGAGGAATGAAGGGGAAATTAGGAGAGAGATGATAGGAAGAGATGGATGTATAAATGGAGAGAGAGAGTTACATAGAATCACAGACCACAACAAACCTTACGGTCCACACGGGGTGATCTGATTAAAAGGTTACTGGTAGAGAATGAATTTCTCCCCAGTGATAGTCGTAGGTAAGGATAGCAAAGTAGAAGGCTCTCTCCCCACCCTCTACTCCAACCGGCCTGAGCCGTACTGGATATAAAGTTAGGAGTCAGAACCTTGTGGAGTTGGTAGAGAAAACTCCACAAGGAAATTTTACAGGAAAGATAGAAAGTAGTTGAAATTTGGCTAACTTGCCACCTGTAATGGGCAAAAATTATTCATTAGTAAACATCGAAAGTCGGGGATTAGATGCAAGGTGTTTATCTAAGCGGCGTTTGAATCTGTCTACTGTGTTACATTCTATTACGTTACGGGGAGAGAGAGAGAGAGAGAGAGAGAGAGAGAGAGAGAGAGTTACAAGGAGTTACAAGTACCCTAGAAGACCTTACGATCCATACAAAGAGGGTACCTGTGGGTTTAGTTGTGCAAGTATGTGACCGTCCTTGAATGTGTCATGTGAAACCATCAAGGAACACTGACACAACAGCTTAAACACCTGGACGGTGGTTTAAGACTTTGTCTAATCTGGACTTGAACTGATCCACAGAGTTGCTGTTGACTACATCAGCAGGAAGCGCGTTCCAAGTACCGCAGATACTGTATGTAAAGAATTTACCACACTGATCACGGTTGTATCGCTTCAGTTCAAGTTTATAGCCATGATTCCTGGTTGTTCCCTCACTGAGTTGGAAAATGTCCCTGTAGTCTACATTGTCAAAGCCTCGTAGTATTTTAAACACTTCGATAAGCTGACCACGCAGTCTCCGAGTTTCCAAAGAGAACAGGTTGAGTTCTACCAACCGATCTTCATAGCTCTTGTGTCTAAGAGAGGGTATAAGTTTGGTTGCCCTGGCTTGCACTCGTTCCAATCTCGTAATATCCTTTCGGTAAGAAGGACTCCAAAACTGGACTGCATACTCCAGGTGCGGTCGGACAAGGGAATTGTACAGACAAAGTACTATCTCCTTGTTCCGGTATCCAAACTGTCGCTTTATGTACCCTAACATCCTTTGGGCTTTCTTCTCTGCCTCAATACACTGCTTTGAGAACTTGAGGTCGCTAGTGATAGTTACACCCAAGTCTTTCTCAGTAGCAGTGCTTACGAGAGCATTGCCCTTAAGGGTATACTCTGTTCGAGGGTTTCTGTGGCCTATATGCATAACTTTGCATTTGTTCACGTTAAATGGCATTTGCCACGTGTCAGACCACTCCCCGATCTTCCTAAGATCTTCTTGTAAGCGGGTAGTATTTCCTTCTTTCGCGACATTCATACCAAGCTTAGTATCATCGGCGAATTTGGAAATCTTGGCAACCATGTCACCATCCATATCATTAACATAGATGATAAACAGTAGTGGTCCCAGAACAGAACCTTGGGGAACACCGCTAGTAACGGGAACCCACTCTGAAGCCTGTCCATTCACTACTACCCGCTGCCGTCTGTCACTTAGCCAGTTCTCTATCCAATTTGCCACATTTTCGTCTATGCCCAGTGCACGCACTTTCCGAAGGAGGCGGCGGTGGGGTACCTTATCAAAGGCTTTCTGAAAGTCTAAGTAGACAACATCGACCGCTTTGTCCTGATCATGCTCACTGAAAACAAAATGGAAGAATTCCACCAGATTTGTGAGGCATGACCCGGGCTGCCGGAACCCATGCTGGGAACCCCTCAGAAGCAAATTTGATTCTAAGTGTGCCGTTATTTTGTCCACCATGATGCTCTCCATGAGTTTACAGACTATCAAGGTTAAACTGATGGGTCTGTAGTTTGACGGTTGGCTAGCATCTCCCTTCTTGAAGATAGGAGTCACCTCTGCCTCACGCCAGTCTCTAGGAATGCATCCAGTCTGAAATACCCTGTTGAAGACCATGCACAGGTGCCGTAATACTTCACCATGCACTTCTTTCAACACTCTAGGTAAGAACCTATCCGGACCGGGGGACTTGTTTGCCTTTAATTCGATTAATTTTCTCTCAATTTCTTCTCGGGTGAAGACCATTGACTCCAACTTCTCACTGGAGAAGTCCAAAGGTTCGGGAATAAGACCACTCTCCTCAGAGAACACTGAAGAGAAGTATTCATTTAAGAGGTTAGCATTTTCTGCATCAGAGTGCATCAATGCTCCATCCTCATTCACCAAGGGACCGATCCTGCATCGGATTGGTTTACGGCCATTCACATAACTGAAAAACTCCTTGGGGTTCTCTTTGCAAAGTCTAGCCACACGGACCTCCTCAGCACGCTTAGCCACCCTTATTTTGGACTTCACATTTCGATTCAGTCTTCTATGATCGTCAAAGTCCCCAGATGTCTTCGTTCGACGGTATGCTGTTCTCCTCTCCCTTAGTAGGTTACGGATTTCCCGATTAATTAAACCACTTCGGTTGAATGAACTTCTGACCTGTTCCCTTCAGAGGAATAAAGCACGACTGAAGCTCCATGAAGGAAGACAAGAATGACCTCCACAGATCATCAGCACTCTCTCCCTCCTCTAGTTCCATTTCAGCAACGCCTTCACGAAGACCTGCAAAGTTCGCTCTCCCCATGTCTAATTTTCTGTGCACCGGGGTCACGATCTCCATATTAGGGACTTTAGCTAAAAATCTTATAAGCTTGTGGTCGCTTCCACCTATTTCTTCATTTACAGAGAGGTCTTGAATGATGTCATCCTCAGAGGTGAGGACCAAGTCGAGTATGTTATCACCTCTTGTTGGCTCCCTTACCCACTGAGTGAGGAATTCATCATTTACAAACTCAAAGAGTGGTGTGTTCTCAGCAGAGGGCTCTCTGGTTTCCCAGTCAACATGTGTGTTGAAGTCCCCCATAAGGATGCACACCCTGCCATCCACTAGTTCACCCAGCAACTGGTACAGGTCCCTGTCGATCTCACTGAGTTGTCCAGGGGGTCTATAAAGCAGCAGGGTACTGTATTTTGCAGTGCATATTTCTAGGTCAACTCCAAGGAGCTCGTGGTTAGAAGTGATGTTGCAGGTCGTCGATTTGATGGAGTTCTTTACATACACCAGCACACCACCACCCCCTCTGTCTTCTCTATCTTTGTGGAAGAGTTGGTAGCCTGGAATCATGAATTCCCCTTCAAGATCTCTGTCTGAGGTTCTCAACCATGACTCCGTTATGGCCACCATCTCAGGTTCCTCTGTCGCAACGAGGGCCCGCAGTTCCAAAAACTTGTTTCGGATGGACCTGGCGTTGAACAATAGAACCTTTAGGAAACCCCCAACTGCAGGGCTCCCTATTCTCTTCCGTTTCCCGGTTTGGTCGCTGTCTTGGTAGTGCTGGGGATATCCTTCTTCAGGATCTCGGCGAATGTCTTCTCTGGGGTCACTCTAGCATAGCGACGAGGGCTCTCCTCCACGCTCGGTCGAGTGCTCCTGAGACATCGTCGGACGGTGTCTTCCATTAATTTGGAAAGGACTTCCTTCCCCTTTGGTGAGAGATGCGTGCCATCCCTCTGGTAGAGATCGTCTCTACCAAAGAATGAGGTGTAGGGGTCCACAAAGAACACCCCCTCAGCAGTACACAAATCAGCCAGGCGCTGATTTACTGCAATGTTCTTTGACAGAGCAGTCCCTGAAGGGCCTCTCCTTGGGAGCACGCCAACAACTACCCTTCTGCGGGTTTTTAACCCACAGTCATCTACTGCACCGAGCACATCCGAGAGGACTCCTTCAGTCATGCCTACTCTACCATTTCTCAGGTAGATGTCATTACCACTCACCATGAGTGCAATGACAGCAGATCTGGATGTTTGGATTCTCTCAGCTTCCTTTCGGAGGTCAGCATTGCCACAACCTGGTAGACAATTCACCTTCACAGAAGTGTGAAGGCGAGCTGCCATTAGGGGTTGCAGCCCTCGTGCCTGGGAATCACCTACAATGTGTATATCCACAGGTTTCTCCTTGGTAGGAGCACGAGATGCTTTGTGAGGAACCCGAGTGTGTTTTGAATTCCTGCCGGGCTTGTCACTTCCTCCAGGTTGCTTCTTCTTCGTCTTCTTTTTCTTCTTCATTTTCTTTTCCTTCTCTGTTGCCTTGTTTTCAATTTCTTCCTCAACTGTCTTCTTGTGGTTTTCTCCCCTCTCTATATTTCCCTCCTCTTCCTCATCACACTTTTCTGCAGTTTCTTTTCCATTTTGCTTTTCTGCAGTCTCTTTTCCCTCTTCATTGTTGTTCTTCTTCTTGTTCTTCTTCTTCTTCACTGCCGTGGTGGAGCTCTCCGGTGAAGAAGCTCCTTGGACTGCCTCGTCTCTCACGTGACAGTCACACCTCTTGGACTCCATCAGGAGAACTTTCTCCTTTAGGGAGTTGTTCTCCTTTGTGAGCAGTGCCATGTGCTCCATCAACCTCTCCTCGAGTTTGCAAAAGTCGCAGACACTTGAGGGGTCTAGGTCACTCGCACTCCTCCCGCTGAAGTCCTCACACCAGCGGTACACCTTGCATGTAGAACATGTAAATTTTCTTGCTGATGGACCAGTCATCTCTCTCTAATTCAATGTAAGACCAATAATATAAAAGAAAGGGTAATGTGATTTAGTCTCGCATAAGTCTCATCCGCCTACTTCCAGAAGGTTTTCGGTCGTTCAGCCAACAGAAACCCTTATGAGCCAAGCACACCAACCCTAAGGTCTCCCCTGGGCCGGACGGCCCCAATCGTGCCGCAGCTCCCAACTGAGCAGCACAAGAGTCCCAAATAAATGGGAATCTGATTTTTCGACAGGGGTGCTTGAAGTGTATCGTTTTCCTACTAATCCCTACTAATCCTCCATCCGCGGCCAAACTTAAAGCAAATAGTAAAGCTAAATGCCCACAATTTAATCCGAGATCTTTTACTGGCCTGGCAACCAGCAAGGCGTGAAGGCTCTCTCACCAAAGAGCAGTCGAGCCTTTAGGCACCTAAGAATGGTCACAGGGAGCTGGTCAGGCTAATTAATCTAAAAGAATACCTATGGGGTGTAATGGGGTGTAATTGGGAGCTGTAGTACCCTGAACATGAGGCAGCCACATCCTAAGGGATGGCCTCATGTCCCTGGTCAGCACCATTCACCCAACTCTCACTTGTGGCTCCAAGTAGCAGCTAATTCTAAAGCAGCGGCCACACCCCGGGAAACTATCTTGGCTGATAGGCTAAACCAAGTGAGGGGCACAACCTGCCCATGGCAGCAGGTGGGCAGGGTGAGTTCTTGCGACCACTGATAGACTAGTGAATCGGGAGAAATCACAGTCTGCTTAGCGGGTCACGAAAATGTGACACCGGTAGGGAGAAAACCACTCTAGTCAGTTGAGTACTGCGATTTGGGAAGACCTTGAACAAGAGCCCAAATTATATTCGCTTACAACTTACACCCATGACAGCACAAACCATAAATCGGCCCCCAGTCCCGGGCACTCGTAAGAGAGGGGGTGCTAAGAATCTCCCGGTTGCTACATGGAATGTAAGATCACTGAACGGTGAGGGGAAGCTAGAAAACCTCCTACTGGAGATGAAGAGACTACGAATTGAACTGTTGGGAGTGGCAGAGACACACTGGACGGATGAGATGGAGGGAGCTTTTGAGCAAGAAGGATGGGCTATAATTCACTCAGCAAGAAGAGATGGAATGAAGAGACAAGGTGTGGCGATTGTGATGGGAAAGAAGTGGGCCGAGGCATTAATAACCTATGAGCAGATAAGCCCAAGAATGATTAAGGCCACATACGATGTTGAGGGAGGACAAATATCGGTGTTCCAAGTGTATGCCCCAGATTCCAGCTACGGAGAGGAGGAGTGTGTAAACTTCTTGGATGAACTGCAAGAAAGACTGAAATTGGAGAGGAGATCATCACGACCAATAATAATAATGGGCGACTTCAATGCTAAAGTGGGCAGAGACCAATATGAAAATTGGCAGGAGACCGTGGGGAGATTTGGGCTGGGACAGGCAAA
>JAWZYT010002488.1:0-10000 GCA_034508575.1 Petrolisthes manimaculis | reverse complement strand
TCTTTCTTGAGAGTCGGCGACCAGAACTGCACAGCATATTCCAGATGTGGCCGAACCAAAGAATTGTACAGAGTGAGGACTATCTCTTTATTTCTAAATCTAAATTGCCTCTTTATATAACCAAGAAGCCTCTGGGCTTTCTTCTCTACTGCGAGGCACTGCTTAGAGAATTTGAGGTCACTGCTGATCAGTACACCTAAGTCTTTCTCCAAGTCAGTACTACTAATTTCACTTCCCAACAGAGAGTAACTGGCTCTCTGGTTGGCTGGACCTATGTGCATCACTTTACACTTGTCCAAATTGAATGGCATCTGCCATCGTTCAGACCACTTTCCTACTTTCTCTAGGTCTTTATGTAATTGTTCTACCTTTTCAAATGATGAAGCATTACACCCTAACTTGGTGTCATCAGCAAATTTTGCAATTCGACTGACAATGCCCACATCTATATCATTAATGTAGATTATAAAGAGTAGCGGACCTAGAACTGAACCTTGAGGAACCCCACTTGTGACTGATGCCCAACTTGAGGCTTCCCCATTGATTACTACTCTTTGGCGCCGGTCAGTTAGCCAATTCTCAATCCATTTAGCAAGCATGCCCCTTATTCCCAGTGCACGGGTTTTTGCCATCAACCTCTGATGAGGTACTTTATCAAAGGCTTTCTGAAAGTCCAGATAAAGGATGTCTATTGCCCGGCACTGGTCATACTCAGAAAGCATACCGTGGAAAAATTCAATCAAGTTGGTCAAACATGAACGCCGACGCCTAAAGCCATGCTGTGAATCATACAATAAATTATATGATTCAAGATGATCTACTATTCTATCTGCAACTATACCCTCCAATACCTTTCCTACTACAGATGTAAGGCTGATTGGACGGTAGTTTCCAGGAAGATGGCGATCTCCCTTTTTAAATATGGGAGTCACATTTGCTTCCTTCCAGTCAGATGGGACCTCTCCTGTTTCAAGTGATATATTGAAGATAGCAGCCAGGTAAGGGGTTACCTGGTCACATACCTCTCGCAAGACCCTAGGAAGAAATTCATCAGGACCGGGAGATTTGTTGACACTTAATTTACCTATTCTGTCTCTAACTTTTGCTTCACTACATTGGACTCTTTCTATGGTAACACCCTCATGAGTAGCGCCTGGCTCAGGGATGTTACCCCCATCTTCTCGGGTGAACACTGATGAGAAATGGGAATTTAGAATGTCTGCCATCTTTTCATTAGTGTTTTGCAAAACACCGTTCCCATCATGCAATGGGCCTATCTTGTTTCTAATTGGTTTTCTGCTATTTACATAACCAAAAAACTCCTTGGGATTCTCCTTACACAAGGCTGCAATCCGGAGTTCCTCGTTACGCTTGGCTCTGTCTATAAGTGATTTCACCTTCCTACGTAGGTGGTAATATTCACTTTGTATCTCTAAATTACCAGTTCTTTTGAACTGGCGGTAGACTACCTTTCTTTTCCTAATTGTAGCTGCTATTTCTCGTGTGAACCATTTGGGTTGGGACATTGGGGATCCAACTGGCTTAGAGGGCACGAACATTGATTGTTGTGCCATAAAGCAGTCTCGGAATAAGCACCAAGACTCATTCACCCCTTGGCCCATTTCCAGATGCATTGCACTAACTCCCTTTCTCAGATTACAGAAATCTGCTCTACTGAGGTCGGGTTTACTCTGTTTCTGAATTTTAACTTTAGACTTGGGTACTTGCAGTGAGAACCTAATCATATTATGGTCACTTCCTCCCAATGGCTCATCTACAGTCAAGCTAGAGACAAGGTCATCTTCGGAGGTGAACACAAGATCTAATATATTGGTTCCCCTTGTGGGCTCAGTCACCCACTGAGTCAAGAAAGCTTCATCAGCAAAGTCAATGAGCCTTCTTGATTCTGCATCTCCCGTTTTATCTACCCTGTTAACATGGCAGTTGAAGTCACCTAGTATAATGGTAATCTTCTCCCCTATTAGATCACTAAGTTCATTATATAACTTAGAATCATCATCAATGGGTTGGTGTGGTGGACGGTAGACAACAATGAATCTATACACTCCACTTCCCACTGTCATGTCAACACCTAACACTTCTTGTTCTGACCCGACTTTGTAGATCACTGGATCTAGGGAGTCTCGGATATACAGGGCTACTCCTCCTCCCTCCCGATCGGGTCGATCTCTATGAAATAATCTAAAGGTAGGGATATGGAATTCTCCTATATAGTCCCTTCCACTTGCATGGATCCAGGACTCTGTTATAGCTATTATATCTACTTTTTCAGTTGCTATCAGAGCTCTGAGCTCATTAAATATGTTTCTAACTGACCTAGCATTTATCAGTACTACACTGAGGGAGTCTGTCTGAACTGACTGACTCCCTAGCCTGACACGTTTCCCGAAGGCTCACTGCTGACCAGGCTAAGGTTGGTAGCATCAGCTACCGTAGATGGTGGTGCAACCACTTCAGGTACCGGGGTACCCTCTGTGGAAGAACCTCCCTCGTTCTGACAGGATGCTCCCACCCTTTCCTCCAAGGGTGGTGTCACCTCTATGGGTGTCACTTCAGGAGCATCACTGTCGTTGGGTTGACGATCCTCTCTGACCACATGGGTAGATCTAACTAACCGGTAGAGGACCTGGTTTACCATGTCCCCGAAGACTTCCTTTCCTCGCTTGTTAAGGTGCACCCCATCCGGCAAGAAAAGGTCTGCTCGCCCATAAAACACATTGTATGGGTCCGCAAACCGAACACCAAGAGGGGTACACATGTCCTCAAGCCTCTCATTTACCCCAATGGCTTTAGAGAGAGCATGGGGACTGGCACCAAGTCTGGGGAGAATTCCTATCACTGCTGCCCTATTAAATCTTTTGAGTTCATCCACCATGTACATGGCATCAAGGATGATCTCTTCAGTGTTGCCAGTCTTTCCATTCCTAAGGAACAGATCGTTACCAGACACCTGTGCAACTACCGTTGTGCTTTCACTGACTGGTAGTTTTTCTATTTCTTTCTTTATGTCTTTAGTTCTTTTTCCTGAAAGACATTTGACAGATCTTTTGGTGCCATTTACTGCACCAAAGTGCCTATCCTGACCCTTGACTTGAGAGTCACCAACCAATATGGCCTCCCTGTCTTCAGAGCAGAGAAGTGCATATCGGTTGGAAGTTGTTGTGGGTTCTGGGTTTGGAGGTTTACGACTACATTTAGCAGCCTTCCGTCCAGTCACCAGAGTAAACCCATCAGAGTTCTCATTTGGAGAACTCTGTGACCCTCTAGGGTCACTTTTGTTTGGAGCAGAAGACCTAGCTCCTTTCTTTGTCTTTCTTTTATTTTTCTTTCCTTTATTTTCTTTACTTTCTCTGTCCACTATTTTATTAGTAGACTCCTCTGAGGTTGACGGTTCCTCGGTACAGCTACGCTGACCAACATGACCCGCCCTCAGGGATTCTACCATATCTCGCAAGATCTTAATCTCATTCTTCAAGTCATTTGTCTCCTGCAGGTGCTCTTTTCTGAGCTTGCAGAAGTCACAAGGTGTAGGGTGGTCCATTAGGTCTTTGTGGCTTGCACCACTAAAGTCCTCAGTCCACCTGTAGACCTCACACTCTGGACATACAAACTTTCTACAAGCAGGTCCGTTCTTTGACTTGGGTTTCTGATCCATTGTTGCCATTTTGAATATTCTAACAAGTTCTAAAAGTTCTAAAACAAGAAAAGCTATCAAATACTTTGGGTCGTCACCATAAATTGCATAAAAAAGAGGGGGATGCATGGAAACAGATACTGCTGTGCTAGATGCCTCTAACACTAGGAGGGAGTTCCTACAGGGTCAGAAATTGCCAGAATATGACCATCCGCTTGCCCTGGGCCCCGATCATGAATGAGGCCTTCCCAACCCGGCGCACAATGGCATTTTGTCCTCAAACATTTTGTCCCCAAGGAGGGGACCGGCGTAGCCACCCAGGGCAAGGCTGGCAAAGAAAGAAAGGGACCAGCAACTCGGCCTCACCATCCGAAACACCCAACTAGAACCCCTGCGACCCTTTTGAGGCCTGGCCAGTGGCACTTGTCACCAAGTGTGCTCCACCAACTCTAGGAGCAATCAAGTGCCCTTCCAACAAGACAAAGGTACTGAAATATCCCATGTTATAGAGTGGAGGGAAATCCACAACACCTGCCTCATAAGTACCATAATGTTACCCAACTGACAGGCTGTTGTAGAGGAAGAGATGAGGACCAGTGGTTGAGAAGAGAAGAGATGAGAAGTTCATTGATAGAAGAGGAACGGAGAATCTCACCAACCACTGACCTCCAAAAGAGAGAGAGAGAGAGAGAGAGAGAGAGAGAGAGAGAGAGAGAGAGTTACATAGAGTTACATAGAATCACAGACCACAACAGACCTTACGGTCCACACGGGGTGATCTGATTAGAAGGTTACTGGTAGAGAATGAATTTCTCCCCAGTGATAGTCGTAGGTAAGGATAGAAAAGTAGAAGGCTCTCTCCCCACCCTCCAATCCCTCCGGCCTGAGCCGTACTGGAAATAAAGTCAGGAGTCAGAACCTTGTGGAGTTGGTAGAGAAAACTCCACAAGGAATTTTATAGGAAAGATAGAAAGTAGTTGAAATTTGGCTGTAATGGGCAAAAAATTATTCATTAGTAAACATCGAAAGTCGGGGATTAGATGCAAGGTGTTTATCAAGGCGACGTTTGAAGCTGTCTACTGTGTTACATTCTATTACGTTTCGGGAAAGCCCATTCCATAAATTAAACTTGGTTAAAAAAAAAATTCTTGGATTCGTGTGAATTAAAAGATTTACCTATGAGTTTACAGCCATTACCTCTCGTGTAGAGAGAGAGAGAGAGAGAGAGAGAGAGAGAGAGAGAGAGAGAGAGAGAGAGAGAGAGAGAGAGAGAGAGAGAGAGAGTTACAAGGAGTTACAAGGAAAATAAGTACCCTAGAAGACCTTACGATCCATACAAAGAGGGTACCTGTGGGTTTAGTTGTGCAAGTATGTGACCGTCCTTGAATGGGTCATGTGAAACCATCAAGGAACACTCACACAACGGCTTAAACACCTAGACGGTGATTTAAGACTTTGTCTAATCTGGACTTGAACTGATCCACAGAGTTGCTGTTGACTACAACAGCAGGAAGCACGTTTCAAGTACCGCAGATGCTGTACGTAAAGAATTTACCACACCGATCACGGTTGTATCGCTTCAGTTCAAGTTTGTAGCCATGATTCCTGGTTGTTCCCTCACTGAGTTGGAAAATGTCCCTGTAGTCTACATTGTCAAAGCCTCGTAGTATTTTAAACACTTCGATAAGCTGACCACGCAGTCTCCGAGTTTCCAAAGAGAACAGGTTGAGTTCTACCAACCGATCTTCATAGCTCTTGTGTCTAAGGGAGGGTATAAGTTTGGTTGCCCTGGCTTGCACTCGTTCCAATCTCGCGATATCCTTTCGGTAAGAGGGACTCCAAAATTGGACTGCATACTCCAGGTGCGGTCGGACAAGGGAATTGTACAGACAAAGTACTATCTCCTTGTTCCGGTATCCAAACTGTCGCTTTATGTACCCTAACATCCTTTGGGCTTTCTTCTCTGCCTCAATACACTGCTTTGAAAACTTGAGGTCGCTAGTGATAGTTACACCCAAGTCTTTCTCAGTATCAGTGCTTACGAGAGCATTGCCCTTAAGGGTATACTCTGTTCGGGGGTTTCTGTGGCCTATATGCATTACTTTGCATTTGTTCACGTTAAATGGCATTTGCCACGTGTCAGACCACTCCCCGATCTTCCTAAGATCTTCTTGTAAGCGGGTAGTATTTCCTTCTTTCGCGACATTCATACCAAGCTTAGTATCATCGGCAAATTTGGAAATCTTGGCAACCATGTCACCATCCATATCATTAACATAAATGATAAACAGTAGTGGTCCCAGAACAGAACCTTGGGGAACACCGCTAGTAACGGGAACCCACTCTGAAGCCTGTCCATTCACTACTACCCGCTGCCGTCTGTCACTTAGCCAGTTCTCTATCCAATTTGCCACATTTCCGTCTATGCCCAGTGCACGCACTTTCCGAAGGAGGCGGCGGTGGGGTACCTTATCAAAGGCTTTCTGAAAGTCTAAGTAGACAACATCGACTGCTTTATCCTGATCATGCTCACTGAAAACAAAATGGAAGAATTCCACCAGATTTGTGAGGCATGACCGGTGCTGCCGGAACCCATGTTGGGAACCCCTCAGTAGCAAATTTGATTCTAAGTGTGCCGTTATTTTGTCCACCATGATGCTCTCCATGAGTTTACAGACTATCGAGGTTAAACTGATGGGTCTGTAGTTTGACGGTTGGCTAGCATCTCCCTTCTTGAAGATAGGAGTCACCTCTGCCTCACGCCAGTCTCTAGGAATGCATCCAGTCTGAAATACCCTGTTGAAGACCATGCACAGGTGCCGTGATACTTCACCATGCACTTCTTTCAACACTCTAGGTAAGAACCTATCCGGACCGGGGGACTTGTTTGCCTTTAATTCGATTATTTTTCTCTCAATTTCTTCTCGGGTGAAGACCATTGACTCCAACTTCTCACTGGAGAAGTCCAAAGGTTCAGGAATGAGACCACTCTCCTCAGAGAACACTGAAGAGAAGTATTCATTTAAGAGGTTAGCATTTTCTGCATCAGAGTGCATCAATGCTCCATCCTCATTCACCAAGGGACCAATCCTGCGTCGGATTGGTTTACGGCCATTCACATAACTGAAAAACTCCTTGGGGTTCTCTTTGCAGAGTCTAGCCACACGGACCTCCTCAGCACGCTTAGCCACCCTTATTTTGGACTTCACATTTCGATTCAGTCTTCTATGATCGTCAAAGTCCCCAGATGTCTTCGCTCGACGGTATGCTGTTCTCCTCTCCCTTAGTAGGTTACGGATTTCCCGATTAAACCACTTCGGTTGAATGAACTTCTGACCTGTTCCCTTCAGAGGAATAAAGCACGACTGAAGCTCCATGAAGGAAGACAAGAATGACCTCCACAGATCATCAGCACTCTCTCCCTCCTCTAGTTCCATTTCAGCAACGCCTTCACGAAGACCTGCAAAGTTCGCTCTCCCCATATCTAATTTTCTATGCACCGGGGTCACGATCTCCATATTAGGGACTTTAGCTAAAAATCTTATAAGCTTGTGGTCGCTTCCACCTATTTCTTCATTTACAGAGAGGTCTTGAATGATGTCATCCTCAGAGGTGAGGACCAAGTCGAGTATGTTATCACCTCTTGTTGGCTCCCTTACCCACTGAGTGAGGAATTCATCATTTACAAACTCCAAGAGTGGTGTGTTCTCAGCAGAGGGCTCTCTGGTTTCCCAGTCAACATGTGTGTTGAAGTCCCCCATAAGGATGCACACCCTGCCATCCACTAGTTCACCCAGCAACTGGTATAGGTCCCTGTCCATCTCACTGAGTTGTCCAGGGGGGTCTATAAAGCAGCAGGGTTCTGTATTTTGCAGTGCCTATTTCTAGGTCAACTCCAAGGAGCTCGTGGTTCGATGTGATGTTGCAGGTCATCGATTTGATGGAGTTCTTTACATACAACAGCACACCACCACCCCCTCTGTCTTCTCTATCTTTGTGGAAGAGTTGGTAGCCTGGAATCATGAATTCCCCTTCAAGATCTCTGTCTGAGGTTCTCAACCATGACTCCGTTATGGCCACCATCTCGGGTTCCTCTGTCGCAACGAGGGCCCGCAGTTCCAAAAACTTGTTTCGGATGGACCTGGCGTTGAACAATAGAACCTTTAAGGAACCCCCAACTGCAGGGCTCCCTATTCTCCTCCGTTTCCCGGTTTGATCGCTGTCTTGGTAGTGCTGGGGATATCCTTCTTCAGGATCTCGGCGAATGTCTTCTCTGGGGTCACTCTAGCATAGCGACGAGGGCTCTCCTCCACGCTCGGTCGAGTGCTCCTGAGACATCGTCGGACGGTGTCTTCCATTAATTTGGAAAGGACTTCCTTCCCCTTTGGTGAGAGATGCGTGCCATCCCTCTGGTAGAGATCGTCTCTACCAAAGAATGAGGTGTAGGGGTCCACAAAGAACACCCCCTCAGCAGTACACAAATCAGCCAGGCGCTGATTTACTGCAATGTTCTTTGACAGAGCAGTCCCTGAAGGGCCTCTCCTTGGGAGCACGCCAACAACTACCCTTCTGCGGGTTTTTAACCCACAGTCATCTACTGCACCGAGCACATCCGAGAGGACTCCTTCAGTCATGCCTACTCTACCATTTCTCAGGTAGATGTCATTACCACTCACCATGAGTGCAATGACAGCAGATCTGGACGTTTGGATCCTCTCAGCTTCCTTTCGGAGGTCAGCATTGCCACAACCTGGTAGACAATTCACCTTCACAGAAGAGTGAAGGCGAGCTGCCATTAGGGGTTGCAGCCCTCGTGCCTGGGAATCACCTAAAATGTGTATCTCCACAGGTTTCTCCTTGGTAGGAGCACGAGATGCCTTGTGAGGAACCCGAGAGTGTTTGGAATTCCTGCCGGGCTTGTCACTTCCTCCAGTTTGCTTCTTCTTCGTCTTCTTTTTCTTCTTCATTTTCTTTTCCTTCTCTGTTGCCTTGTCTTCACTTTCCTCTAATCCCTCCTCAATTGTCTTCTTGGGGTTTTCTCCCTTTTCTATATTCCCCTCCTCTTCTTCATCACACTTTTCTGCAGTCTCTTTTCTATTTTGCTTTTCTGCAGTCTCTTTTCCCTCTTCATTGTTGTTCTTCTTGTTCTTCTTCTTCTTCTTCTTCACTGCCGTGGTGGAGCTCTCTGGTGAAGAAGCTCCTTGGACTGCCTCGTCTCTCACGTGACAGTCACACCTCTTAGACTCCATCAGGAGAACTTTCTCCTTTAGGGAGTTGTTCTCCTTCGTGAGCAGTGCCATGTGCTCCATCAACCTCTCCTCGAGTTTGCAAAAGTCGCAGACACTTGAGGGGTCTAGGTCACTCGCACTCCTCCCGCTGAAGTCCTCACACCAGCGGTACACCTTGCATGTAGAACATGTAAATTTTCTTGCTTATGGACCAGTCATCTCACTCTAATTCAATATAAGACCAATAATATAAAAGAAAGGGTAATGTGATTTAGTCTCGCATAAGTCTCATCCGCCTACTTCCAGAAGGTTTTCAGTCGTTCAGCCAACAGAAACCCTTATGAGCCAAGCACACCAACCCTAAGGTCTCCCCTGGGCCGGACGGCCCCAATCGTGCCGCAGCTCCCAACTGAGCAGCACAAGAGTCCCAAATAAATGGGAATCTGATTTTTCGACAGGGGTGCTTGAAGTGTATCGTTTTCCTACTAATCCCTACTAATCCTCCATCCGCGGCCAAACTTAAAGCAAATAGTAAAGCTAAATGCCCACGATTTAATCCGAGATCTTTTACTGGCCTGGCAACCAGCAAGGCATGAAAGCTCTCTCACCAAAGAGCAGTCGAGCCTTTAGGCACCTAAGAATGGTCACAGGGAGCTGGTCAGGCTAATTAATCTAAGAGAATACCTATGGGGGTCCTGAGGCATCTCCATTACTCGTACCCCACACGCCTGAGATCCCTTCAATCACAGCCCTTTCGAAACCTGTGAGCATTAAAAGGCGTTGTTTTAGGAGGTTCCAAAGCCTCCCTTCTCACACGGCATAAGGTAGCTGGTGAGGTCCTTAACAATAAAAACTTATATCCAAAGTGATGATTTTTTTTTTTTTTTTTTTTTTTTTTTTTTTTTTTTTAGGACAGTTGAAGAGCAGTTGTGAAACTTAATAGTAACAGAACCGAAAAAGACTAGTAGGGGGATGCTAGGAGATACACCAAGAAGGGGGAAATGTGAAGAATTGACAACTCTTAGTCAGGATCCTAATAACGCTACCTTTCTGGCATGGGTAACCCTACTGGACTATATGTCCCCCAGCATAGCTAGCCAAATTCAAACAGATCACA
>JAWZYT010002487.1:5000-112932 GCA_034508575.1 Petrolisthes manimaculis | reverse complement strand
CAGGAATTGTGCTACAGCCACACAGCAGGTGAAATATACTTGTCCCATTTGAGTAACCAGTGTCTATTATCAGGTAGTTGCTTTTTATTACCATCCTCAATACTGACTTCTGCCCCTGATGTCTCCTATTTGGCACTAAGGAACACACACACACACACACCATCCTCAATACTGACTTCTGCCCCTGGTGTCTCCTATTTGGCACTAAGGAACTTGATATTGGGAGAAATTGACCATCTTTCACTTGGGCTATACCTCGAATTCCTGTGTCCAACTGTACGTTATATATAAGTAGATAAATAGCGTTATATGTAAGTACGTTATATATAAGTAGATAAATAGCGTTATATGTAAGTACGTTATATATAAGTAGATAAATAGCGTTATATGTAAGTACGTTATATATAAGTAGATAAATAGCGTTATATGTAAGTACGTTATATATAAGTAGATAAATAGCGTTATATGTAAGTACGTTATATATAAATGGAATAAGAATAGCGTTATATGTAAGAGTACGTTATATATAAATGGAATAAGAATAGCGTTATATGTAAGAGTACGTTATATATAAATGGAATAAGAATAGCGTTATATGTAAGAGTACGTTATATCTAAGAGAACAAAAATAACGTTATATTTTCATTACTACATTAAAGCTGTTTTGGATTTACTTATGATATAAATACCTTCAGTACTACTTTATAATGATAATATATAAACAAGAAAACTCACAAGAAGATACACAACAAACAGCATTATAAAAATTATATTTTGTAGTTTATGTATGAAAGAAGGAACCAGAAATATATTTATATGTAGACGGTGGCAAGCAAGAGGGACAACAAACAACAACAACAACAACAACAAAAACAACAGGAGCCAGAATTATATATATATAGATAGTGGCAAGAGGGACAACAGCAACAACGACAACAACAAACAAACAGCAACAAACAACAACAACAATGACAATGATTCTGAAACCGAGACTAGACATTTTTGGTTGCCAAGGATCTGTTGTAGTTTCTGGCACTGTGTTTGGTGAGGGGGGGGGAGGAGGGGGCGTAGAGAGGGGGGAGGAGGAAAGGGGAGGTGTGTGTGGGGGAGTAGGGGGAGGTGTGAGGAAGGAAGGGGGAGGTGGGGAGTAGGGGGAAGCTGTGAGGAAGGAAAGGTGAGTTGTGTGGAAGGAAGGGGGAGGTGTGGGGGGGTAGAAAGGGGGAAGGGCTGTGATGATGGGGAAGGAGGGGTTGTTGGGAGGGGATGGGGAGGTGTGAGGAAGGAAGGGGGAGGTGGGGAGTAGGGAGGAGGGGAGTAGGGGGGAGCTGTGAGGAAGGAAAGGTGAGTTGTGTGGAAGAAAGGGGGAGGTGTGAGGAGGAGGGTGGGGGGGGGGGGGGGTAGAGAGGGGGGAAGGGCTGTGAGGATGGGGAAAGAGGGATTGTTGGGAAGGAGAGGGGAGGTGGGGAGTAGGGAGGGGTAGAGAAGGGGGAGCTGTGAGGAAGGAAAGGTGAGTTGTGTGGAAGGAGGGGGAGGTGTGGGTTAGGAGGGGTTGTGGGGGAAGGTGTGGCACAGATGGAGTGGAGGGAGGGTGTGTGAGGGGGAGGAGTAGAGCAGCATAAGGGAATCAAGAAGGAAGAGAAGATAATAGAAAATAGAAGATAGATAGAATAACAAACAAACAAATAAACAAACAAAGAAGGAAGGAATGGGAATAATATATGGAGAGCAAAGAGAATTAAGAAGGAAGAGAAGATAATAATGTAGAAGACCAGGAATTAACATGGAAGGAAGGAAGTAAGTAAATAGGAAGGAAAAGAAGGAAATGAAGGGGCAGAAATGAAAATTGGAGGAGGCTTCTGATTCCTCCTGACCATGCCACGAAACAAGCTCCTGTGTGTGTGTGTATGTGTGTGTGTGTATATATATGTGTGTGTGTGTGTTGGGTTAAGCTGTGCATGGTAACAATTTCAAGTAAGTAACTGATGGTAATAATTGTATGTCATATAATAATAGTGGTAGTGTTGTAATTAACGTTGTTTGGAATAAAGTCAATGTTGTTATGATTGGTTTGTGGCATGTGGTTATGCTGGTTAGGATATATATGTATTCATTTATCTATTTTTTTAAGGGATCCTGTGTGTAAAGTAGTCAGAAAATTGGAGATAAATGAGTCCTTCGAAATATTGTTTGATGGCCTCGTTTACCTCCAATTTTCTTCCTACACATACTTTAATGGAATGGTAGTTAGTGTGATTATATTTATATTATTTTAGTGTAGTAATAAACAATAATATTAGCATGGAGGTAAAAAAAAAAAAAAAAAAAAGGTTTGAATAAAATGTAAAAATATGTAGATTTTCACCGGAATATGATAAAATATGTATTTATATTATTAAAATTCTGTTCTAAACAAATGATGATTAAAATTAATAGTTAAATGAATAAATAAATAAATTTCCACTCAAAACAAGAAAGAATCGAAACAAAAAAATTCACTACGTTCAATACTTTAATTATACTTACTTATTATTAATGATTGTGAGTGTATAGTGGATATATTATTGTGTATTTTTTACTATATTAGTCTCTGGGTATTTCAAGTACACCTAAATACTTAATTATTAGTACTCTTGACTGTACATAGCCTACATACATACATATATATATATATATACAATACATACATACATATATACATCAATACACACATACAATACATACATAAAATACATCCATACATCCATCCATCCATCCATTACATATATATATATATATATATACAATACATACATACATATATACAATACATACATATATACAATACATACATATATACAATACATACATATATACATACATACATATATACAATACACACATATAATACATATATAGATACAATACAATACATCCATCCATCCATCCATTACATATAATTTTTTTCAGTAACCATCCCCCCCCAATTGGAGGAGGAGCCGTCCAAGGGAGAAGTGTTGTTTACCGTGACCCATGACCCTGATGCTGACCCTGAACCATTCACCTTACCTTGTAGAGCTGATGGCCTTCCTCAACCCGAGTATGTATAGGGGGGGGTTGGTTGTTGTTGGGGGTTGGTTGTTTGTTGTTGGGGGTTGTGGTTGGGGGGCGGTTTATTGTTTTCGGTGTCGGATATTTATTTATTTATTTATTTATTTATTTATTTATTTATTTATCTGTTCGTGTGTTTGTTTATGGTCTAGCGTCCACAGGTTTAGCCGTATGATGTTCATTTTTTTTCTAGTGATAGATATTTATCATAAAACAAAATGATTAAATTAATAAATTATTAAATAAATAAATTGGAGCACATGTAGCCGTTCAAACACACTCATAAAACACATCCTTGTAGTCTCATAGGAAGGGATGGGTTTCTGTTTCATAGCATAGTTTGGAGGATTATTTTTAGTACAGTCTAATAGGCAGTGTTTCAGATAGTTGGGTCCATTTTTTTAAGTGTTTTATAATTTTATTCAGCAGGTAATCATGCTGTTATATTAACATTTTAGTACAATCTATGTCTGTCTGTGAGTTACCGTAGTTGGTCAGTATGCTCAGGCCTAATTTTTTTATACTGTAGTATCTTTACAGCAATGAACTTCAAATTAATTCAGTATTTCTCTTTATTCAACTTCAAATTAATTCAGTATTACTCTTTATTCCACTTCAAATTAATTCAGTATTTCTCTTTATTCAACTTCAAATTAATTCAGTATTACTATTTATTCAACTTCAAATTAATTCAGTATTACTATTTATTCAACTTCAAATTAATTCAGTATTATTCTCTAATTAATTCAGTATTACTCTTTATTCCACTTCAAATTAATTCAGTATTACTCTTTATTGCAGGTATTCATGGCTGAAAGATGGAGAAGCGTGGGAGCCGGGAGAAGAGGAAGATGGGAGGGTAGAGATGGTGGAGGGGGAGGGAACACTAAACTTCCTCACCCCGAGAACAGAAGATGAGGGTAAGTATAATAAATATTGGCCAAGGGAATTCTTACACGTGTAGGCTATTGTATATAGAACGAGAGGTCATTTGTTATTCTAGAAGTACTGCAATGAATGTGTGTGTGTGTGTGTGTACTGAAATGAATGTGTGTGTGTGTACTGAAATGAATGTGTGTGTGTGTGTGGAAGTACTGCAATGAATTTGTGTGTGTGTGTGTGTGTGTGTGTGTGTGTTACGTTAAATCTGACAAGAATCAATTTTCCCCAATCTTTATATACCCATATTTTAATTGTTTTGCCTCAATGGATTATTCTCAGCATAATTATTATTGTATCTTTCATTCATCTCTTTTCTGGACCATTCACGATAAAAAATAATTCTTCCATGTCGTATAATATATAGGATAGTCTTTGATATAATTATAGATAGCATCATTTCCCCATTTTGCTCAATAGACTATGTACTGTATTTAACTTATAAGAAATGTATGATAAACTCTATGGTATCCACACATACATTTTCAACTGTCTTGGTAATTTGATATATCCTTCCTTCAATGCGTATTTTCATTCGGTTCATTATTTTTTCACTGGGAACACTTTGAATAATTATCAGACTTTCCCCCCATCTATAATATTATTTCTGAAATGTTGAATGACTGTAGAATTGTATTTAAATAAAGACCCTGTGATTGATTGTGTAAGAGAATTGGAGGCTTTGATTCATCCTGACTAGGCCTATGCCACAAAACAAACTCCTTCCATGTAGATGTATGTACATGTATGTGTTTCGTGGCAATATTTGAAGTACTCATTTAACTCCAATGCTCCAAAGTTAAGTAAAAGAAATATATGAATAAAAGAAGATAAATTTGTGTAATACCCCAATTGTTATATATATATGTGTGTGTGTGTGTGTGTATGTGTTGTACAGTACTTGCCTATTATTATTATTATTTTATATTATTCCACCCTACAGGGATGTACCAGTGTATAGCCGAGAACTTGGTTGGGTCAGCTTACAGTGAGATCGCTGTAGTTCGTCGCTCATTGATGGGTAACTTCCCCAAGACTGAACCCAGGGTGGTGACGGCTACACTGGGACAACCTCTCAGTCTTACATGTAACCCACCAGATGGATACCCAAGTCCATCTGTTCACTGGGTCCTACAGGTGGGTGGGGAGAGAGAGAGAGAGAGAGAGAGAGAGAGAGAGAGAGAGAGAGAGAGAGAGAGAGAGAGAGAGAGAGAGAGAGAGAGAGAGAGAGAGAGAGAAAGAGAGAGATAGAGAGAGAGAGAGAGAGAGAGAGAGGGAGAGAGAGAGTATGTGTGTGTATGGAAGTATGGACGTTTCTGCTCATCAATCATTTAGAATAAAGTAAGGCATATAGAATATACGAGTCTCCCTTCATTGCTCAATTTTCCCATGTTCTCTCTCTCCTCTGAGTGAAGTAAGTACTGTAGTAACCTGGGTGTACACGTGACCGGTGGACCAACCTGTCTGTCTGTGTGTCTTAATTAATCTTGACCAGGGCAAAATATTGGGACCTAGCTGGATCTGCATATCAACACTGCTACAAAATGGCAGCAAAAGTCTTAGATAAATAATATGTTAACACCTTCTCCTCACCTACAGAGCAACAAAAGTCTAGATAAACAGTACATTATTTAACACCTTCTCATCTGCAGAGCAACAAAAGTCTAGATAAATAGTACAGTACATTATTTAACACCTCCTCACCCTTGCCGAGCAACAAAAGCTTCGATAAATACGACATTAAGGGGGAAAGTTTGTGTTGGTAAATCTGGAGTAACTGAATCCTCCAATTAAGCTATTCCAAGCAACAGAAACACCATTATATTAATTCGCTCTTCTGGTCCTGTTTCCTAGCATATAGTACATACCTTGGAGGAATCAAGGCACTCCAATGTACCCAAAAAGAATTACAGTATTACCACTTTAAATAACACCTTCTCCTCCCCCCATACAGACATCAGATGGTGGTCTAAGGAGCCTGGACTCACCTCGGCTTACTGTGGATCAAGACGGTACACTTTGGTTCAGTTATGTGACGGAGGAGGATGCTTCAGAAGACGCACTTTATGCCTGTGCTGCGTCTTCTGCCACCAGGTATAGTTAGTTAGTTGGAGGGTTGGTTGGTTAGTTAATTGGTTAGTTAGTAAGTAAATTAGGTAAATATTGAAAGAATTACCGTTATTGCGTACGGTTTTTCTACCTTCATCTAAGACTATTTTCTTCTATGGCATTTCCTCCGCAAATGTCCCATTTCCAAGTTAGGGTATATTCAAATGGGGCATTTTGAAATTAGCCTGACCTTACCTGACCTAACCTAATCTAGACCACAGCATACTACCGGGACCTAACCTGGGCAGACTACCGGGAAATAACCGTGGTAAAGTACAGGAAAAGACCAGGACAAAATGCTGGGACCAAGTCGGATCTGGCAACACTGCTACAAAATGGTAATTCTTTCAATAAATACCATAGTGTGTGTAAAGGTGATCTACACTATGGGCCATATTCAAGAACTTCATGGTATATACGATGGCTTGGTACCGATACGATGACTCCATAGACCAACAATAGGGCCGTCGTACCACTACCATGCCATCGTATACCCCACGAACACCACGGATCTTCTTGAATATGGCTCAAAAATTGTCCCTTTATTCTATTATACTTATATTTATATTTATTCTATTATACTGCGCCCCCCAAACCCCCCCCAAGCCTGTCTCCTACTCCCGCACCCCATTAACTATCTCAATAGGGTTCTGTTTCCTGGTATACTTTGGAGGAATCAAGATGCTCTACAAGTATACTACAATATCCCCTTAACATTATAATATAGGACATTATGGAAAGATACATTATAATTATCATGTATTATCACACAATTACATTATTATGTTACATTTTGACGGCATAGATTCTGTTACATTAGGCTATGTTTATTTATGATAGTGTGTTTTATTATGTAGCATAATGGTACCATTGGTTTGTATTACATTATATTGGTACATTTGTCATGGCAAATTGTATTTATTGGTTGTGAAACCAACACAACTGGATTGTTATAGAACCTTTCTCTTGTTTAGCCTCAGCCGTCCAGGCCACCTAGAAGGGCTATATAGCACGGGTCAAATTTAGGTAACATAACAGTACCATGAGTTTGTGTTACATTATATTTATTTACCATGGTGTGTTATATTAGGTAACAACAGTACCATGGGTGTGTGTTACATTGTTATAACAGTGGCCAGCAGTTGTTCCTTGTGGAGGACTCTGAAGGAAACCTGGTGACAGTGGACCGCCTCCCAACAGACACCTCAGTCAACGTCATCAGTTTGCCGTAGGGGCTTTAATGCACGCGTGTGTGTGTGTGTGTGTATGTACAGTTGATTCCACTAGTAACGAGCACAGCGTTATTTGAGTTTGGCAAAATGTGGCAACACTTTCTTTATTTGTACAGGACTACGATAGGACACTATAGAGTGGCGAAATGTGGCAACAGTGTTTGTTTGTTTACTTTTACTATGATAGAAGGATACTATAGAAAAGGGGCGAGTTCTATCCATCCATTTACTATAACTATCAGTAAACAAACACAGTGGTGCCAAATTTCACCATACCCATCAGATGCTGTGCTCATTACTAGTGAAGCCGACTGTACTGTACGGGTCTGGCTGGTAGAATAACCTATAGTGATTGATGAATGTGTAATGTAGCGGCGTGGACTCCTGTAGTAATTACTAATGGAAGTTTTTACAGATACATTTGTCTTGTTATGTATACAGTATTGTCTTTGTACTAATGTGGACTAATATCAGTTTGTCTTATTATAATTAAGGGGAGATTCTCTTTTTGGTAAATTGGAAGGCTACTGATTCCTCCAAACTATACCAGGAAACAGATGCCCTCAGTGTTACCAATAGAGGATGTTGTGTTTCGTGGCATAGTTTGGAGGACTCGCAGACCTTCCAATTCACCAACAAGAGAATCTCTCCTTATGGGCATAGTATACTGGTGGTAGATTAGAATGCCTTGATGTTTCCTCCAAAGTATGCCAGGAAACAGACCCAGATGAAGAAAAATAATGGTGTCTTGTTGCCTGGGATAGTTTGGAGGAATCAGTTGTTCCAAATTTTCCAACAGTGTACTTCCCCCTTAAGGGACCCTGTGTGTGATGTAGTCAGAAAATTGGAGGTAAATGAGTCCTTCAAATATTGCCACGAAACAAACACTACCTATATGGAAGGAGTTTGTTTTGTGGCATAGTTAGGAGGACTCAGAAGCCTCCAATTTTCATACACAATCACACAGGGTCCTTAAGATTATTGTATTATATTGTATTGTATGTTATTATGGTTTATGTGTGAGATTAACCATTATTAATAACTAACCGTACATTAATTTCAGCATAACAGGTGCCACAGTGTTATTGTTGTTACTACTGTACTTATTATTGTAACATATTGTCACAGTAATATATCACTTCACTTGAATTATGATAAAATGCTAACACGCCCAACCAATAAAACAACAGTATTTCAATATTAATTAAACCTCAGACTGTCTCTCTAGAACTGGTATCTTGGCGAATTTTCTAATTACACGTATTCATACAGGAATTGTAATTTTATGTGAATTTTCTCATATTAATTGATTAGGAGTTTTTGTTATTTTTTTCCATATTAATTGATTAGGATTTTATGTGATTTTTTCCTTATTAAATGAATACTCAACATTGAAGCAAGTGTTACTGGTTTGAGGACCCTGTGATTAAAAGTGAGATTAATAATTTGGAGGCTTCTGATTCCTCTTGACCATGCCATGAAACAAGCTCCTTCCATATGACTTACTTCTAACTTTCAGACTACATCACAGGGTCCCATAAAGGTATCAAATTTTCTCTGAACATAATTGTATATATTACAAAAGTGAAGTGATATATACTGAAGGGAAAGAGATGGTTTGGCATGTCTTTATACTGTATTAACTTTGTACCATATTAACTTTGTATTGTATTAACTTCACGTACAGGAATATAATATGGCATCTTTCTTTGAGGGGAGAGACTCTTCTCTTGCTGGTAAATTGGAAGACTACTGAATGCTCCAAATGGTGTCTACGAAACAGATTTCTTTTTTATTATATTGAGGTGATCTGTTTCCTAGCACAGGTTGGAGAAATCAGAAACCCTCCAATTCGTCCATAATGTTGTTCACACACGACACCGATTATTTTTCTTTCTCTGATTTATTTTACAGTTATTTTGTTACCATTACCACCCACCCACATCTTTGGTTACAGAGACACAAGTGTTGTGGTCATCGACTTATTGGGGAGGTAGGAAGAGAGGAAGTGTTTTATGTTTGTTACCCATGTTTTATGTTCTTCATTCTTGTGGTGATGGTGACCAGCTGTACAGAATGTAAACAAGTTAATCTAGCTGCCCCCCCCCCCCTTCCCCTTCACTTTCCCTTTCTGTTTTCCTTTCCTTTACTGTACATAGTCTTATTTCTCTCATTCATAAGCTGAATTGGACCAATACAATATGCTGTTCTTAGTATTGCTTCCTCTTACTCCCATGCATACACTTTAAGTAACCTGTGATTATGTATGAGAATTGAAGGCTTTTGATTCCCCTTGACCATGCCACCAAACACACGTCTTCCATATACATAGGTGTGTGTGTTTCGTGGTAATATTTGATGGACTCATTTACCTTCAATGTTATGACTACTGTACATCACAGGGTCCCTTAAATAGATATCCTACAGATGCACATCCAATTGCAAAAAGTTCAATTAACTAATACAGATCTGAGATATTTTAAAATTTAGAGTGACATTTAATATGTCATAAATAGTTTACAAGCATTATTTTAGAAAAGTTAAAATCTCTTCATCACACACACACACACACAAGCTAGTTATGATGCATCTCCTACTCCTGCTTTCATATACAGTACAGTATACAACAAGTACAGTTGAACAAATAGAAAGTGTAGCAATAAAAATGTGTCTATATATGGCAACATGTGACGGTTGTTTGTAGTAAAGCCCTTCGTATCCTTATGAATGAATGACTGGGAACCCAAAGCCAATCTAAGGTGGAACATGATTGGCTGAACTTTGAGTGGTGGTGAAGGTGTTGCCATATTATACAGTACAGCCAGATTTTTATTACACTTTCTACTTACTTGACTGTACAAGGTGATGGTATAAATATCTAGTTGATGATAGCTTAATTAGCATGTCAGATCAAGCCTACACATACAACTTGTTTAGTACAATCGCGCACCACAATCCCGAGCCCACCTGAGTTGAAGGCCAAGATCTGGAGCAGGTAGTTTCTGGATGACAGCCCACCCAAAGCCTCCATTTGTTTGAAATGTGTATGTGTGGCCATGTGTTAGTTTAATTTAGTGGGCTGTTGTCCAGAAACTGTGTGCTTCAAATCTCGGACTTCGACTCAGGTGGGCTATGAATTATGGTATCCGAGTGTACATTACATTACATTGCTTTGATATGAATACATTTACACTATGGAAACATATGTTATGCTATGCTTCATTCACATTATGTCATTTACAAACAGATGCCAAAAGCATGTGTGCAGGTAGAGGGTGATCTGAGTGAGAGTTTTAATATTAGTGTAGGGCTGAGACAGGGATGTGTTATATCACTATGGTTGTTCAATATATATATGGATGGTTGTATGAGAAATGAAAGCCAAAGTGAATGGCCTGGGAGCAAAGTTGAGGCTGAATGAAGTGAATTAGTCCTTGGCGGCAAGTTTGTTTGCGGATGACACTGTGTTGATGGCTGTGAGTGAAAGGGAGTTACAGAGAGTGGTGGACGAATTTCAGTCCATGTGTAAACGAAGGAAACTGATGGTGAATGTTGATAAAAGTAAGGTGATGGTATTTAAGAGAGCAGAAACTGAAGTGATTGACTTTGCCACAGCCTACGAAGTGGGAGTACCAACTGGGACTAAGTGTGAGATAACTCTAGGGGGTGAGAGGATGGAGGAAGTGAAGGAGTTTAAGTACCTGGGTACAGTTCTGTGTAAACATGGAAGTATTGAAGGAGCAATGAGGGAGAGAGCAATGAGGGGTAGACAGGGGCAGAGGAGGGCTAGACCAAGTAAGGAGGGAATGTTGGAACAGGGAAAACTGGAGACATTTCTGCCATGGTCACCCCCTTGGAGGGAACGAGGCGTCAGAGCTATAGATAGATAGATAGAGAGATAGACAAACAGATGCCACAATACAATACTATATATATATATATTCCAATCCTCATTTCCTTCACCATCTTGTTAATTATGGATACCTACCATTCAGTTGCCACTAGTTAAAAAATATATATATAGATATACAGTATTACCAAGTGTAATTCTTCCCTGAGGTTATGTTGCTTCTTTAATTGCTTCTCTCATTTGATCTGTTAACATTTTCTACCATGCCATGCATTTTGATTCTCATTATAGAATATAACTTCTTAAATTATTCACAGTAGACTTATGATCTTGTTTAACACCATGTAAATTATTTTGCATTTTGCATTTAGTATCATTTCATTGTAAATACTGTACAGTACTGTATTAGAATAACAATATTTTTCTTTTGTAATATACTGTACAATGATTGATATTTTGTATTGATTTTACACTATAATTTCACAATAAGCCAGCTTGTTTGTATATACAAAACTATTGTATAGGAAACGTCACAGAAGGAAGCTTGGATTCCAAACCAAATTTTATTTTTCAAAGTCTTTCTTAATTAATGGGATAGTAAAGTGTTGATAAATCTGGAGCAACTACTGATTCCTCCAAACTATTCCAAGCAACAAGACAACAATATATTTGTTAATCTGGTCCTATTGTTTCCTGGCATAGTTTGGAGGAATGTGAGTTGGGGTGGGTGGGAGTGCCATATATCTACAAAGTTTGAATATTTTTATGTGTTGATAATCTCATATAATATTTCCGAGTATGTATTTATATATACAGTATAATATACCTGTATATATATATATATCTGTCTGTTCTTTTGACACTGTGGCTTGTATTGCTGGGCTGGCATGATGAGTGAGATGGGCATGTGTTTAGTTAAAGTTAGCTGAAGAGAATTATTTATCAGCACTGATTATTTATGTTTACAGTATTTGGTTTTCCTTTTATTGATTAGGTTACCTCTTATATACCCTGTGATTATGTATGATAATTGGAGGCTTCTCAATCTTCCTGACCTTGCCATGAAACAAACTCCTTTCATATAGGTGTGTGTGTTTCGTGGCAATATTAGAAGGACTCCTTTACCTCCAATTTTCTGCATAATTCACAGGGTCCCATAATTTATTTAGGATTATTAGTATTGAAAGGACCACAGTAATGTTTTTTTTGTTTTAATATATATACTGTACAATATCAATATCATTTTTAACAGTTTCCATATATTGCTTTTCCAATGCAGTTCTTTATGTTTGCATTCATGATTTATTTTCTTACATTAATAATAATTGTCTTGTATAAAGATAAACCACATGAGACATAAACATATACAGTACAATATTACAGTATTACATTCTATATACAGTATTCACATATACAGTACATACATAGTGATTACCTTTTTTTCATTTAACCATCATCTACAGTATAACCGTACAATATCTTTGCTAATAATAAATAATATCTTTTTTCCATTTATACTCTTATCTCTATAACCATTCAATACCCTTTGCTAATAAATAATCTTATCTTTCCTTTTACTGTATACTCTTATTCTATAGGCCTAACCATCCACAATCAAATACCTTCGCTAATAATAACTATTTTATAACCCATGACAGAACGGAGTATCGTATGGGCAACTGGGTGTACCTGAACGTGAGTCGTGAGGAAGGAGTTACGATACCAGAGCCAGGACCCTTGGCACCCGTGGCTCAACGACTCAGTGACCGTGATGTGATAGTGATGCGTGGGGAAGATGTCAAACTCTTCTGTATCTATGGAGGAAAGTGAGTCCCATCATTTATTATGCAATAGTAGTTATATAGTGCCAGAGACAAGAACATAGGGTCTCCAAGCATTTAGTAATACTAATATGTAATACAGTACAGTATGTAATAGTAATAAACTATTACAATATTTTTTAAGTAATAGTAATAGATGAAATAATCATAGCTGTAATTGTAATAGGAATAGTAATTGGAGGTACAGTAATAGATACTTTCCTATTACAGTTTCAGACACTTATTTTAAGTTACTTACCAGTACTTAAGTTACTTACAAATGCTGATTACCCCATATAAATGAGTCCTTCAGATATTGCCATGAAACATCAATAACCTATAATTATGGAAGGAGCTTGTTTTGTGGCATGGTCAGGTGGAATCAGAAACCTTCAATTCTCATACACAATCACAGGGTCATTAAATATGATTATGCAATATTCACAACTTATAGTTTATGTCAATCATGTCAATCAGTGTGCTAAAATTCATTGACTAAAACTATGAAAACTGGAGGCCTCTGATTCCTGCTGACCACTCCATGAAACAAGCTCCTTCCATATAGGTGGTGTTTCATGTCAATATTTGAAGGACTCGTATAACTCCAATTTTCTTACTACTTCACAGGGTCCCTCAAGGGGTGATTCTCTTGTTGGTGAATTGAAATTATGCCAATATATTGCTAGGAGGAATCATCAGTAACTTTATATGATGAAGCAATTAAACTCTACAAGTAATCACCTTTTTCCACCCTTTCTCCCTCCCCTCTCCCCCTTCCACATACCCACAACCCCTCCTTCTCCTCCCACCACACCCCACACTTTACCCCTCCCCACACTTTACCCCACACCACCACCATACCCCACACCAGCCCAGTACCTGAAGTAACTTGGTGGGGCGGACAGAGGAGTGACGCGGAGGGAGGCAGACTAGAACACCAAGGCAAAATCCTCACCCTGGAGAATGTGGACGAGGATGACGAAGGACCTTACTACTGCCAGGCTACCAGTGAGGCGGGCGAAACCGACCCGTACATGTTTAATGTTTATGTCGAGGGTAAGGAAGAGATTGTACTTATATATATGTATACTGTTCTGTACTCTTTTGTTTGTCTGTCTGTCTGTTTGTTTGGTGGTGGTTGTTGTTGTAGTAGTAGTGGTAGTGGTGGTAATAGTGGTAGTGATAGTGGTACTCTTTGCCGGGCTTATATGTCTGTCTGATGTTGTTGTTGTAGTAGTAGTAGTAGTAGTAGTGGTTGTAATAATGGTAATGGTAGTTGTGGTGGTGATGGTGGTGTTACTCGTTTCATGTCTGTCTGTGTGGTGTAGTAGTAGTAGTTATTGTTGTAGAAATAGTTGTTGTACTGTAGTAATATTGGTGATGGTGGTAGTGGTACCCTTTGTCTGTCTGTCTGTCTGTTTAGTGTAGAAATAGTAGTAGTAGAAGTAGTTGTTTTAGAAGTAATGGTAGTAGTGATGGTGGTAATGGTAGTGGTAGTATAGTACAGTATTAGTAATGGTATTGGTAGTATAGTGTTGGTAGAGGTAATAGTAGTGGTAGTGGTAGTATAGTATTGGTAGTGGTGTAGTTTTTAGTCAGGAAATATTGTATGCAAAATTTGTCAGTTGTCATCTAATTAGCTGTTATTGGTCCATATTTAGGGGAGATTCTCTTCTTGGAGTGCTACTGATTCCTCCAAAGTATGCCACTAAACAGATCCCCTATTAGTAACAAAAAGGTGATTTGTTTCCTAGCATACTTTGGAGTAAATCACAGAACTTTCATTTCCCCAACAAGAGAATCTCTTCTTAAGGGCCCATGTGATGTAGTCAGAAAATTGGAGGTAAATGAGTCCTTTGAATATTGCCACGAAACACACACACACCTATATGGAAGGAGCTTGTTTTGTGGCATGGTCAGGAGGAATCAGAAGCCTCCAGTTCTCTTACACAATCACATACAGGGTCCTTAATAATTCAACAGCTGAGCCTGAGTTTGAGGTGGAGCCAGAAGTGATCAACTTGCCACAGGGTGAGACAGCTGTGTTTAGTTGTGAAGCCAAGGGTGATCCACAACCCACCATAACCTGGACCAGGAATGGCGTCCCTCTACAGACTCACGAAACCACGGTAAGGAATGTAACAATGGTCCGTCGTATGCACCACTAATGTTCTCAAGGATGGCCCAATATACAGTGTAATATTGATTGATGTCCTTTGTAATTCATTTTTTTTTTTTTGAAATACACAAGTAAAATATCCCTTTTGTTTTTCACAGGACAAATTTTTATCCTAAAATCAAGAATAGTGTTCCATGTCAACATTGATTGTTTTGATCACGTCAGCTTGGAAAGACTATAATATTAAATGGATAGTTATGACACACTTTTGTATCCCCCTTGTTTCCCTTCCCTCCCCTCCCCTCCCATGCCCCCTTCCCACGACCCCCATCTGTCCCCATCAAAAGCCACCTCCCCCCTCCCTTCCGGTCTTCTTTGCACGACCTCCACCTGCCCCCTCCCATAATCCCTACCTGTAACCTGTAAGTTAAAAATGTTTGCGTTATTTCTCTCTCTTGTACAGCTGGTGTATGACAATCTGGACTTCAGTAAGAAAGCTGTTATTGCCTGTAATGCTTCAAACACTCATGGTTATGTATACAAGAGTGTCTACCTCAATGTATTATGTGAGTATAACTATACAGTATATAATATAATCTTGTACAAACACAATACAGTACTGGGAGTTAAAATAATATACATGAGTTTGGATGCTCTATGGGTAGATGATTTAATTCATTATATTGTATAGTGATGTACAGTTCCGGACATATGAAGAAACAGGTATACTTCAAACAGGGTCCCTTATCAAGCATAGAATAGGACCCGTTTCATGTGTTTCTGTTGCAGGTATGCTTCAAACAGGGCCCCTTATCAAGCATAGAATTGTAACTCCATTGTAACAAAAGTATATTATTATATCCCCTTTAATATCTTTTCCCTCCAGATCTGTCCCCTCATGTATTAATTAGTATTATACCCTACTTTATTATTTTGTCCAACACTGCCCTTTTGTGTATTATAGTTATACCGCCTTTATTATTTTGTCCAGCACTGCCCCCCTCGTGTATTATAATTATATCTCTATTATATTATCCGGCACTGCCCCCCTTGTTTATTATAATTCTAGCCCCTTTATTATTTTGTCTAGCACTGCCCCCTGAGTGTATTATAATTATATCTCTATTATATTATCCAGCACTGCCCCCCTTGTTTATTATAATTCTACCCCCTTTATTATTTTGTCTAGCACTGCCCCCTGAGTGGCTGACTGAACCAGAAGATGTAACAGTACTGGAGGGAGGTGCAGCAACCTTGGACTGTGTAGCATATGGTTCACCAGACCCAAACATTACCTGGGCGAGGCTGGAGGGACAAGAACACATCAGTATACACGAAGAAGATCCCAGATATGATTTGGAACCCACCAAACTCATTATTAAGTATGTATGTGTGTCCTTCACTCTGGTATGGTTGTAAAATAAGAACCAATAAACACACAAGTAAAATACTCTATCCCTTTTAGAATCTGGGTTGAGCTGCACATAAGGTTGTCACAATTTACACTGTGTTGACATTTAGAAATTCATGTCATTATCTTGTGCAATGGGTTGTAAGATAAGAACCAATAAACACACAAGTAATTTTTTTTTCTTCACAGAATAAATTTATATCATGAAATCAAGAATATTGTTCCATGTCAACGTTGATTATTTTGATCAAGTCAGCTTGGAGAAACTCTAATATTATATGGACTGTTTTGATACACTTTGTTTATGTTTATTTGTGTTGATTCTGTAATTAATAGTGAAAAGAAATGCATATCCTAACTATCAACATTATCAACCTTGTAGAGATAACATGTAACAGCTTAGGAGTCATTAGTTTGCTGCTCAGTCTATGTACAATATATACTGTATATCCAGTGTACATTGTTTGTGGATTTCAGTACAGTACAGCCACAGTTAATGGGAGAAGATTCTTTTGTTGTTGAATTGGAAGGTCTCTGATTCCTCTAAACTATGCCTCAGAACAGACAGATTCCTTATTAGTACCACTGGGGACTTCTGATTCCTGGCATACCTTGGAGGAATTGGTAGCCTTCCAATTTACCAAACAAACTGACTCTCCCCTCTAAATTATCGATGTTTGCATCTTCACCTTGAGTATTTTTGCCTCCACAGAACAGTAGATGACAGCACTGAGGGTCACTATGCTTGTATTGCCACCAACAAGTTTGCTTCACTCGAGTCTGAGGCCGTAGTGACTGGCTTGGGTGAGTGGTGGCATTCATTGGGAAGAATATACTGTAAATGCAATTACACTAGGTCCTCAATATAAGTTGTTCATTAAATGTATCACATATAATTATTCTTTTAAGGACCACAGTAGGCCCTCAATATAAGTTGTTTATTAAATGTATCACATATGATTATTCTTTTAAGGACCCTGTGATTGTGGTTGAAAATATAAACCCTTGAATAAACAACAGTGTTTGTACAAATTCTGGTGGCCAATAAAACTTAACCTTACAGAGAAGACATTGGTTGATGCCCATTTGGAGAGTGTGTACAGCGAAGGCCAACTGATGGAAGACACGGACGAGAGAGAAGACCGCGTCAAGGCCGGCCAACAGGTCGAAATGAAGTTGAGGTGCCACGTGAGATTTGACCCCAGCCTTGACCCAACTGTCACCTGGCTCAAAGATGATGTAGAGGTGGAGGAAATCGGCCATCACCGGTACTCACTCACACACACAGGTTAGATTATATTTCACACACACACAGGTCAAGTTAGGTTAACGATCACACAGATTATATTTTCTCTCTCTCTCTCACACCCACAGATTAAGTCAGGCTACAGATTCTCTCACTCATACACACAGTTAAGTCAGGCTAAAGTTTCTCTCTCACTTACACACAAACATACACACAGACACACACACACACACACACACACACACTCACACTCACACAAACAGGTTAAATCAGGCTACTCATTCTCTCTTTCACATAGGTCAAGTCAGGCTAATGATTTATTTTTATTTTTTATTTAGATCTACATAATACAGTATACCTACTATTGATAGACTCACACTTAATTAAGGGGATCATAGTACAGTAATATACTTTTGGTATATTGGAGCACCATGAATCCTCCAAAGTATACCAGGAAACAGAACCAGATGAACAAAAATAAATGATGATGTCTTGTTGCATGGAATAGTTTAGTTAGAGGAATAATTAATTAAGTTGCTCCAGATTGAAATAGAAATACCCCATTAAATAAATATATACATTAGAGTACAACAGTAGAGTAGAGTACGTACATCTAAAGCAACCCAATATTAACCCCTATTAACCCTAATGTACCCCGAGTAGTCAACACCGACGAAGACCACAGCGACGACCACCGAGCCCACAGCAACAACAACGGCGGCGGTGAAGAAGACGATGATCCGAGGGAAGAGGTGGTCTGGGAACTGTTGGTGTCCGAGGTGGAAGGAGGAGACTCAGGAGTATATACCTGTCGAGCCCATACTGACCTGGATGATGCTGATGACAACCTTATTATTACTGTGGAGGGTCAGTCTGTGTGTGTGTGTGTGTGTTTTTATTGTGGAGGGTCAGTCTGTGTCTGTGTGTGTGTGTGTGTTATTATTGTGGAGGGTCAGTCTGTGTGTGTGTTCTTACCTATTTGTATCTTTACAGGATTGAATCACATATTTTAAATCACAATTATCACATTTTTCTAAAAAGTTATGTATGTTTGACACACACTTCTTCTGGTAATTTGTTCCATTTTTCTATTACTCTATTTGAAAAACTATATTTCTGTACATGTTTGTCTCCTCTTCTTTTAATTTATTTCTTACTGTGTCCTTTAATTATTCTATAATTTAAATTTATTTTTGTTTTTAAACATATTGAAATATTGTAAAACATAACATTATTATTTGTGTGTGTGTGTCATAGGATTAGTTTGTGTGTCTGTAGCCATATTATCACAGGAGAATCAGAGTGTGTGTGTGTGTATGTGTGTATTAAGACTTTATCACATAAGTCTTATATTGAGGACTTTTGTTTTCCACAGTCCCTCACACTTACTAAGACTTATAAGTTACACCATCCAACAAACCACTCCTTCACTCACTCACTCACTCTCACCTTCATATCATCACTTCACTAACACCCACTATCACCATCACCACTCTCTCACTCTCACCACTCTCACTCTCACTACCAGATAAGCCCAATGCACCCAAGATTGACAACGTGGAGTGCGGTGACCGAAAGGTGCTCCTAGAATGGATTGGAACGGGTGACAATAATGCTCCCCTCACTGGTTACATCATCCAACAGTTTAGTCTCCCTCACCCGGGACACTGGGAGGACTTGGAGGATGAGGAGGAGATGCTGACCGAGACCGATACATCCTTCTCTGTGAGTCCTAGGGGGTGTGGAGGAGGGGGGGGGGAGATTGATGTTTTTTTGTAGGACTGGGTCTCGGAGAGGTCCCAGGTGTGTGTGTGCGTGTGTGTGTGTGTGTGGGGACTGATGTATGTTTTTTTCCTAGGACTGGGTCTCGGGGAGGTCCCAGGTGTGTGTGTGTGTGTGTGTGTGTGTGTGTGTGTGTGATGTTTTCTGTAGGGGTCTCAGGGAGGTATATAATTATTAGGTCTGAGTCGGTGTGTTTACATTTTTTTAGCTGTGTTTTCTCAGAAGTTAATGTCTACATAATTTTATTCCTTGCTGTTTTCTTTGTGTTATCATTCTATATATTTGTCTGATGTTTGTATGTATGATATTAATTAACATGTTTTCAGTGTTTAAATTAATGCTTGGTTTTCTTTCTTTCTATTCAAAGGCCTATTTTGTGTTGCATAATTATATCTGTAGAATATAATTATAATGCTTTAATATTTGCATAATCATTACATTCTTGTGTTATACTATTTGTGTATAAGTTGTCAGAGTTATTATTAATTTATTGCTTATTAATTTTGCTGAATGCTTCTTATATTATTGTTTCCTTCACCCTCGACTCCAATATTGACGTAAGATGCTTGTCGTCCCTCCCCTTTATGTACTGTACAAACACACACACCCCTAATCTGACCTGACCTGACCTGACCTGACCTGACCTGTACATTTGGTCCCTCAATGTACTGTACACCTAGCCTATCCTAACCTAACCTAACTTAACTTAACTAATTTATCCTATCCTACCCTAACCTACCTAACTAATCTATCCTAACCTAACTAACCTAAACTAACAAAACCTAACCTAACTAATCTAACCTAACCTAACTAACCTAAACTAACCAAACCTAACCTAACTAATCTAGCCTAACCTAACTAACCTAAACTAACCAAACCTAACCTAACTAATCTAGCCTAACCTAACTCAACATTGATGCCAGCTATCTATGATCAGTACAAATTTTTATGTTTGTATAAGCTTAGTAGGGAACTGTGAATCTATATTAACGTTTTTCTCAAGCTAATATTTCTGCCCTTAATTAAAACTCAATAAGCATAAGAAATATTGATAAAGGCTGAAAATTTTTTTGATTGGCAACCATGATACTTTCCTGACACTTCACACTTCATTACTGTATATATATATTGGTGTTTAATGACCCTCTGATTATGTATGTATGTATATTAAAGGCTTCTGATTCCTCCTGACCATGTGCCACAAAACAAGCTCCTTCAATATTGGCGTGTGTGTTTTATGGCAATATTTGAAGCACTCCTTTATCTCCAATTTTCTGACAACATCACGGGATACCTTAACCTCAGCTTCACCTGTATTATTGGAGATATAGCTTCACCTGGAGATGTTATAGCAATAATGATAATATTTTTTCAATGAACGAGGGATTCAAACTTCACCAGGACACCTCAGTTGAAGAGACCCTGTGATGTAGTCAGATATTTGGAGGTAAATGAGTCCTTCAAATATTCCCACGACACACATACACCTACAGTATATTGAAGGAGCTTGTTTCGTGGTACAGTCAGGAGGAACCAGAAGCCACCATTTCTCATCTATGATCACAGGGTCCTTAATTGATGTTGGACTTCCATCTTGTTGACACTCGGTAGTCTGGTAGATGTCTTTAATTGGTAAGGATTAATTAGATGACCTCATGACGCTCTCCTTCGACCCCAACCATTCCCCTTCGACCCCAACTACTCCCTTTCAGATCTTCAACTGTCCCTCTATTCTTTCTAATTCCTCCCTGCCCGCTGTCTCACCTTTCTATCACCTTCTCCTGGTGCCATATGACCTCGCTGTTGCGTCGCTTAATATCATTCAATCAATCAATCAATCAACCCCACAACCCTCACATCACTTTGTATTGTAGGTGTTTGTCAGTCAGTGAGTGAATGCAACCAATTATTGTATTTATCCCAGTCACGTTAAAGGGGGTACATACATACATATTACAGTACAGTAAATCTGGAGCAACTGATTCCACCAAACTATTTCATCCAACAGGTCATCATTATTTTTGTTAACATGTTCCTGTTTCCTGTCATACTTTGGAGGAATCAATGAGCTCTATTGTACCAAAAGTGTAGTATTACCTCCTTAAGGATGCTGTGCTTGTGTACAGTATAATATTTGGAGGCTTCTGATTCCTCCTGACCATGCCACGAAACAAGCTCCTGCCAAATAAGTGTGTTTGTGTTTCGTGGCAATACTTTGTGTTTTTTATGATGCCATTTCTACTTTTTCTACAATACTGTATCTTTCTTTTTCTTTCTTCAGTATTTTAATCGATCCTGTTTTCATCTTTCTGTCAGAGTTGTCAGTTTTTCATTTGACTCTGGTGACAGGTTGATTAATTTGTCTCTCTCAATTTCCTGTTTGTTTGTTACTGTACAGTACTTCCAATTGAATTTTCTGATTTTTTTATGTATTTACAAATGACGGTGACTTTTGTTTGTCGTTACTGATGTCCTTATTTTTGTCCTTCCTGACCTCATCTGTATCCTGCCAGTCCTTACCAGTACAGTATCTGTATATCTATCCAGTCTTAAGGCACCCTGTGATGCAGTCAGAAAATTGGAAGTAAACGAGTCCTTCAAATATTGCCACGCACCGCCACCCATAGGGAAGGAGCTTGTTTTATGGCATTGTCAGGAGGAATCAGAAGCCTCCAATTCTCATACACAATCACAGGGTCCTTAACTGCATGGGATTCACCAGTTGTTGTAGATATTTCCAGTTTATCCTATATAGTGTTCTTTATATATAGTAGTGATGATTGGCTGATGGTGATATATAGTAGTGATGATTGGCTGATGGTGCAAGATAACAACACTGTATTGATGATGATATTTACAAAGCCAAGATTCTGATTGCAAAAATAATAACACCAATATAAATAAATATAAAACACAAATTTGATCCATAGTGGTATACATAACCATACACTTAATATAAAACATAAATTTAATCCATTGTGGTATACAAAATCATACATACTCAGGAAAGGATGATCTTTCAAATTATATACAGTATCTGTGTCATATGTTCCACAAGGCTTCTAGCTGCTATCACCCTTTTAATTCACTGGGTCTTACACATACAGATGGACACAGGAATTGGTGGTACAGCCCAGATAGAAGATATTTTATGTCCTTTTCATGTAACCAGTGGTGGATTTTTTCTGACACAGTATTTACTTATCTTCACCATCCCACACACATCACAGTTTCTACCTCTGCTATATCTTCCTGATCGCTTAGAAATGTCATACTGGGAACAGCTGAGCATTTTCAGCTTTGGCTGTACCACAAATTCCTGTCTCCAGGTGTACAGAATTTCAGGAGTTACTGAAATTTGAAGAGTGTGAACCTTAGAGATGGTGTAACTTGATATGTACAGCCAGCATATATTGGTCATGGGGTCATAATTATAAAAGTGCATGTTTCTTTATTGAAGCTCTGTCTATATTCTCTATGTCTAGTTAGTTGATTCAATAATAACTCGCCACAAAAGATGGACTCCTGAAATTCCTATACGTATGTTTCGTCCGTGACTGTTGGTGTTAGTTAGTTAGTTAGTTAGTTGCTAATAGGGTTATGTTGTTGTTGTTGTTGTCATCTTCTTGTTTCATTACTTTGTTTTATGATGTTATGTCTTTCTTATCTTTGTTGCTTTTATTTCCAGTCGTTTGTTTGAGCCAATTAAACTTATTTGTCAAGCTTGTGTCATCATCGCTTGAAATGTGTGTATAATTCTTTTGTAATGTGTAGAGTATGTGTATGTGTATGCTTGTTGTTGATATCTTGTGTCTTTGTTTCGTAAGTGCGTCTGTTTCTCATTGTATAGACATTTATATTTAATGTTTAATAGTTAACATTGCAGTAACACCAATCACTCTTACAGTACAGCAGCAGTAGGCATACAGTATAATGAACAAGGGAGTAGATTTCACTTTTAAGGACCCCTGTGATGTAGTCAGAACATTGGAGGTAAATGATTCCTTCAAATATTGCCACGGAACACACGCCTATATAAGAGGAGCTTGTTTCATGGCATGGTCAGGAGAAATCAGAAGCCACCAATTCTCATACACAATCACAGGGTTCTTATGGTTCAGTTTTTCTCATTAGTGTTTTCTGTGGCCCAGTAATTGACAACATTTCAGATAAGAATTATTATGATCGACTGGTTAATTTTTAGTAAAGATAATGAATGAATGGGCTTCAATATAATTTCAAAATACAGTATGGTATTGTAAGCAGAATTCTGAAGCATTGAAACTTTTAATATTCAGCTTATACTGTACTGTTATAAGTAGACTTTATATTTATAACAGTAAATATTATTATACAATATAATATTTTGAAGTACAGGTTATTGTGGGTTACACATTTATATACTATTATTCTGATAACACTATACAGTATTCCCTCAATATAAGATGATTAGAATTATCACATTATTATATCCTTTTAACACAGGATCAGTAAATCACTTTGTAGTTAATTTGTCTCTATGTTTGGTAATGAATAACACAAGGCTGGGAAAACATTGGGTGGTCTTCAATGAGTGACTTGAGTGTAAAATAAATTGGTGGATACAAGTATATTTTATTCATTGTATATTGAGGGTGTATTGTAGTTTGATTATAACTATTAAAATCATGTACTCATACTTCCTTATACAATATAGACCAAGCCACATTCTACCTCCTCCCAACTAACTCACATTTATATTATATCTTGGCTCAGCGGCCGGTGTTTGTGTACAGCTTAAGCCACAATTATATTCCCTGCATTGAGTGATAATACTGTACAGTGTTGTAGAGAAGAAAAAAAAAAATTAATTCCATATTAGATAAAAATGCGGAATATAAATGTGTGTTTGACTGTACATATATTATTGGACTGAGATGTCTTGGTAATGTTTCTTAGTCTCAGATTTTAGATTTTTTTTTTTTCGTATGTAGATAACTTTTTCCTCCTTAGCTATTTCATTCATACAGTATTATTGTCATAGATGTACTTGTGTATAATTTTTTCTATAGCCCAAGCAGCAGCAGCAGTAGTAGTCTTGTTGATACATTTTACTCAACATTTACAGTATCATTAATTTGATACTCTGCATTTGTATATTTTGTTAGTATTCTATACAGTATACTGTACAGTATATATACAGTATTAACAGATTAGATTTTGTTGTTGATTATGTATACAATACAATACTTCCCTCTTCAAAACACACATCATCACACACATTACACACCAAATCAAATATCGACTCCTTTGATTTTTAAAGCATTTTTCATACATTATAATATTTTACAAGGATACAATATATTGAGATTGACTTAGAGTAATGTAATGTACGTACATAATGTCTTACAAATCATTCAACTCCTACACCCACTGTGAGTGAGTTAGTTACTCATTATTTCTTAGTGTTTCCTTCTCATTGAATCCCTTGATAAAAACTTGATCAATCTCATTAATATGTTGTCTACATTAATTTCATGGAAGCTATTGTCCCATATTTATGTAGCTTGCTTATCTCATTACACCCACTATATATTGTTATTCCTTTCCCTTTATTTTTGTGGTCAGCCTGACTGTTGTTTCACTCAATGTGAGAATTTTGTCCAGGATTTGTGCAGTAATGTTTTTTAAGTTTCTCCAGTTTTGGTGTGATTGGTGGACTGGAAGCATCTTCTCCACGTACACTGGTTTTAATTAAACAAAGCTTTAAGGATCCTGTGATTGTGTATGAAGATTGGAGGCTTCTGATTCCTCCTGACATTGCCAAGAAAAACAAACTAGACTCCTTCCATATAGGTGGTGTTTCGTGGCAATATTTGAAGGACTCGTTTATCTCCAATTTTCTGACTACATCACAGGGTCCCTTAATTCACCCTCCCTACCTCCCCTTCCCATCCACATTAATTATTACTTTTGTTGTCTAACCAAATGTTTTATAATTACAGTACAGTATATGACAGTACTTTGATTTTTGTATGTGTTCAAGGGGAGTAACCTATTATGGGAAATTGGAAGGCTACTGATTCCTCCAAACTGTACCAGGAAACATAACCCCTTCATATGAAATAATAGAGGGATGTGTTTTATAGCTGAGTTTGAAGGCCTACATTGACTCCAAATTGATCACAAAAGGTTACCTCCCTTAACATGTTTATTAAAAAATATCCATTATTCTCATTTTGTGCTAATAACTAGTGTTTTCCTCATAATTATGGCATGCTTCACAAAGTAACAATTAACCCCCATATTTTTTAAAAGCCCATACAAAAAGTTCCGTACATATTATAATACATACTCTTGACTTTTGACGAGAGAGAGTAGCTAAGCATACAGTACTTAACATCCCTCACAAAAGAATAACCTCCGCCAGAACTAGAGTACAGTATGAGCCACCACCACAATCCTCTCCCTCCCATAGTCCTCCCCTCCCTCCCCCACCCCCCCACTCTATTATACTGTACATGCATCACAGGAGCCCCCCCCTTCCCCACCCCATTCTGTTATACTGTATACACATCACAGTCCCCCCACCCCTCCAATTCCGTTATACTGTAGCCAATATGCATCACAGTTCCCCCCACCCCCACCCTGTTCTGTTATACTGTACTGTATAATTATGCATTACAGTCATCACTCCCACATTCTGTTATACTTTACATGCATAACAGTACCCCCAATCCCATACACACACACAGACACACACACACTCTGTTATTCTGTACACTCATCACACGACCCCCTTCCCCCTCCCCCTCCCACCCCACCATCTGGGAACCATCAGTAAAAAGTTTAAAGCTGCTATTATTAAACTTAGTCTTCGATGAAAAGGCGTTTTGTCACTGAGTATGCATTACACGATAATAATAGAACCGAGCGAAAGATGAAGAAAACTTTTTATCTAAAGGAAAAAGTTTAATAATAATAATAATACCAGCCTACTTCTCCTTGTAGTCTGGATGATGTACTCTGATTCTCACATGCAGTACAAGTCTCATTGAATTGGCAGAATCACTCATATCATATCGTGTATGATAATTGGAGGCTTTTGATTCCTCCTGAACATGCCACAGAACAAGATCCTTCCATATAGGTGTGTGTGTTTTGTGGCAATATTTGAGGGACTCATATATCTCCAATTTTCTGACTGCATCACACACAGAGTACCTTGCCTATATAATAATAATGGTAATTTACTGTATGTCAAGTTTCCCTCAGATTTTAGAATAGATTGATCAGGTAAGGTCTCTGTGGTTCTGGTAATTCAGAGTACTGTACTACAGTAAGCTCATTGAAATTCGAGTGCACTGATTGAGTATACAAGGAAAAGTATATCATAATTATCTTCCTCACTCTTAGGGCCATAGACAAGAACATATCGTTGGGTCCTGTTGACCAATGCTTGGGGTTTGACCACCATATAAAAGGTATGGGTCTCATACCCCGAGCATCAGGCATCAGAACCCAACAATATGTTCTTGTCAATGGCCCTTTGCCCACAATTACAACACACAGCTCATTTTCAAACAGTTGGGGACTTTGTTCATTGGAATTTTCAAGTATTGTACTATTAATATTGATATAGTTGCCCCAATGGTTTGGTTGTACTCCCAGATACTTGTGAATGTTTTGGGACAAGAAGTTTATATATAGTCCCATGAGTCAATCACAGAGGGAGGGGGAGGGGGGGTGAATGGGCAAATAATAAATGTCCCCAACTGTAGTACCCTCATCTCCCGAGCCCGTCCTGAGGAGCCTACCTTCTAACATCGATTTCACTGTCACCTCTCTCTCTTCTCCCACTCCTCTCCCTCCCCATCCTCCCGGCCTGGCCTAGACCCGCTTCAACACCTACGCTGAAGTAAGTACACACGCACCACGTACAGTCTTGCATGCCACGTCCGGTCGCGGGTTTTGGTGGAACGATACAATACAAATACTGTAGTTGCCTTGGCCACCATCAACACCAGGCACTCACTTCAGAGAGGTCAAGTGTATGTGTGCCTGCCTTGCTAAATTTGTATACAATACGTATGTGAGTTTTTTTATCCAAATTACTCTACTGTATGAATCATGAAGGGTGTGACTGAGTTTGGTTTCTGATGGGATGTCTATTCAAATACCTTAAATACATTAACATTAATGCATTATAGGCAACTTTGCTGTAAGGGGTTGATACAGCATTGTCCAGAGATCTGTTTTGTATTGATGCTCACAAAAGGTTGTTAGTGAGATATATCCCTATGTTGTTATTGTTGTAGTTCAAAGCTGAATATATCAATTAATTACTTGAGAATAAGATGTGATGTTTATCATGGTTGTGTTGTTCTCTGTACTGTATTGGAAAGTTATATTATACATCCCAGAGGAAATCAACTTACATGTGTGTTTATTATATTTCTATGCAGTTATAAGTGGGACTAGACCTGACAAACCATTATTATGAAGGTTGATTATAATTGTAATAATTTTAATATACATTTGGCCACAATGTTGTAAATGGTTTTTATCAATGAATTCAAGGTTCAGTTTTATCATTTAAAAAGCAGTTGATGTTGAGGTATGAGGATGGGTAGTGTTATTTCTGATTAAGGACCCTGTGATCATGTATAGGAATTGAAGGCTTCTGATTTCTCAAAACAAGCTCCTTCCATATAGGTGTGTGTATTTCACGGTAATATATGAAGGAATCATTTATCTCTAATTTTCTGACTACATCGCAGGGTCCCTTAAATCAGAGTAATATATCTGACTCACAGGATTAACAAGTAAAGAGTATATATTTAACATGAGTCACTTTATAGGAAGAGTTATACGGTACTGTATAATATTGCCTTTATGCTTTAATGAACATTATGCCTTGAATACAGATATTTAATAAAGTGAGAAATTTACTAAATATCGTATTCAATTCACCATTTATTACACTGTATAAATAATGCTCACAGTAAGGTAATCAGCTGTTGGTGGTGGTAATCATTTCTTGACGACGTTAATTTAATTGGTTGATTCAGAATATAAGTATGGTGGTGACATACAGATATTTAAACAGTTATATATAGATAAGAATATATATACAGTAGATCATTTATATGTAATGTATTTAATGGAATGCAGAGCACTCATTAACTTTAATATCAATACAAGCACAGTTAGTTATGACCCATAATATTATATCAGCTGTTGACATAATGAAAACAAATACAATACAATATTTATTTTACATGTACTATATTTTAACCAAGTGACATTATTGACCATGTGGTGTGTTGGTACCAATGATAATATACTTGTCACACAGATTGACCTGAGCCCTGGAATGAACTACAGCTTCCGTGTGATGGCGGTGAACAGTGTTGGTAGATCTGACCCCAGTGACCCAACCCCTGAGTGTATCTCCCCTGGTCTGCCACCTGATCACAGCCCAGCAAACCTGACCATCACACCCAGTGGTCCAGGACAACTTACAGCAACATGGCAAGTAAGTACTGGCTTGTTGTGTGTTGTTGTTGTTGTAGTTCCCCGGACTGTCTGGCCAAGCAGTCCCGAGTCTGGTTGACTGAAGCCGCGCAGATGCTCAGACCCCCAAATGGGAGTCAGGGTGATAGTGAGATCTGTTTCTTCAAAGGCAACAGACGAGGAGACTGCTGGTTCACAGGTATATACCCGTGAGCCAACATTCCTACCGTCTGTAGTCTTCCTTATTAATAACAACACATGTAACTACTGTAATTGGTACAGTAAGAGTCAGTCAACTTTATGATAAGGATACACTCACCTACCACAGGTAATGGAGCCAGAGGAACACAATGGTTTGGACTTCCATTACAAACTCATGTGGAGACCAGTGGATGATTACGATGAGGTTGAGATTGAGGCCAATGGTGGTGGTGAAGATGATGATGATGATGATGGTAATGGCAGTGCTGATAATGGAACAGAGGATGACGAAACAGCGGTGGAGGAAGAAGAGGAGAATGTGGATGAGGATGGATGGTACTTTGAAATAATTGAAGATTGGGAAAAGGTTAGTAAATAAAAAATATAGTTATAAAGTAATTGTGGTGACATCTACCAAATTCAAGTCATGTAATATCATTCATTATCGGCTTGGATGTAAATTTTATTGAAGTAATCCTCATTAAAAATTTATGGTGGATCAGTTTTTACAAAGACGTAATCTACTGATGATACAGATGTGATGAGAAAAAAACATCCATGTTGAATATGTTAACTTTTTGTTGTTTGGTTTGTGGTCAGAATGAATATGAAATTGGTGACTTGATGCCGTACCACGAATACCACGTCAAGATAGAGGCTTCTAACATACACGGCACTGCCCTGGATGAAGCTCCCATTATCACACAGTTCTCTGGACCTGATGGTAAGAACAGGGAGTATACGAGTAGTACTGTACTTGTAATTAGGTTTGTGGTATTTATCTATGCAGTACAGATGACCCTCGCTTAAAGAAGATCCATGCAATGAAAATTCACATTTATGGTACGGTAATTAAAATTCCGTTAGTGTCAATGAATAAGAGTACTGTATAATGTTAGAACCATTTTGTGTGCCCCTTTCCCAGTACCATCAGAGGCCCCTGGAAAACTACAAATGGTGGATGTTGATGCTACTGATGCTGTGGTAATCTGGAACCCTGTTGACCCACATTCTATAAATGGACCACTCCAAGGTTACAAGGTAATATACACATCACTACTATACTGTACATTATACAGTGTTATACAAATTGGTTCCAAGTGATGCAAATATTGATGCTTTGGATGGATGCAGAGGAAAGTATTAAACAGTATTATAAAAATGTAAATATATAAAGAGGTGTAGAATGGATTACACTTAAATGGAAGGCAATATTGAAGAATGTGAAATGGTGAGTGAGTGTGTGTGTGTGTACTCTTGACCGTACACACAGGTAGAGTACTGGGAGGACCCTGAGGATGAAGGAGAAGAAGATGAGGATGAGGACGGAGAGGTGGAAACAGTACTAGTCACAGGACAAGTGAACAGAGCCGGCCTTGCTGAACTGGAACCTTATTCACGTTATAGGATCAGGGTCAGTGTGGTAAACTCCAACTACACAGGTCCTAACAGTGATGACCTGACCTTCACTACAGCTGAGGGAGGTAAGATATTGAGGCAGCTACAGAGTAAACAGTGGGAAGGGAGAGAGTAAAGTAATGTAAGATATTGAGGAAGGGAGAGAGTAAAATAATGTAAGATATTGAGGGAGAGGAAGAATGACAAGGGAGAGAGTAAAATAGTGTAAGATATTGAGGGAGAGGAAACAGTGGGTAGAGAGTAAACAGTGGGAAGGGAGAGAGTAAAATAGTGTTTGGGATAGTGATAGAATAAGATTTTGTTCACCCTCTATATTGGCAGGCAGTCTTTCCTCATTTATTATTTTTTACTAGCAGCGATACCCAACGTTGTCCGGGTGAAGATCCTACATGTGGATTTGTCAATAAATTTCCTCTAATTATTTTTATGTGAACTTATTAGGAGGGTGGTTCTTTTTTTTTTCTTTTAAGGGGAGATTCTCTTGCTGATGAATTGAAAGGTTTCTGATTCCTCCAAACTATGCTATGAAACATATCCCCTATTAGTACCATTGAGGGCATCTGTTTCCTGGTATAGTTAGGAGGAATCAGTAGCTTTCCAACTGTTTCACCAACAAGTGAATCTCCCTTTAAGTACCCTGTGATCATGAATGGGAATTGGAGGCTTCTGATTCGTCCTGACTATTCCATGAAACAACCTCCTTCCATATAGGTGTGTGTTTCGTGGCAATATTTGAAGGACTCACTTACCTCCAATTTTCTGACTACATCACAGGGTCCTTTAATTAAGTATTGTGTTCCCTATATTATAGCTGTGTGTACTTTAATGACAGAGTCTGGCCCTGTGAGCAACCTGAAGGTGTTACAAGTGAGTGACACCAGCCTTCTGATGGACTGGGACCCCCCCACAGAACCCCACGGGGAAATCTTAGGCTACCACGTTCTGTATAGGGAAGTGGATGAAGGAGGTGAAGAAGGTCCTGAAACAGTTGTCCAAGATATGTTACCAGCTGGAGTCACAATGCTCAAAGTTACAGAGCTAGAGGAAGGTCAGCAATACAGGATGGCAGTGGTGGCAGTAAATGGTGCAGGACTGGGAGAAGAGTAAGTATTGATGTGTATAGTATGTTGTTATGTTACTGGTTAGTGAGTTGTTGAGTTGGTGCAGCTGTGGTTAAGGGTGTGTGGGAATAGGGGGACAGGCTTGGGGGGGGTTTTGGGGGTGCGGGAGTAGGGGGACAGGCTTGGGTTTTTTGGGGGGAGTTGGGGGGATGAGGGAATATGGGGACAGGCTTTCTACCAACCCCAAGCCTGTCTCCCTATTCCCGCACCCCCCTATTCCCCCCCCAAGCCTGTCCCCTACTCCCACAGCCCCTTAAGGGACCCTGTGATGTACTGTAGTCTTAAAATTGGAGGTAAATGAGTCCTTCAAATATTGCCACGAAACACACATACACACACACCTATATGGATGGAGTGTGCTTGGTGGCATAGTCAGGAGGAATCAGAAACCTCCAATTTTCATACACGATCACAAGGTCTTTAACATGAGTTGATGTCATTTATACCTACAGTATGCTATACTATAGGAATATAGATGTTAATTATTCTTGGTTGTCAGAGCAAAATAATATTGGTGATAAATGCTAACCAAACTCACAATAAATACCCTGTGCTTCAGTATAATGGAAAGGAGTGAAAAGTTGTTGTGTTTACCCCACAGAACATCAGCGGACCAACAACTGGAGGAAATGAAACCATTAATACCAGCTGTACCAATCTTCACCTATTCTGTGATTAAAGAAGCCAGTGTTGTCCAAGACGCCATGGACAGAGATGGTGATGGAGATGTTGATGACGAGGATCGCAGGAACCAGAACGTCATCATTGGAGATACTGACAACGATGGTGACGTGGATGTGGACGATGTTCTAGACACGGATAATGATGGTGATATTGATGAGGATGATATTGCTGTGGCAGATATTGATAATGATGGTGATGTTGATGAGGATGATGTTAGGGCAGCAGACAGGGATGGTGATGGTGATGTGGACATTGCTGACATTGGAGATGAAGACGGTGATGGTGATTTCGACGGTGCGGATGTTATTGCAGCAGATGAGGATGGTGACGGTGATATCGATGCCAAAGATGATGATGAGGAGGATACCTTACTGGAAGATCGTAACATGGATGGTGTTATTGATAGGGATGATGTAACTGACATTAATCATGACGGTATTATCAATGAGAAGGATTTCAGGGCTGCTGATGTTGATAATGATGGTGATGTTGATGAAGATGATATTAAGGCTGGTGATAAAGATGGTGATGGAGATATTGATGCAGCTGATATTACCGATCTGGATGGTGATGGAAGGGTTGATGGTGATGATTTAGAAATAACAGATGAAGATGGTGATGGTGATATTGACTCACGAGACTTTCAGTTACGCAATGTTTTCCTCGCTGATGTTGACAATGATGGTGACATTGATGCCGATGATGTCTTGGATGTTGATAATGACGGTGACATTGACGACGATGACTTTGCCATTGCAGACATTGATAATGATGGTGATGTTGATGCAGATGATGTGAAGGCAGCAGACAGAGATGGTGATGGTGATATTGATGCAGCAGACATTGGTGATGAAGATAATGATGGTGATATTGATGGTTATGATGTGTTGGCAGCTGATGAAGATGGTGATGGTGACATTGATGCAAGTGATGATGATGAGGAAGAAGCCCTTCTAGAAGACAGAGATGGTGATGGTGACATTGACCGTGATGATGTGATAGATTTGGATGGTGATGGTGATATTGACATTGAGGATATTGCCACCGCTGATGTTGACGACGATGGTGATGTTGATGAAGATGATGTGAGGATGTTAGACAAGGATGGTGATGGTGATATTGATGCAGCAGATGTAGCAGACCTGGATGGTGATGGTAAGGTGGATGGTGATGACTTGAAGATTGAAGATCGTGATGGTGATGGTGACATTGATGCTACTGACTTCAAATATCGCAATACACTGCTGGCAGACATTGATGGTGATGGTGATATTGATAGAGATGATGTAATGGATATTGATGGTGATGGTGATATTGACCAGGATGATGTTGATGCAGCTGACATTAATGATGATGGTGTGGTGGACAATAGTGATGTCAAGGAAGGTGATAGGGATGGTGATGGTGATATTGATATAGCAGATGTACAGGACTTTGATGGTGATGGTGTTATTGATGAAGATGACCTTGATGTTAAAGACAGGGATGGTGATGGTGATATTGACAATACAGACTTCATTCTACGTAAAACCTTCCTCGCAGACACTGATGGTGATGGTGACATTGACAAAGATGATGTTCTGGATACTGATGGTGATGGAGACATTGATGAGGATGATATTGCAGTGGCAGACATTAATAATGATGGTGAGGTTGATCGCAGTGACATTCGTGCTGGTGACAGGGATCTGGATGGTGATATTGATGCTGCTGATATTGGAGATGAAGATGGTGATGGTGATATTGATGGAGCTGATGTGTTGGCTGCAGATGAAGATGGTGATGGTGATATTGATGCAGAGGATGATGATGGTGAACATGTCCTACTGTCTGATGTTACTGGTGATAGAGTGTTTGATTATAGTGATGTCAGGGATATGGATCAAGATGGTGACATTGATCAGGCAGACAGAGCAGCCGCTGATGTCAACAATGACGGTAAAATTGACTGGGATGACATCAGGGCTGCTGACCGTGATGGCGATGGTGATGTTGATGCTGCAGATATTGTTGATGTTGATAATGATGGTGATGTTGATGCCGCTGACCTCGTTGCATCAGACAAGGATGGTGATGGTGACGTTGACATTGATGATCTACGTAACCTTGATGTGTTTCTCAAGGACACAAACGGTGATGGTGTTATTAACGTTCACGACGTGTTGGACACCAACCACAACGGCCGGATTGACGACCACGACCGGGATGCTGCCGACATTGATGGGGACGGCGACATTGACGCCGACGACGTATTTGCCGGCGACCGTGACGGGGACGGAGACGTAGACATCATGGACATCGGCGACCAAGACGGGGACGGTGACATTGACGGACAAGATGTGATAATAGCAGACCGGGATGAGGATGGTGATATTGATGCAGCAGACCTGGGACGAGGGGTCAGTGTTAGGGTCGACTGGAGGCCAAACTTTGAGGAACATCCTGGAGTAGACTTCTATGTACAAAGCAGGTGAGTGTATGAGTCTTATCTCAACATAAACATCTTATAATTATATCCCACTGCAGAAAAGAAAACTCATTCCATACCCATAACATAACATTCTATCCTCCCTCATAATTATTCCTACCCAGCCCTCTCATCATTAGTGATATGGTTTGTATATGTCTGTCACCAATCTCACCAGAATAGCTATAAAATGGTAATTATTGTATAGATAAAATTAGTAGACTGTTTTGGTGGTATTGTACAGTTGAGCAAGTAGAAAGTGCAACAATTTTATTGGGGAAGAGTTTAATGACTAAGTAGTGAGGAAAATATATACTACCAACAGACATCAATCACATTTCACAGAATGGAAGGTAATTAATATCCCAAGAAATCACTCCCAATAATAGTGATATAGTGATAGAAAAAATAAATAAAAAAATACCGCCCTTGATGCTGACTTTGAAGTGGTCATAGTGTTGTTTTTTATTTGTGTTACGGAGTGTGAGCATCTGGTACTAAGCAGGGATCTGGGTTTGTCTCTAGGGTGAAGGGAAGTACAAACTGGAAGAGCTCACCACTAGAGAAGAAGAACCTCTACCAAACAGTGTCCGGTCTGGACCCACGACGGGAATATGAAATCAGGATGGTGGCCAAGAACGGCGAATATGAGACCAGTTCAAAGGTCGAGGTCATCCCTGCCAGCGAAGGTCAGTCCAACCTGGGTCGGGGGGGAGGGGGGTAAGGTGGGGGAGGGGTAGGGGTTTAATTGTTGATGTGCTTTTTGAATATTATGATGACGATGATAATGTTATTGTTGGGAGAGGGTTTATTATTATTATTATTTTTATTAATATTAAGGGGAAATTCACCTTTTGGTAATTTGGAAGGCTACTTATACCTCTAGACTATGTCAGGAAACAGACTACTGTACATCAATATGTTACAAATAGGTGTGTCTGTTTCTTGGCATAGTTTGGAGGAGTCAGTAGCTCCAAGTTCGTTGATGTGGGGAGAAGATATAGGAAATGAATGAAGGGAATATAGGAATGAATGAATGAAGGGAATATAGGAATGAGTGAATGGAATATTGGAATGAATGAAGGGAATATAGGAATGAGTGAAGGGATAATTGGAATGAATGAATGAAGGTAATATTGGAATAGGAATGAAAAGGAATAGGAGTGGATGTTGTTAATGTTCTCTCGGGGCAGAATAGCCTCCTACCCCACAGACTTTGGTCGCAGTGAAAAAAAACAAAACAAATTTAAATAAAGGAGGGTCTGGCCCTATATGCCTGGGCTACTGGAGCAAATCCCAGGTTACTGGACCAGGGAGTCTGGGGGCCTCCAACTGTCAGGGAGATTGTGGGGAAGGTCTTTGATCCCACAGCCAGTGCTTTGGCCACAAGTCCTACGTTACCACAAAAGATACAAGTGGGGCCGCACCTTCCAAGAGATCAGTTCTGAAGGGACTATAAAGAGGGAGGGAGTTTACACTGCTGCATGCAAAGGGATAATACAACCCCGTGTGCTGGCGGTCCACACAGCAGTGAAAAAAAAAGAGCATCTGGTTGCAGTACATCTCACGTGGCATTTTAATCCATGTGAGCAGATCTCGTCAAATCCACTAGAAAGTGACCAGATCCTACAACAATAATTATTCTAGCCCTGTAGGGGATGACTAATATTCACAGAGAATAAAGTCAGCCCCCCTGGGCAATGTGTGTGTGTGTGTTGTTAGGGAAGGATGATTTTGAATGTGTTTATGCCATGGTTGTGAGATAAGGATGGAGAAGTTGGAGTGTAATGATAAGGATGGTGAGTGAGGATGAGGAAAACAGTAATATAGAGTGTGAGGGATGAGATGAGGGTTGGCATTGTTGTCTGAAGAGAGATATTAGTTTATTAAATAACCAATTAATGTATATCATGTCATTCGTTTTTTTTTTTTTTTTTTTTTTTTTTTATTGTACAACAAAACTTAAACTTCCTTGACATTTATAACGAAAACAAGTGGAGAATAACAACACACCAAAGTAGGTTACAGTCGGCAGTAAAAGTCTGGGAACCTGATTATGGATAATTAATATATCTAATTTCAATATCAGGGTGGTTGGTTCCAATACTTTTTGTTCCGACTGTACAAGAAATACCAATTGGGGAAAATAGAAGCCAAAGAGGAGAGGGTCCAGTTATTTTGAGAGGTGCCGGGGGGGGGGGGGGGGTGAACTTGTCTGGTGACGGTTGAGGTGGATGGGGTCGACAACACTTTTTGACCTCTTGTATTTTGTTAAGGGTGTGTGGGAATGGAGGGACAGGCTTGGAGGGGGTTTAGGGGTGTGTGGGAGTAGGAGACAGGCTTGGGGGGGGGGTTAGGGGTGTGTGGGAGTAGGGGACAGGCTTGGGGGGGATTTAGGGGTGTGTGGGAATAGGGGACAGGCTTTGGGGTGTGTGGGAGTAGGGGGTATTGGAGGGTGCGGGAGTAGGGGGACAGGCTTGGGGGGGATTTTAGGGGTGTGTGGGAGTAGGGGGATATGCTTGTTTTTTTTTTAGGGTGGGTGCTGGAGTAGGGGAAAGGCTTTCTACCCCCCTTCCCAAGCTTGTCCCTTACCCCCGCACTCCCTTTAGGTGTGTTGCATCTAGCGGAAGTTTGTTCGTGTGAGTGTGTATGTATCCACACTAATACCACATTTCCTTTTATTTTCCTGGGGTGTGGGCTCTATGGTCACCAATGAAAAAAACAAAGAAACCAGAAATAATATAAAAAGGAAAGAATACCAAGTGAAATGGATCAGGCCCACCTTCCATTCCTATAAAGGCCCATACATGCTTAGTGACCAAGAACAAACACATTGCACAAACTGACTTGCACAGTGCAGTTTATATATGTGTGTGGGGGGGGGGGGTTGTTTGTGGAACTGTACAGGCCACAAACTACCACACACACACACACACACACACAATTAAACTGCAGTGTGTTTGCTTAGTGGCACTGAGTGTGTTTGACTTAGAGGTCTTAAGAATATCTCGGCCCCTTCCTACCTTCCCCCTTAACTACACGTTTTTGCATCCACAACGAAAAGTTCTTCAAATAGCCTTGGTGAAATAAGCCATTCCTTGACCCGACTAGTTAGAGCTGTAGGTTCATTAATATTGTCAACCCCAACTGATATTCCACCCAGTAGGTTCATTTACTTCTTCCAATCCTACTCCACTATTATTTATACAGTCACTCATCATTTCATACCACCTACGGTATTTTGTCTTCCTTTTCGTTTCCTCTCATAGTAACTTTCATACACCTCTTCACCACTCTAGTTTCATTCATTCTTTCACCACCTCACAACACTTTCTTCTACTCTTTGATCAATTCATACACTCACATATACAGATTTCAATATATTTCTTACCCTGTTACAGCTTGACACTCAACACATTAATTCTCCTACTGTTAATGTCTGTGAATGAGAGCAAGATGTACAGTATAGCGTGATTGACACCTGTCATTTTACTGCTTGTTACTACTCACTCACTCACTCACTCACTTGTCACATCAATGGAGGACTTTACGATTTGCCATTTCATCTTCCTTTTAATTAAAACTTTATCTCGATGAAAAAGAACGAAAACTAAATATACTTACACAATGGCTCCAATAATATATTTTATGTATATATATAGCTTTGGTATTTTATGTAAACTGTAGCATTATTTAATTTCCCGCTGAGAAAGCCACAAACCAGGGAAAAGTAGGCCTACACTCGTAATCCAAAATTTGTATCCAGGTGTTGTTGAAGTTTCGAATCATTTGACATAGTAGTGAACCAATTACAACACTTATCCTGTTTCATATTTGCCTGAAATCGCTTAATAATCGATCAGGCTATTCGAAGCCAGCCAGCTGGATACATATTTTGGATTGCGAGTGCATCAGTATAGAACACATAATGTCAATGTCTCTTGGTAGAGCGGCCGTGGTAACCTTAGTCATAGAGGAGAAGACCGCGTTGGTGTGGCACTGTATGTGTGTGTGAGAGAGAGAGAGAGAGAGAGGTGCTGAAAATAGTGGGTGAGCATGGTGGATGTGAACTAAATCTAGCGCGGAGGGAGGGAGTGTGAAAGAGAGAGGAGGGGTTACCGGCAAGGCTGAGGCTGAGTCAGTGAGTGGTGGTAGGAAGTGAGTGGTGGAGGGAGTGTATAGTGGAGTGGAGTGGAAGCTATGAACCAACAGGAATCTGAAGGTATAGAGGCTGCTACGGATTCTAGTCCAGTGATTAACGAAGGTGTGTTAATTAATATATGAAGCCAGGAAGGAGCGTTAATTAATACTAAAGAATAAATAATAGGCATGTAGGCTATAATTATATATATAACATAGCTATTTATCTACACCAAGGTGATCATCAATAATTAATAAACCAATAACCTAATAATAAAAGTTCTATTGTACCTTTTAAGTTGATTAAGCCCAGAAACTTTTGACTGTGACTTAGATAGAGGGTGACTGAATACTCCAAACTATATAACGAAACGAAAAAAAAACAAAAAAATCCTCCGGCCCTCTCCCCTATAAGAAACAATGAGGTAAGTTATTTCCTGGGAGGGATGGGTTGGTAGAATGAATCACCTGTATAATATAATCCTCTATACAGTTTACCACTAACTCGCCTGGGGAAGTTAGGACATCCCAAATGAGATAGGACGTCGTAAATTGCTTTGAGAATCCGGCCCCAGACAGACAGACAGCCAGGTTCAGTAAATTATAATCTCCCATGAAAAACTTATTAATTATTATGATGTCGGGATTTTGTGTTAAAAAAGAAAATGAAATCACTAGGAGGTGTTATAAAGCCATAGAATTAAAAGCAGATGTAAATATATAAGATTCGTCGTCAAATTTGAACTGCACAACCGGCACTTTAATTTTGCTGTAGCTACTATACTCTGTTCAAAATTTGTGTTCCATTTTCCTCTATCTATCTGTCTCTATTTCTATCTATATCTTTATATCTATTTCTATCTATATCTTTATATCTATATATTTCTATCTATATTTTTCTATCTATCTCTATCTGTCTCTATTTCTATCTATATCTTTCTATCTGTCTCTATTTCTATCTATATTTTTCTATCTATCTCTATTTCTATCTATCTCTTATCTGTCTATCTATTTCTATCTATCTAAGCATAAGAGGCCAGCGGAACACAAGTTTTGAACAGACTATAGTATGGTGGTGGTGGTGGTGCATAATTATCTTACATCTCCTTCCCTCATCGTCGTTGTCAGTCATGTAGTATTTTTAGTTCTTACCGTCACTGTCACTCATTCCCAGCGGTCATTGTATCTCGATATTGTAACCTTTGTAAAACGTCTAGTTATGTACAGCCACAATCAAAATAACCAGCGACACTTTCCTTCCATCGTACAAATAAATCAGTATCCTATCAAAATATAATCATACAATACTTTATGTCAACTCAACCCCCTCAATTATTATTATGAGGTGCTGCAAAATCATACATGTGTTGTTCTTTATTACCAAGATATTTACTACGATGGAAGGAAAGTGTGGGTGGATATTGGATTGTGGTTGAATACTTGGATACCATCATACCACAGTCTCTAGCCCACCTCAGTCGAAGCCCGATATGTGAAGTACCAGCAGCTAGACAGTTTCTGGACGACAGCCCACACAAACCATTACTAGGCTAGACACACATCTCGAAACAATGTAGGATTTGGGTGAGCTGTCGTCCAGAAAACCGCCTGCTGCTTCAGATCTCGGACTTCGACTCAGGTGGGATAAAGATTACTGTAGGGTACCCGAGTATACATAGTTGGATATTTAGGGCAATTTGTAAACCTGAATCCTCCATATTACGTCATGAAACGGAACCGGAGTTTAAATTTGCGAATAAGATTTAAGGTATAAGATTATGTAGATGTTATATTTGAGCAGAAAAGTAATTTGAGTTTAAACATGAGAGTAAGATCCTGAGGCTATGCTCCAACATATAGGCCTGATGGACTATGGCAGTGTTGGGGTGGAGCGTATTATTATTACACTACCTCTAGTCTTCCTTTCCTCACGTCACTACTGTACTTCGTAAATAAAAAGAAAAGAAAAATACACACACACACACACTACCCATGCAAGTTAATTAAGGGCCCCTGTGATCGTGTATGAGACATGTATGTGTGTGGTGGCTTTTGATTCCGACTGCCACGAAACAAACAAGCTCCTTCAATGTAGGTGTGTGTGTGTGTGTGTGTTTCGTGACAATGTTTGAAGGACTCTCTGACCTCCAATTTTCTAACTACATAACTGGGGTGCCTTAACAGAGAGAACCAGCAAGTGATATCCTTCCTTCAGTCATTTATAGTTACAAGACAGCAGCTGTTTCAGAGTTTGCCATAAGGTAATTAATAACAATGTATATATCCTGCACATTTATAGGGAAACGTTAAATACTAATAATATAAAACCTCCCGAGCAAAAGTTGTTGTTAATGTGGGAATATTTAATGCCAACGTAGGCCTACGGTGGGTGTCATACAACTTTTCTTTTGTTATACTTCGATCTCTTGTAACTGAATATAATATTTCTTTATGGTTATTGTTAACAGCATCCTTAACAACATTTTCCCCTGCAGTATTAACCAGCAGGTTTTGTTATTTTTTTTATATTGTGATTATTTTGTTTTCAGATATTCATGTGTTTTGAGCGCTCTTAACTCTGAGCATAAGGGATATCCTTGTGACGAGTATAATGGTGTTACTTCAACCAGAGGAATATACACAACAAACACTCCACATATTCGTCATCGTACAGTACTGAAATTGTTACGGTTATTGTAACACCCCCATTTTATTATGTATGTTATTTAGGATGTTTTTTTTAATGTATAATTACTAACTTCACTCTCCATAAAATACCTGCATTTATTTCTGGTAACTTACTTAGAAAATTAGTTGAGTGAGGGATGAAGTCCCGAGAGAGGGACGAGATGTTTTCGTTGGCGGAACAATATTTGTAACCAATATCAGGAATAATTATATGCTATGTGATTGGGAAAGAGATAATGGGTTGGAGTATTAAGGGATGTTAAATAATCATTAATGTAACTAAAGGAATGTATCAGGGGGGAAGGAACACTTAATATAATAGAAAAATGTAGCAGGAGGAACTAGTTTGGGTCCGTGTAGGAGCCTAGATTAGGGGGGAGAGAGGCGAGAATGAATTGTGGCAAGGATTCACCGTCAGTCTCGTGTCGTCTTCCATTGGGTAAAGGTAACTATTAAAACAGCTGCTACAAAGTGACTTCACGTGTTAATATTGAGGTAAATATTTATTATACATTTGATAGTGATTTTAATGAGTCTCGTGTCGTCTTCCATTGGGTAAAGCCATAAAGCACATTCCGGCAAGGCATAGCCATAATAATACTGGTGTACAAACTTATATAAATACTTAGGAGAATTGCTGGCATAGTCAAAGAAATTTAGAGTAACATTGTTTCGGCCATATATTTTTTTTGATACTATTATATATATGTATGTTTTTTTTTATATAACTATTGTATGTATATGGGGATGTATTTTTTTTTCTTATTGATGGGGGGGGAGTAAGTAATTTTTTTTTTATTATTATCTGTTTGTTTAGTGCTGTTCCCTAGCGAAACTCGGAATTATTCCAGTTCTAGGGACAGCGGGAGTAGGATTCAGGGAGGGGGGATTGAAGGTTAGGGAGTATATATATATATATTTTTTTTTTATGAAATGAATGATAATAAATTAAATAATAAGTAGTTGAGTTTTCCGTTACCGTACACATACTAATAGACTGTGTCCCTACTTAGGCATTTTTGACTTGATTTAAGACATTGATCGAACCCCCGTTAGAGTAATTCTGGGTTGCTTACACACGTGCCTGGGGTTTAAGCTACGTTACCCACCCAGTGTGTGATAACTTGGTTCCTGCGGTCAACCTGTGGTCTGGTGGTGGCAGCGATACTGACTAGGAACTGGACTTGCCTTTGTATGATTTTTTTCATGGTATTCGCAAGGCAAGTTCAGTCCTCAGTCCTTTTTTTTTCCAGACCGGGTTGATCAAGTATAGGATAGATTATCATACACTGGTGTGTCATTTTTTTTTATTGTAAAAGGCCGTGTTTTTTTTGTCCTCCTCCAGTAAAGTAAGGGGGATAAAAATAGCAACGTTACATTGGTGGTAGCTTAAGTGGGATAAATCAGACCCAGAGAAATTGCTTTAACGGAGATCCGTGGAATTGGGTCTGATGTTTAAGGTAGCAATAGTAGGACACAGTCAAGTTCCTCGAGAACTGACGGTTAACGGAGCTCAGGTAGTAAATTAAAGTAAGAGGGGTAAAGGAAAATACAGGATATAACGATTAGAATGCTAACACGCAGTGGCGTGAGAGCGAAAGTCATGGCGGAAGCGTCAGAAATGAGTGAAGTGGTAGTTAACGATACGGATTCAGATAGGGAGGTAAGATTCGAAATGCGGGAATTGAGACTAATAACCGAACAAATGACTAAGATTATTATTGATACAGAGACTTGAACCAGCGAATATGTTGTCAGGGGTAGACATACAAATGGCTGAAATTAATAACAAAACTAAAGTAAAAAAGGAAGAAAGTGGAATATATAATTTAACAAAACTAGTAGAAAAGTTAGCATCGAAGATGGAAACTGATATATTATAACCATCATAGACCATTTTTCAAGGTACACCAAGTTTTACCCACTAAAAAGTAAGCATGCCAAGGGAATTGTTGCTAGGCTAACCCAGTTTGTTACAGACTTTGGCGGACCTAGATCGGTGCTGTGTGACAACGCCAAGGAGTTTACTGGCCACGAGATGCGGACCTGGGCAGACCAGCATGGGGTGGAGCTGCTTTTCTCCACGCCGTATCATCCACAGGCTAACGGGATGATTGAGAGGATGCACCGGACCCTGAAGACGGTGTTGGCCCAGTTGTGCGAGGGCTATCCACAACGTTGGCCTAACCTGCTGGCTGAGTGTCAAAAAGTGATGAATGCAGCCGTCCACAGCAGTACCAGGGTGACGCCGTATGTCGCATTCTTCGGAAGGCATCCACCACGCAACATCACAGCACCACTACCGACCATCACGTCTGACCACAACGACGCTGGGAGACTAAAGAGGCTAATACAAGAAGCCAGTACTGTATCTCTCAGGAGGTATCGGACATTTGCCAATAGGCATAGAAAAAATGAAAAAGTAGAACTAGGAACATTAGTGTGGGTAAAACAAGAAACAATAATACCGGGTACCTGTGCCAAATTGAACCAAAAATGGAAAGGACCATACAAGGTGGCAGAAATAATAAGAGATGGTTTGATATATATTTTAGAGGACCCATTTACAGGGAAAAACATCCAGAGGGCTGCAGAAAAGATTAAGCCCTATGTGAGCCACAGTGATATTATAGTACAATTAGGGGAATTAATTGAAAATAATGAACCAGATGATGATGATGAGGATATTGTACTTCCTCCACGTCATCGACGTCCTCCAAGAAGATTTCTGGAGGAAATGTAAATTGAGGTAAAAACCAATTTAGAAAAACAGTGAATGAAAATTAATAGAAAATAGGGTAAAAGTGGGAAAGTTACGTTGGATAATGTCATGTTTTACTATAACCTGAAGTCAACACGGGGCAACATTAATGTACGAGCTAGGAACTCGGCTCATAGTTGTAATTTTTTTTTATTGTGGGTGTTGGAGGACACTTAGTTTTAATGGGAAGAGAAGGATGGTGGGGAGTGATCACCCTACATGTCCATTGGGCTCTTCCAGTATACAGTCAGAACCTTTGTCAAGGCCCCTGTATCACTTACTGCATTCCGGGTTGTCATACCGTGCGGGATCTGAGGTTTGAATGGAGAAGTGAATGAAAATAGGAATGAATGAATTGAATGTAAGAATACTCAGATCTTGTTAGGGACAATCGCGGATGGGTTTAGTGACGGTAGAACCTTATTGAAGTTCTCCCGGGGTTATGGACTTGACAGAGGAGTCTGACTGGGACGAGGTGTCACTGATATCTAGTATGTATTATGTGTATTGTGTAATGTTAGGTAGAGAAGTTCTTTCCTGCGGGGAAGAAAGGCAGTCTAAGGACTGTAAGTAAAGTTGGCAGTTTATCAACACTGACTAACACGTTAGGGTGAATAATGTCTTATGTTGTTTAGTAAGGTATAGCGATAGTGACAAATGGTGTGTATGTTAAGATTAGGGGGAGGGGAATTGAGTTAGGGAAATATATATAAATTAATTTTCACTGTAAGTTCCAGCTAAGGAAGAGGGGACGTGTGTAACACCCCCATTTTATTATGTATGTTATTTAGGATGTTTTTTTTAATGTATAATTACTAACTTCACTCTCCATAAAATACCTGCATTTATTTCTGGTAACTTACTTAGAAAATTAGTTGAGTGAGGGATGAAGTCCCGAGAGAGGGACGAGATGTTTTCGTTGGCGGAACAATATTTGTAACCAATATCAGGAATAATTATATGCTATGTGATTGGGAAAGAGATAATGGGTTGGAGTATTAAGGGATGTTAAATAATCATTAATGTAACTAAAGGAATGTATCAGGGGGGAAGGAACACTTAATATAATAGAAAAATGTAGCAGGAGGAACTAGTTTGGGTCCGTGTAGGAGCCTAGATTAGGGGGGAGAGAGGCGAGAATGAATTGTGGCAAGGATTCACCGTCAGTCTCGTGTCGTCTTCCATTGGGTAAAGGTAACTATTAAAACAGCTGCTACAAAGTGACTTCACGTGTTAATATTGAGGTAAATATTTATTATACATTTGATAGTGATTTTAATGAGTCTCGTGTCGTCTTCCATTGGGTAAAGCCATAAAGCACATTCCGGCAAGGCATAGCCATAATAATACTGGTGTACAAACTTATATAAATACTTAGGAGAATTGCTGGCATAGTCAAAGAAATTTAGAGTAACATTGTTTCGGCCATATATTTTTTTTGATACTATTATATATATGTATGTTTTTTTTTATATAACTATTGTATGTATATGGGGATGTATTTTTTTTTCTTATTGATGGGGGGGGAGTAAGTAATTTTTTTTTTATTATTATCTGTTTGTTTAGTGCTGTTCCCTAGCGAAACTCGGAATTATTCCAGTTCTAGGGACAGCGGGAGTAGGATTCAGGGAGGGGGGATTGAAGGTTAGGGAGTATATATATATATATTTTTTTTTATGAAATGAATGATAATAAATTAAATAATAAGTAGTTGAGTTTTCCGTTACCGTACACATACTAATAGACTGTGTCCCTACTTAGGCATTTTTGACTTGATTTAAGACATTGATCGAACCCCCGTTAGAGTAATTCTGGGTTGCTTACACACGTGCCTGGGGTTTAAGCTACGTTACCCACCCAGTGTGTGATAACTTGGTTCCTGCGGTCAACCTGTGGTCTGGTGGTGGCAGCGATACTGACTAGGAACTGGACTTGCCTTTGTATGATTTTTTTCATGGTATTCGCAAGGCAAGTTCAGTCCTCAGTCCTTTTTTTTTCCAGACCGGGTTGATCAAGTATAGGATAGATTATCATACACTGGTGTGTCATTTTTTTTTATTGTAAAAGGCCGTGTTTTTTTTGTCCTCCTCCAGTAAAGTAAGGGGGATAAAAATAGCAACGTTACATTATTACCACTGTACAGATTATTATTATTTATCGATAACCATTCACAAGACAGTAATATTTTATATCATACGTACACAAGGTTAATGGTTCCAACCACAGCACTATAAGTAGACCTTTGGCACCAATCATTAGCAGGTGACTTTTCTTCTTGCGATTTGCACTCTACGCTTGGCGACCTATTTTGCTTTTTGTTCTTAGTGGCTTTCCTCCGTGGATCTATCGAGTATTTTTTGTGTGAGTCATGGTGGTGGGAAGTATAATTAGCCGTTAGTGGTGTTAACATGAGTGTGTATACAACTTTGTTGCAGCTGCGCCTAAGGGAACAGTGGCAACCCCCCCGTGTCGTAGTAAGTGGCGGCTTTTACTAACACATGGTAAGGAGACTCTGATTTTGTGTGTTCCCATGTATTGGCGTACACACACAGCTTGACACTTCTTTTACAGATGCATACATAGAAGTTAAACGAAAACAAGGAATTCTGTAGACAAATCCACCAAGAGTAACTTACTTTTGAAAGAGTATGATGCCACGTGGTGTCACTTTTCAGTATTCCCGTTTTAGCTGATTATTGGCCACGAGGTAAGCACATCTATTCAACAGTAAGCTTCTCCTAAGTGTTTTCGTCTACATCCTTCTCTTCTGCCATATATCTAGCGCCAGGATCCCGTAGTGTGGGAGTACCTACTTCGAACTTACGATATAGAAATTGTGACTATATCGTGCTCGAACCTAGCTTAGCCTCGGTAAGCCTAGGCTAGAGAAAATGTAATCTAACCTAATCTTTCCTGAACTTAAGTTAGGTTAAAGCACTGTCACACTTTGGGACCTAAAACGTGGCTTTACATATCTACTGTAGCTTGCCACTGTACGGCTACAAGCCTATACAATACTTTCAACACTTGCCAAAGTAGTGTATCAATGTCCCCCTTCTCTCTCTCATTGTTGACATTCCTGTACTGCCATGTCTCGACTGGAATGGAATGCTAACCTGCTATTATGCTATATCACCTTTCTTTATATTGCTTAATTAAGTGTTTATACTATAAATATATTTTTAAGATATTAATATGATGGAGTTAGCCATCACCTCGTTGAATGACATATTCGGAGCCAAATTATTATTTAAAGGACCCTGTGATGTAGTCAGAAAGTTGGAGGTAAATGAGTTCTTCAGATATTCTGCTGTATTTGAATGGAACTTATTTCGTGGTTTGTCAAGAGGAATCAGAAACCTCCAATTATCATACACGATCACAGGGTCCTTAAGTAATTAATTTGTTAAATCGAACAATGGGGTATAAATCATAGGATATAACTATTATTTAATAGCTGTGTTATTTGTAGGTTCGTTAATACATAAAAGCTGCTGGCTATACTTCAAAGTAAGGCTACATTACACATGCTGAAGATACGCTAACCAAAGCAATTATAATTGTATATTTACTCCGCTAAATGTACTATAATTACTTAAATTCAGTTATGTAAGTATTGAAGTTTGATACATTTTAATTGTTAATTATTTCCGCATAAACTATTGGGATTTTACAATACGCTGCCGTATTGTTTGCATTTGCAAACTGGCATATACCGGATTAGTAAATATATTAAACAATGTTAGTCTCATACAGTATTATTATACAACTGTTGTGATATCATACTCAAGTTGCAATCGGTTAATTTAATTGACAGCCGGTTAATTAGTGAATTAATATTTTGTTAGGTGTAGGAGGAGCATTACCAGTTTGTGTGTCGTTCGTTTCCTATATGTGAGTTATGTCTTCTTGTGTTAGTCAACCTTTCAATGTTGTACGTCGTAGTTAATTAATTGTGGCAGGCAAGTGAACAATTGTACACTGTAATAATTGTTCTCGTGAGTTATTGTAGTGACTTTTAGCTTTCAGTGCCAGCAGGTGTGACTTTAATTCCTTCCAAGCACGGATGTTAATGTTGTCATCTTGTTGTTGACTTTAATACTTTAATAATTCCTCACCCTTTGCTTGTCAACCAAACAAATTAAAGTCTGGCATCAATGTAGCCTACTTACTGTACAATTTCCAGAATATTATTAATTAAGGAACCCTGTGTTGTAGACAGAAAATTGGAAGTATATGAGGCCTTTAAATATTGCCACGAAACACACACACACCTATAGGGTAATTATAGTTAAGTGTGTGTTTCGTAGCATAATACGAAGGAATCACATTATCCTCCAATTCTCATACACAATCACAGGGTTCTTAATTAAGGTTGTTGTTGCTAGGCTTGAATGTGTTATCAAGCAGATGGCTCACAGGGGAAATTTTGCCAACTTCAATAAATAGAAGCTTAGTTCTTCAGTAACGATGAAATCTGTTTATCGAGAATTGTCATAATGGTTTGATTAGTATTACTGTATATTAATGGAGTGCTGGAGGGAGATATGTAAGTCCTACAGTGACCTAGATCAATGTTTAACGTTTCTATGTTACTGCAGTGTTTCTGACACAACACACACAGACATATACATACACACTTAAGTAGTTTTACTATTTTATATTTTCATGAAAAGGAAGTGCATAAAATTGTTTTACTCTTGATAGTTTTTTACCCCATAAGGTGATAGTGTGTCATATGATAAATTTTCGTAATATTTTTTTCCAAATTGAGATGATATTGTAGCCAAAGCTGGTTAATAGTCTGTAGATGAAGTATACTACGATTGACAGTATTACTGTATGTTATTGATTTTCCATGCATTCCACTAAAGGAGTGAGGATGGCTGCTAATGCTGGTAAGAATAATTAAAATCCTTCCATGCTGGATTACTATTTCTTCCTTAAATAGTTACAGCTCCCCCCCCCCCCCTTGCCCCTCTTCTTCCCTTGTAGTTAATTATAATTATTTGTCAGTGTTGTACTTCCTCATCATCCTAGTCCTTCCCTTCTACTGTACATCCACTTCCATCCCCATATATAATATAGTTTTGGCTTGAATTTACAAACCATTTAACTCTATACACATACACTATGGAGTGTAAAAATGACCACGAGTGGTAGTGGTCAACTTGTATATATATAATGCTTAGTAAGGCATGAGCTCTACTGAATGAACTTTGCTTAATTGTAATAAGTTGAAGCCTATACATATTATTAAACAAGATATGGATGTAACATTGTGGAAGTACTATATGATAAAAAAAACTTCTTTACAAACACAAGAACACTTGCCATTTATCACTACGGTATAATTATAACCATAAACAACATGAATTTTGCAGTTTTGCAGTACAGTACTGTACTTTACTCTTACTATGTCAGATGAATGGATGTGTGTTTAACTATGTGAGATGGTGCAGTGTATTGCAACTTTTTGTGTTCGGCTTTTGCAGTGCAGCCGTGCACATTTATTTCACTCAGTTGATGGTACATAGTATTTACTCATAACAAGTGCCTGTGAGAACCCAATCCACTTAATATGTAGGAAACATTTGGTTCACTGTGGGAGAAATTGGGTGAGAGGAGGAAGGAAGGAACAGAGGGCAGGAATTCACACACCGTTATGTAACTTATAGCCTATAACTGTGTGGTGTAGGAGCTCGGCTCACACTGTGTATATAAAAGTATGATTATATCTTGTCTTTCATGATGAAGGATGTTGAGTAAATTTATATAGTTACTGTAATAGGTATGTTCAGTTGAGGAAGTAGAAAGTGCAATAATATAAATGTATCTGTATATGGTGGCAACATGTGGCAGTTGTTTGTAGTAAACATATCTTTATGAATGAATCAATGGAAACCCAGAGCCAATGTAAGGTGGAACGTGATTGGCTGAACTTTGAGTGGTGGTGAAAATGTTGCCATATACTGTACAGCCATATTTTTGTTGCACTTTCTACTTGTCCAACTGTACATAGTGGGTGTACGGTTCCGTGGGTCTTCCTCAGTTTTCCCGGCGTCTGTTGATTTTCCGTGAGAGAGTATTTTGTTATGTTGTTATGCATGAGTAGAAATTTAAGTTGATGGTTTGAAGGGTTTAAGAAAGCTAGAAGTTTTGCATGAAAGGTTAATTAAAGGTTAGGTTAGGTTAAGGACCCTGTGTTTGTGTATGATAATTGGTGGCTTCTGATTCCTCCTGACCATACCACAAAACAAGCTCCTTCCAGAAAGGTGATGTTTTGTGGCAATATTTGAAGGATTCTTGTCCCCAATTTTGTTATTACATCACAGGGTCCTTAAATGTAGCCTTGTTCTTTGTTGTACTATAGAAAGACATGGGTATGTATTATTATTATTTAATGGGTACAAATTTTCCTTACTTTAATGGTTGTTGTAACCATTTGGCTTTCTTGCGTGGTTCAGAAGTTAGAAGTCTGATATTATAGTCTTACTCTTATTGCTACACTTGGATACCATAGTGTCTAGCCCACCTGAGCGAGGTCTGAAGCAGCAGGCGGTTTCTGGATGACAGCCCACCCAATCCATCACGAGGCTACACACACATCTCGAACCAACGAAGGATTTGGGTGGGCTGTCATCCAGAAACACCTAGCTGCTGCTTTAGATTTCACTCGGCCTTCAACTCAGGTGGCTAGAGACTATGGTATCCAAGTGTAGCCTACTGTACAGTACATTGACAAGGAAAAGTATATGATAATTAATATTTTTATGGTAATGTTACTGTAGTAATCATAAGGTATTTTTAGTTATAGTTTTTTGTTGATGCACAATAGGCTACATGCAGTATATACGTAGGCCTACCGGTACTCATTAATGTCTGCCTAATTATAATGTTGTCAGTGCTTGTACAGTATGTTAAAGAGAACATGTGTAAATATTCTTGTTAAACATTTAGTGTAAGTTTGTTGAGCGTTTTTAGCTTAGATTATATTTTGATGTTCTATTCCGTGAAAATATCTAGTTTATCCATCAGTATCAACTCCTTATATATATAGATATATAAGATAGTATTAATAGCAAAAGCATTTTAGATGTTACAGCCTGTTCTATAGTCACGTTGAGTAGTTTAGTAGTATAACAGTAATATAATGTACAGTATTTGGTAACGAGTTGATTTTTGCCCCTCCCCTCCTTCCATCACCATCATGAATCACCCCCCACCATCATCAGCTGAAGAGTACTCCCAAGCCGGTAATGTATCAAAGTTTAATACAGTACATTGTAGATCATTGATGCCCTTTGCTATACACACCCCTCACAGCTGGTAACATTTAGCCCCACTCTTAATAAATAGAGGTACTGTACACTCGGATACCATAGTCTCTAGCCCACCTGAGTTGAAGCCCGAGATCTGAAGCGGGTGGTTTCTGGACGACAGCCCACCCAAACCATCACGAGGCTACACACATCTCGAACCAAGGGAGGCTTTGGGTGAGCTGTCATCTAAAAACCGCCTGCTTCAGAATTTCAGATCTCTGGCTTCGACTCAGGTGGGTTAGAGACTATGGTATCTAGTGTACAATACCTACTGCATTATTAATCACATATATTCTTCAGTCATAGCACCTATAGCTTCGTTAGTATAGTACCGTACTGCTTTATATATTGAATATGTACTGTAGAAATATTTTTTAGCATAATTGTTGTCCCAAACCAAAAATACAGTACGTATCCTTAGTATCAGATACCTAATAATCCTTGCTTATTATTCTGTGTGCCTGTCTGTGTATGTACTGTAGTGTGTATGTACGTGTGTGTGTGTGTGCGTGCTGGGGTAGACTACATAGCCATAATAACTTCATACAACAAGGGAACAACAACAACAGATCACTTATCACACACCCTCTGTGATAATTAATTATACTGCCAACAAGCAAACATAAAAGAAAGATCACAGACTGAAATTCCAGTGGATATTCATTTTGTGACTCTCAACCTTTTAAGGTGGTACTGTAATTCACTTTTTGTTACATTGGAGTGCCTTGATTCCTCTAAAGTGTGCCAGGAAATAGAACCAGTATAGCAAAAATAATGGTGTTCTGTTGCTTGAAATAGTTTGGAGGATTCTGTTGCTCCAAATTTACCAACACCAAATTTCCTCCTTAACCAGAATAACCAACAGACATTACCAGAGTTGAAGTTGGGTAGCAATGATTTAGACTACTGCTGGGATGATAATTAAGGGGACTATTGATAATAATAATACAGTAGTCAGGTTTGTGGTGTAACCGATGTTGTGTATACGTATATGAATTATTTTTGGTCATTCTTCAAGTTGGTATAATTTAATAGTAGGGAAGGAATGGACAATAAAGGTGTTGATAGTTGTGGTGATAGTCATGTTGTTGATATAGTTAACATAATGAGTAGGATAATGATAGTTGTGTTGATAGTGATACTGATGATGGTGACCAAGGTGAACTCACATCGGGTATATTATTGACTGTTAATAATGATGATGGTGTATGAGGTGGATAGGATGGTGATAATGATGATGATGATGATGGTGTGAGAGGCAGAGAGGAAGATGATAAGGTGATAATGATGATGACGGTGTGAGAGGTGGGTAGGATGGTGATTGTGATAATGATGATGATATGAGAGGTGAAGAGGAAGGTGATAATGGTGATGATGATGGGACAAAGGCAGATGCATGAGAGCAAGAGGAGGAAGGGAAGGAAATAAAGGAGACAAAGTGGAGGAAGAAGACATGATGTGATGAGGTGTTAGAAATTCAATGGCGAGAAAATGATGATTTGAGTAAAGTTATGAAAAATGAGCAACTACAGTATTTAGGAATGAATATACAGATCTGCAGCTGTACACGAAGGAGGTGATGGAGACAAAGGAAGACGAAGAAGAAGAATCATTATTTCCCTCCGGAAGTACTAATGGAGAGGTTTCAGAATATGAGGAGGAAGTCCAATGGGAGGGAGAGGAAGATGATGACATTGGTGTTGGCGCCCCTCCAACACAATCTGCTGCAGGAGGAGGCCAAGAAGGTACAGTACTGTAACTGTGGAGATACCTGAAGGCTGAAGGCTTGGTGACACCATGGATGCATGGAGGGAACTGCTGCTGCTGCTGCTGCTGCTGCTGCTACTGTACCATAGTAATGCAGGTACACCAAGGCAGGAATGAAGCCGTATATATATATATACAGTATACAATGTATATACTGAATTAATTATCTCTAGCCTTGTGAATGCTGTATGATAGTCATTAATTAAGGATGACTTAAACTGCAGCCAATTATAGGCCACATTTGACTCATCAAAAGTACTAAGGATGGAAAACTGGTATATTTTGTGATGCTATAATATACTGTACCTTATCTGGTGTAACCCACCTCACATAACACCAGTCCACCTGCTCATATTATTATTAAATATTTTGTGATGCTATATACTGTACTGTATCTGGTGTAACATTTTGTGATGGCATAAACTCGTACCGTATCTGCTGGTGTGTAGCCCACCTCTCATCACTTCTTACCACTCCTCCTGCCTTATTCTATAAATAGTGTGATGGACAATATTATTATGTAACTATTCACTGTAGCTAGACTATGGTACTCTTGGATGTGTACTGTACTATATTACTGTACTGTAGTTGTAGATCTTTATTCTGACTTTGGGAACTCACACCATCCTTTAGGTGAATTTGACGACAATGATTCCTTCACACTGCTGAGAATCAGATTAATTAGCAGGTCAGAAGTGGTGGTATTTTTTGGTGCACAGTTCAGAGGAATAAGTAGTTTCCTTTGAACCAACCTATTGCTCCTTTAATTATGACAATGATGCTTCACCGGTTTATTCTGACTGAAGAGTGGACAATCGGCGGCATCTGTAAATATATAAATACATAATTATACAGTACATTTTTGCTTGCCAGTCATCTTTTCTCCATGTATTAAAGCTGTATATAAAGATTTGTTTTCCAACTTCGGCCTATATGTTTTCCTATACTGTACTGTTTGCTCCTTTTGGTATTTATTATGATTGTGATTGAATGAGTACAGTACTGTATTAGTCTGATTGAATGCTCCTTATTGTACCAAATATCTCGTTGGTGTAAAAGTTTTGGTATTCCTCTGAATTTTATACTGTACTTTATTTGGCATGATATTTTATACATAAGTGATATAATTCTGTTTAGTTTAGAGTTGTGGGTTGTAGCAGCATGCAAATATTATATTATTATTATTATTATTATTCTAAAATGCCTGTAGTGTTTGTCCAGCCTTAATTCTCTTGCACATCCTCTCACATAATAGCCTACACAGATATTGTACAGTCATGTGCACTAATAAGTATACAGCTTTGGTTGAAGCTTGAAACAGTCCACCAGTGAGCTATTTCCTATGGAGATCTTATTTTACCTTTACATACTGTACTGTCTAGTTATTCAAATCACACCTGGATACTTTTTAGTGCTCGTGACTGTACATATACTGTATATTGATGCACTAAAGGGTAGAGGTAAACCTATTGTATGGTGAACACTTTAAATAGACAATGCATTGTTCAACTTACTACAGTAGTTTATGACCTAAACGAAGTTGTTTAGTCATAGCAGTAAATCTCTGCTGCATTACTACTATGATGTGTCTTTGATATTTGACTATTTTTATACCAATGTGAAAGATTCTATTTTATTCAGATGGTTCAATGGTTTTATTCAGAGTTGGAAAGGTTGGTAACATTTTGTTGTAATGGAGCCGTTTCATGTACTGTAGTTTCCAAGATAGATTTTATAGTATTGTTTTCATTATGCTGGCTTAGTTTATGAAGGGGAGTATCCAGCATAATAATTTGTGCTACTAACAAAGTAATCACATTTTTCAACACAATATGAAATATAATGTCACTGACGTTTTTATGTACATATTGTACATACTGTACTGTATATGGTAATTAGCGCAAAAGCGGAGTGCTGAAAATACTTCCTCACACGCTCACTGCTCTTGTTACATTAATACACTGACTGCTAGAGGCTGGGGTGACTCTAGGTACACACACCCTCTCTTGTGAGAACATAAAGAAGCATGTCACGGGACAACCATATTTAAAAACTGCGTGGTTGACTCATATTGTCACCTACGGTTACCCACACTTGTTGGTGGTATATACGACTTCTTGAGGCTGATTATACATTCAGGTTGGACTGTGCCTCCAGCTGTCCTCCAGGAAACTCTCTATTATCCAATCGCAATTTATGTTGACATCAAGAACAGTACAGTGGTCCAATGTATACTGTTTGTATATTCATGTGGAGTGTTCTTATCTATTTGTTCTTACCTATTTATATCTTTTATAGATTTGAGTCAAGCTCATAATGTTCCATATTTTAAACAGGAAACCCTTTTCGTCAACTCTGAATGAGTGCGTATGGCTCGGCTTTACAGATGATCTGAGCAATGTTTGTGTTGGTTTACATTGTTTATAATAAGGTTTACATATATTATATCAATACAGGGGACATTTCTGGCCAGAAAAGCCACCATCAATGTGTAGGTCTAGCAGTAAGGTTGTTTTCAGGAAATATTTGTGGTGGAGAAACGAGGTGCAAGAATTTTTTTTTTTTTTTTTTTTTTTCATATATTCTTTTGTGGTGTATACAATAATTATGCAATATGTATTCCTGTTTTTACTCACACTCTTCATTATTCATATTATTTCTCAGTACAGTACTTATACCCTGGAAACCATATATAGTATAGTATTTTCACTCTACAGTACATGTACTGTACTGAATAGCATCCGACTCTTGACTCCACACCCATGGATTTCTGATCATTCGTGAATTTATTCCCATTAGATTATCCTTCCTGATGGTCTGAGTATCTAGTACCATCTCTTTCTCTTCATAATACAGTATCTATCTTTGACTTGGTGTGTTTATATTTTCTTGACTACCATTATAGTATTACAGTATACAAATTTTGCTCCCCATCATTTCCCCCTTGGGTAGGTAGGGGGGTGAAGAATATCTCCCCAGTATCCCTGCTTGTTGTGAAAGGCCAATAAAAGGGGGCTTTCACTTATCCAACTGTCCCTTTATTTCATCTGTTACCTTTTGTGCAAACTGTCCCACCTCTCCATCAGATATGCACTAAGTTTAGCCTTCCTCATCTGACCAACTCATTTACCCCACATATTATACTGTAGCTCAATTTATTAGTTAAAATATCTCCTTTTCCCTCTGACAAAACATTTCACTCTGCCATTCCCACACTTCTTTCCTTCGTGACTTGTAAAATTTATATCCCTCTTCATGCTGGGATTCTTGGTGCTACAGTACAAGACTTGCCATTGTAATAAAACACTCGATAAATAAATAAATATATAAATAATAAAATAAACAAAAGGTATACAGGTATCCCTCTGTATTTGTTGGTGCTAAAGTACAAAACATGCCACTGTAATAAAAAAAAACTCAATAATAAATAAATGCCGGTAAATAATAATAATACATTAAATAAATAAACTGATGAACTAACTGATTACCCCAAACAACAGACATGAAGGAACCCACAGTGGGGGCGGTGATGGAGACGGTGAATCCCATTATATGGACATGGTTTATCATTGCTGTCATGGTTGCCGTTACTATGGTCTGCATCGTATTCTTCTCCATGTGGGTCTACAGTCAGAGGTAATTGAGATACATGAAATTATTATTACAGTATTATTATTGTTATTTTTTTTTTTCTGTATTATATTATTATTTTTGTTGTTTTTATTGCATTGTTATTTTTGTTGTTTTTATTCCTATTTTCTGTATTGTAATGTTATTATTTTTATTCCCTCTTTCTGTATTGTATTGTTGTATTTTCCAATCTATTTATCTTTTCTCTTTGGTGTTATAGTCTATCTATCTATAGCTCTGATGCCTCATTCCCTCCAGGAACTCCCTCCAAGGGGATGGTCACGGCAGAAGAGTCAGAACTGATGGAATTATTCCCCCTTTTCTATATTGTTCTTTCCTTTCATCTTTTCTGTGTTGGTCTGCAGAACAATTTTATTCTTCTTGTTTCTAATTTTTTGATGTGGGTCTTCAGTAACTATCTATTGGTTTATACAGTTAAAGGGATAATATAGTAGCCTACAGTAGAATGTTGGTGGTAAATTTGGAGCAACTGATTCCTCCAAACTAAACCAGGCAACAAAACCCCATTAATTTTGTTCATCTGGTCCAGTTTCCTGTCATACTTTGGAGGAATCAAGATACTCAAATTTATCCCTTACCTATGTACAGTGTGTATGTTTACTAATTATTACAGTATAAGGAGAAAAGAAACACTTAGAGCAATAATATTATTCTCGTGCAGGATGTCACGAGTGTCTGAACTGCGTAAGGCACTATACAAAGGGTATGAACCTCCTGAACCTGAAGATAATAACAAGAAGCCTCCACCACCTGATGTAGACCTGGAGGCTGCCAGACCTGAAGATGGTGTGGAAGATGAAATGACAGCAAACTTCCAGAGAAAGTAAGTACAGTACAGTAGTCATTAATATTATTACACTATTATTACTTTAGGAACCCTGTGATGTAGTCAGAGAATTAGATATAATAAATGAGTCCTTCAAATATTGTCACGAAACACACACCTATATAGAAGGAGCTTGTTTTGTGGCATGGTCAGGAGGAATCAGTAGCCTCCAATTATCATACACAAACACAGGGTTCTTAATATTATTATTCTACATATAGTATAGCATTGCTGTTGTTAGTAGCATATTTGTATTGACAATACTGTACAAAATTATAGCCTTGTTGGTTCAACTACTAAGATTAGCAAGTAAATTGAATACACATACAATCTAACACACATACACACAGGCAATTTCACACACATACATACTCACAATCTCTCTCACACACACACACACACACACACACACACACACACACACACACACACACACACACACACACTCACAATCTCACACACACACACACACACACACACACACTCACAATCTCACACACACACACACACACACACACACACACACACATATACATTGAGGGAACGTTGGCAAGCTATACTTGTGTCTATGACCTTCCCCACCCTCCCCCTCACTGTCTCTACACTTGCCACTACTCTCCCACTACACACAAACTCTCTCTCTCTCTCTCTCACACACACACACATTTTCAAATGTTTTGTTTGTGTTTACTGTACTGTACCACCTTTCAATCACCTTCTTCCTCGGGTACCATATGACCTGGCTGTTACGGTACCTAATATCAATCAGTTAATCAATCAATCAAACCTTAACATTGAGGTAGAATTTATGTTCCTGTACTTACTATTAATAATAATAATAATACTGTATCCCTATTAATGATATCCTTAAAAAGTTTGATATTAGTACATATATACTGTATATAGAGTAGACCAGTTTGTGGTGTACTGTATAATGTAATGCTCTTATTTCATGCCAACCTCAGAGAGTTTAGGAAATCTTGGTACCATGTGTAAGTATTAGTGTGGATAATTTGTTTGATATGTATTCATTATTATAGCTAAGATGAGTACACTATTTTGATTAAATACATACACTATTTTAATTTGTATTTATTATTATAGCAAAGATGAGTACATATACTATTTATATTTGTGTTAACAGTATTTTTATAGCTAATATGAGTACTGTACACTATTTTGATTCCATGTTAAATAGTTCATTACAGTACTATTTGTTACACCATGACAGAATTCTTAATTAAGGGACCCTGTGATGTTGTCAGAAAAATTGGAGATAGACGAGTCCTTCAAATATTGCCACGAAACACACACACCTATATGGAAGGAGCTTGTTTTGTGGCATAGTCAGGAGGAATCAGAAGCCGCCAATTTTCATACACGATCACAGGGTCCTTTAGTGTATCCTTTTGTCGGTCAGATCAAATGTACAGTAATTTTAATTTAAAGTGACCAAAATAAGACCCAAAATAATAATTATGATGTGTATATCCTTGAAGAAAGGGAAATGGGATATTGATATTAATAATGATATTGATGATATGGACTACATCTTTATATGTTAATACAGACAACTAGCTGCCATGATGAAGAGACAAGAAACCATCCAGAGTGTTGATTCCTTTGCCTCTCATGATGATGACTTTGCTGAATATGGTGATGAAAACATGGGTAAGTACTATTATACATACATTGTATTTATTAGGCATCATCATTCCATCCTAGGGGTGGGTAGGGGGGCTACAAATACCTCCCCAATATTCTTGCTTGTCATAAAAGGCGACTACAAGGGGCTTTCACTTCCCCAGTATCAGTGCTTGTTGTAAAAGGCAAATAAAAAGGGGCTTTCACTTCTCCAACTGTCACTTTATTTTTCATCTGTTATCTTACGTGCTTACTGTCCCACCTCTCAATCACCTTCTTCCTCAGGCGCCGTATGACCTCACTGTTGTGGCATCTAATATCAATCCATCAATCAGTCACTGTAAGGGGAGATGATAAAAAGTTGTTTATTTGGATTCTCAATAGGTCCGGGTGTTTACAAGCATAGGCCCAAACGAACTATAGGTGTGATATAGAAGCCAAGTGAAAGGAATAGGTATCCCTTGGGAATTCTTTATATTTATTATTATTATCATTATTATTATTATTTATTTTTTTTCCCAAAGATAATGTCCCTAAGTCCCCAGCAACCATTAACAAATAGGGAGAGTTGAGGATGGGAACACTCATCAAATGCATAATATAGTGTGTGTGTGCGTTTATGTAAATTTTGTGTGTACTGTACTGTATGTGTTTGTTTCACCTCGCAAATGATGAGAATCACAGACATAAAATAGGAGATAATTATAATAATGATAGTGTAGTGTAATGAGGGTTCGATCAGCAAAAGAAAAGGTTTATCATTTTAGGTTTGAGTGAAATTCCAATATGAAAATTGTGTTTAATTCCTGTGAACACCTGGGTAAAGGTGATACTCCTACTAATGTTTGGAGGACGCACGGTTTGTTTACACTCGACAAACATTCCACCTTCAAAATACATTCATATTTCTTCACTTTACGCACCTATTACATGAGCTAGGCGTATTTGGTTTACATCATTGGATTAAGCAGTAATTGTGCAATTGTACAGTTATCAAAACTGAAGGGTAAAAAATAGAGTAATTACAGCAAATATACGTCAGAGAATAAAATTTTATGATTTATACTGTACAACATTTTACTGATCATTGGTATTTGTAGTCATTATGAAATTTTAAAATAAGACAAATGTTCTAGTTCATAAAATTTGTTCCATTCATCTATTACTCTATTTGGTGTGTGTGTGTGTGTGTGTGTGTGTGTGACCTTAATGGGATAGTATACTTTTGGTACAACATTAGAGTGCTTTGATTTCTCCAAAGTAATCATGTCAGGAAATAAACAGGTCCATATTGATTAAAAATATTGGTGGCCTGTTGTTGCCTGAAATAGTTTGGAGGAATCAATTGCTCCAGATTTACCACCAACATTGTACTACCCCCTTAAGGAAGCCCCGTGATGTAGTCAGAACATTGGAGGTTAGTGAGTCCTTCAAACACTGTCACGAAACACCACCTATATTGAATGAGCTTGTTTCGTGGCATAGTCAGGAGGAATCAGAAGCCACCAAGACTCATACACAAACACAGGATCCTTAACACTAACCAACCACCTTTATCCTTTTTCTTAGTTGGCCAGACGGAAACTTTAGTCTAACGGGTAGGCAACTCCATGTATTTCAGCCCCTCTACTGTGTCCTCATCATCTGTTATTGATAATTTGTTGAGTCTTGTTGTAGTATTTTGTAGCCCATGGAGTAGGTAGGGGGGCTATGAATACTGTACCTCCCCAGTATCCCTGCTTGACATAAAAGGCCGCTAAAAGGGGCTTTCATTTCTCCGACTTTCCCTTTTTTTCATCTGTTACTTTTGTGCTAACTGTCCCACCACACAATCACCACCTTCTTCGGGTGCCATATGACCTCACTGTTGTGGCACCTAAACTCAATCAATCAATCAGTCAGTCAGTCTATCAATGAGTAGCCTTTTGTACCAATTATTTATTCATATTTGTGTATAGTTACAGTTGTCTGAAGAGCAGATTCTCATTTTGGTAAATTGGAAGGCTACTGACTCCTCCAAACTGTGCCACAAAACAGACCCTCTACTATAGTAACATTGAGGTTGTCTATTTTAATTGGAGGAATCAGTTGCCGTCAAATTCACCAACAAGAGAGTCTCTCCTTAACAAGTACAGTATGTCTAATCGATCCCTCGTCGTATGCAACAAACATTCATGGTGTATACGATGGCATGGTACCGGTACCATGCCATCATATATACCATAAATGTTATTGCATAGCTCCCAGTATATTGTGTCAAAACATACCATAGTTATAGTAATGTATGTATGTATATAGCAGCACTGTATACTACTTATAAATTCATTATTGTTAATTATCCATCATTACATTTATTCAATATACATGGATATACATACCATAGTCATAGTACAGTATTGTATATACATGTATGTATATAGCAGCACTATACTACTAATAAATTCATTATTAATTATCAATCATTACTTTATTCAGTCTTCAAGTACAGTATACTGTACATGGATACACATTATAAGTTTATCCATGAAGGAATACTCTGTGATGAAGTTGGAAAATTGGAGGTACTGTAAATGAGTCCTTCAAATATTGCCATGAAACACACACACCTATATGGAAGGAGCTTTTGTGGTATGGTCAGGAGGAATCAGAAGCCTACAATTTTCATACATGATCACTGAGTCCTTAATTATATAATAACATGGTACAGTATTTTGATATCAAGTTTAGAAGGGAATTAAAATACTTTGTAAGGCATCTGTACTATACATGTTAAATACAATACAATATAGTAGTTACAATGATACATAAAACTCAAGTAAATAACCTTTGCAGAAAGATCATTTATTGTTACTACTGTATATCAATACATGTACAATTTATTCCATTAACAAAAATATTGGTACAGTAGTCTGTTGCCTGGAATAGTTTGAAGGAATCAGTTGCTCCAGATTTACCAACACCACATTAAGGACACTGAGATTTTCTTTTTGGTGAATTGGAAGGCTACTGATTCCTTCAAATTATGTCGGGAAACACACGACCGTATTGTTACTTTTAACAAGGAATCTGTTTGGTGGAATAGTTTGGAGGAATAATATGCTCCAGATTTACCAAACACTATACTGTACTGTACTGAACACATGTTATGGAATTTATTTACTGACTGTACATCTCTCCAGCACAGCATGTTTAAACATTGGGTCTTACTCAAGAACATTTACATTGGTGTAGTATTGGTACCATGGCTCTGTGGTGTGTCTATGGAGTCATCGTAATGGTACTACACCATCGTATACACCAAAGATGTTCTTGCATACGCTTCATTGTACAATTTAATGCATGTTACAAGTCCTATACAGTACACCCTGCATATACAATGAATAAATATTTGTATCCACCATCACTTTATTTTATAATCATTCAACACCAACAAATGTTTTCCCAGACTTATGTTATTCATTACCATACACACTAAGCTATTTACTAAGTCTGTGTTAAATGAATATACAGTACTGTATGCGAGATATTTAATCATTTTATATTGAGGGTCTACTGTATTGTATGTCTAACCTCATTTTAATATGGTATTGATTATCTGTGTTTTTGTTTATTTATGGATTACAGTACGTGTACATATTATTGTACAGTAATAGGTTTTTTGTTTTATAATGGTATATTCTATGATACAATACAGTACACATTGTACCTGCATGTGTTGTAATGTTTGATTAATAAGAAAATAGAGTTTGTAAGTTGTAAGGGGACCATGAATTAGATTATAATAATAGTACATACCTTTGATGCATTTTTTCATTCATTTAATATGAAAAGGGATACTAACTAAATGAAAGGAATTAGGGCGGTACAATATTTTGTTTTAGATAAATATCCACCTTGTGGAAGAAATATTTTCACCTGATCATTACATTATCTTTAGAATACAAAAATATTCCCTTCTCTTCTGACTAAAAGGGGCTTTTACTTCTTTAACTGTTCCATTATTTCATCTGTTACTTTTTGTGTTTATTGTCCCACCTCTCCATCACCTTCATCCTCGGCCGCCATATGACCTCACTGTTGTGGCGCCAAGTATCAGTCAACCAGTCCTTACCTTGCCTTTCATTTTTCATTAAAAAAAATTCACTTGTATTGTCCTCAACTCTTGTTATATTTTATTTTCTCCTTTTATTAGTCTAAATACATATATTGTACACATATGAACATATTGATGAGAAACTTTAAGGGACCCTGTGATGTACTGTAGTCAGAAAATTGGAGGTAAGTGCATCCTTCAAATATTGCCACAAAGCGTCATTTAAAGCTTGTTTGATGGCATAGTCAGGAGGAATCGGAAGCCTCCAATGATCACAGGGTCCTTAAGGAAATACCAACTGATTTGTGACTATTATTTAAGGGGGTAATACTCTTTTGGTAAATTAGAGTGCCTTGATTCCTCCAAAGTATGTTAGGAAACAAACAGGACGATGAGCAAATATTATGGTGACCTGTTGTTGCTTGGAATAGTTTGGAGGAATCAGTTGCTCCAGATTTACCAACACTATAGTATCTCCGTAACTAGTATACAGTAGTTTGTAGTAGGTGGGACATTATGTACAGAACTGCTGTTTGTGTGTATTTGTGTGTCTGTGTTCATGCAAGTTGTGTGTGTGTGTGTGTGTGTTAATCTTAAAGGACCCTGAGATGTAGTCAGAAAATTGGAGGTATAAGAGTCCTTTAAATATTACCACAAAACACCACCTATATGATAGGATCTTGTTTTGTGTCATGGTTAGGAGGAATCAGAAGCCTTTAATTTACATACACGATCACAGGGTCCTTAACATAGTCATGAAATCTATTGAATTTGGAGAATACAATAATATTAATATGAAATCAATGTCATGTTATCAGTATAGCTGGTGTGTGTGTTGTAAGAAAGGTGGTGTGTGTGTAGTAACAAAGGTGGTGTGTGTGTGTGTATAGTAAGTAACAAAGGTGGTGTGTGTGTGTAATCATTTACAGCCATCGATCTGCTGAGTTCTGTATCGCTGGTAACCAACCCAAAGCACCAGCGGTCATCAAAACTTCCTCCTAAGTAGTGGACAGGTAACAGTGTGCTTCCTTACCATACCTTACCTTACCTTCATGTATACTGCTCTCTGACTTGTACAATAAACTCTCATTGTACACTGGTATTGTGGGTGTGTAATGTAGTTAGTGTGTGTAATGAAACTGTTAATAAAACCATCATTGTTTACTACACTGGTATTGTGGGTGTGTAATGATACTGTTCAGAAAACCCTCATTGTACAATATGCTGGTATTATTATGGGTGTGTAATGAAACTGTATACAGAAAACCCTCATTGTACAGTACACTGGTATTAGTTTTGGTGTGTAATGTAGTGTACAATAAGTGTACATACGTTTATTACACACCTTATTTCACATACATAATTCCAGTGTAAAATGAGAGTTTACTGTATTGTTTAGTTTGTCACTCACTACTGACAGGAATCAATGTTTAAAAGTAAAAGAAAATACAAGTAATGAAAAACAGAACTCCAACCGCCTGTGTGATATTATTATTATTAAAAGATTATTACCCTTTGACATAAAGGTATTTTGTCACTATACTGGCATTATAAAATAATAGGAACTGAGCGACAAAGAGAAGTTTTCATTGCAGAATGAGTATAATTAATAATACCAGCCTCTGTCTCACTTCAAAGGATGCAACTAACTCTTAGGTTATCGTTTACACAACTGTAGTGCTTTGATAATAAATAATAGTAGTTAACACCTAACTGAAGGTCAAGTTAGTCTCAATAGTTACATAAGTATGTGGGTTTAAGGGACCCTGTGATGTAGTCAGAAAATTGGAAATAAAAGAGTTCTTCAAATATTGCCACAAAACACCACCTATATGGAAGGGGCCTGTTTTGTGGTATAGTCAGGAGGAATCAGAAGCCTCTAATTCCTATACACAATCACAGGATCCTTAAAGGCTTTTGGATCTTAGAATATCTCTTCACACAGTAAGGGGGAATATTTAGAGACTACAGTAAACTCTCATTTTACATTGGAACTATGTACAGTATGTGAAATACAGTAGTGTGTGTGTAATAAATATATATACTGTAAACACTTATTGTACACTACAGTACCTTACACACCCATACTGTAATACCAGTGTATTGTACAATGAGGGTATTCTGTACACCATTTCATTACATACAACATAACACACCCATAATACCAGTGTACAATGAGAGTTTACTGTAATCTGTTCTCACTTATGTAGTTTAAATATATCAATGCTATATTTTCATGTATAAATACTTACACAGCCTCTTTCTATGTGTTTCCAACAGGTCGCTTTACTGATGATGGTTCCCTTATCTACCACAAGGTGTGAATTGAAGGACCTTTTTCATCCACTGGCTGAGTCACCTATCATTCAAGTACCCATATTTTGTCCTACTAAAAGGAGACTAAATGGGGCTTTCACTTCTACAACTGTTCTCTCCTTCCCTCTTACCTCCCCAATCTCCCTGCTTGTCATAAAAGGCCACTAAAAGGGGCTTCCACTTCTTCAACTGTTCCTTATTTTCATCTGTTACCTTTTGTGCTTATTGTCCCGCCTCTTGTTCACCTTCTTCTTCGGGCACCATGTGACCTCAGTAAATCAATCAAGCAACCATATTTTGAATTTGTTATAGATGCAGGTAGTATAATGTACAACAAATATGAATTATATTACATTTTACAAGAGACAGGAAACAATATTCACTATCATTATAATTATGTGAGAGTGATTGTACATTATACTTTAGGACTTTTTGTATGTGAAGATTATGTTTAATTATTATGTTATACATCAATATTATTAATATAACGCATTACTTAACAAATAATAGTAGGAGTCATCAAACCCATTAATCATACAATATCTATTTATATGCATATAGTTATGTATGAATAAACCATCATATATCATAAAATTCATTGTAATGTGAGTACAGTATGATGAGAAAACTGACATGTCTTCACTTAAAATAATATTAATATTCATATAACAATGTGTAAAGTAGATTATAAGCAGTTTTATCATTGACCCATTATAATGTTACAGTAAAGTCTCATTGTATGTTGGTATTATGTATTGTGTGTAATGAAACTGTGTATAGTAAACTCTCATTGTACACTGGTATTATTATGGGTGTAATGAAACTGTATAGAAAACCCTCATTATACAGTACACTGGTATTATTACGGGTGTGTATGTAGTGTACAAGAAATGTTTACAATACATACATTCATTACACACACACTATTTCACATACATAACTCCAGTGTAAAATGAAAGTTTATAACATTAATGATCATTAGTGAATGCATGTAAAGATATGAAGATCACTGCCACCATATTGTCTTTATAGCATATCTTGTGTAAATTACATTAAACTCATTTTACACTAGTATATTGGGTGTGTAAGGAATCTATGTACTGTAAACACTTATTGCACACTACAGTACATTACACACCCATAATATTACCAGTGTAATATAAGAGTTTAATGTATAGTTGGCAAAAAAAGTATTGGAACCACACTTACAATGAAGTTAACAATTTTCCATAGGGAAGTTCCAATACTTTTTTTTGTTGTTGCCAACTTTACCTTCACCTTAAACCTGAATCTATTAAAATATTTCCATTTGTGTAACCTTCCAACACATTGGGTGGTATACAAGAACATTGATGGTGTTGATAATACAGTAGTGTGATGCCAATACAATGACTCTATAGACAAACAACAGAGTCATTGTAATGGTACCATGCCATCGTCAACACTATGAATGTTCTTGCATACTGCTCATCATCACACCAAATCAAATACACTAATATTATAAAGAGGCTTGATATATATCTTCCTCTCAGTTGCAACTAAAAGGGGCTTTCATTTCCCCAGTATCCTTGCTTGTTATAAAAGGTGACTAAAAGGGGCATTCACTTCCCCAGTATCCCTGTTTATCATAAAAGGGGCTTTCACTTTTCCAACTGTCCCTTTTTCTCATGTTACCTTTTGTGCTTACTGTCCCACCTCTCAATCATCTTCCTCAGATGCCATATGACCTTGGTGTTGTGGTGCCTAATATTAATGAATAATGTCCTATGGTTACTGTACTAATGGGTGATGTGAAATGTGTTTGGTTTGATCAAGAGACAACTCAGTACAGTCAAATATTCTTACCATTATTTCCTAGTTGTTATTTAATGGGACAATACAGTGTAGGTAAATCTGGAGCAATTGATTCCTCTAACCTATTCCAAGCAACAACATCATTATTTTGTTTATCTGGTCCGAATTTCTGGTATGCTTTGGAGGAATCAAGGCACTCTAAAAGTACTAAAAGTGTATTACCCCCTGAAAAGTGTTGTACATTGTAATAATACAGAATTATTGGCTGAACATCATAATTATAAAATTATGTTTGTTCAGGAATAGAAAAAATGCATTTGTGTACAGTACAGTAAATTCTTCATTTTACACTGGGATTATATATGTGAAATAGTATGTGTAATGAATCTATGTACTGTAAATACTTATTGTACACTATATCACACAACCAGTGTACTGTACAATGAGAGTATTCTGTACACACTTTCATTACACACACTACTGTACATTACATAGTTATAATACCAGTGTACAATGCAGAGTGTTTTTACTCTATCAGTTTCCACCCAGTGTTTTTTCCAAGGTAAATATTTATTCACTGTGTAACTGTCAATAACTGAGAAAAGGAAACTATACAACTTTCAAATTAAAAGGAGATTCTATTGTTGGTGAATTGCCATGAAACAGCAGATCCCCTATTAGTACCATTGAGGGTGTATGTTTTCCAGTATAGTTAGGAGGAATCAGTAGCCTTCCAATTTACCAAAAACAAGAGAATCTCCCCTTAATTTATCATGTGAGAATCTGCCCTTATTAATATCGTGTGTGTACTGTGTGTGTGTGTGTGTTTCAGAAAAATACTGTATCATGCTAATTAGTTCATTTTTACACAGCTTACATTTATATTTTAAGCTGTTGACTTTCCTGAAACATATGGATTAAAATTTTAATTACTTAATAAATTGTTGTACAGGACTGTGTGTTAAATATATATAGAAATCTTATGAGATGATTTAAGGAACCCTGTGAAGTAGTAAAAAAATTGGAAATAAGTGAGTCCTTCAAATATTGCCATGAAACAACACCTATATGGAAGGAGTTTGTTTCGTGGCATAGTCAGCAGGAATCAGAAGCCTCCAATAATCATACACAAACACAGGGTCCTTAATATTTCATATGGCTGTCAGTGTGTACATTAATCTATATTGTGAACTCTCATTTTACACTGGTAATTTGGGTGTGTAATGAAACAGTACAGAAAACCCTCATTGTACAATACACTGGTTTTATGGAGGAAATGGTCCGTGGGAACTGCTCTATGCCGATGATCTGGTCTTGAAGGCAGAATCAAAGGAAGATGTAACAAATATGTTTAACAGGTGGCAGGAAACGATGGAACAGAGGGGGCTGAAAATAAACATGGAAAAGACAAAAATGATGGTGACTGGAAATAAGGCTCGAGAATTAATTCAGTCAGGAAGATGGCCATGTGGATGTTGTGGAAGAGGAGTGGGAACAAACTCAGTGCTGTGTACTGAGTGTAATAAATGGTGTCACCAATGATGCTCGGGTTCGATAATTCTCCGAGGTGTGCGGAACTTTGTATGTCCTAGATGTGTGAGGGAGGAGATGGGTAGTGATAGTGATGAAGAGGATGCCGGGTTGATGGTGAATGGAGGAGTGTTAGAGGAAGTGTAACAGTTCTGCTACTTGGGAGATGTGTTGGACTGTAAAGCAGGAGTGGAAAGAGCAGTAAGAGCGAAAGTAGCATCTGCATGGGGAAGATGGTGAGAAATAGCCAGTTTATTGGTGAACCACAGCATAGGGCTGAGGACCAGAGGAAGGATATACGAAGCCTGTGTGAGACCTGCTCTTATGTATGGAACAGAAACATGGGCATTGACAAACAGACTGATGGAGGTTATACGCAGCTGTGTCCGTAGAATGCTGAGATACATGGCAGGAATAAGGTGGCAAGATGGGAAGTCTAGCAGTGAAGTGGCAGAGATGTGTGGGGTTGAAGACCTTTCTGTTAGGTTAAGGCAGAGAAGGCTGAGATAGTTTGGACATGTGAGAAGAGCGGAGGGGGGGGGAGGTGGTGAGAGTTGGGGGCCGGCGGGAAGGCCAAAGATAAAATGGAGAGCATGTGTAATGGAGGATATGAATTTAATGGGAATAGAAGAACATATGGTACAAGATAGACAAATGTGGAGAGCAGTCATCACCCGTCCAACCCCATCCTAAATGGGAAAATACGGACGTTAAACAAAAATGATGATCATGTAATGTAGTGTACAATAAATGTTTACAGTACAGTACATACATTCATTACACACATTCAATTTCACAGATATAATCACAGTGTAATATGAGAGTTTACTGTATGTATTATAATATGTTGAGAAAATGATGTAATATATTTTATGTATATCGCATTACATGGAATAATGAATTGGATTTAAACCATTGTTATTGTTTTAAAGATATATACTACAATGTACAGTATATACAGTATGTGTAAAAGCAAATTAAATGGGCAACAAGATTTATCAATGCAGTATATAACAGGCGATGGGTAATATACATTGTGTATGTATATATTATGTAAGTCATAATGAATAGTATACAGTATGGTAATGAAGGTAGATAGAGAATCATCATACAGAAATGTGAATGTGTGCACAAATGTATAGTAAAGTGTCATTTTACATTGTTAATTTGTGTGTGTATGTATTGTAAACACACTCATAATAATACCAGTGTAAAATGTATAATAAAATGTCCTTTTACATTGATATTTTGTGTGGTGTATATATTGTAAACACTTATTGTACACTACAGTACATTACACACCCATAATAATACCTCTGTAAAATGAGAGTTTACTGTAATAATAATGTGTGTGTGTGTGTGTGTGGGGTTTGTAAATGTGTGACACTTGTTGTAAATGCATTATTATGTACTGTACCTTGTTGGTCTGTATGTAAGGACATCATGAATACGATAGCATAGTACCGGTACCATTGTTGTACCACACCTTCATTGTCAACACCACAGACAGATGGATGTTCCTGCATACGGACCTTCCTAATAATAATTGTATCATACATAGTCATTTGTACTGCTGCTCATGTATTAATTAATTAAAGTGACGGGTCCCACCTTCCACCACCCTCATTCATTCCTTTGTTCATCCACAACCCTCATTCCTTCCTTCCTCCCAGTCCCTTATTCCTTTGATGCCAAGTTTTATGTTTATTATTATTTTCTTTGTCAACTTCTATACCCTAATTCAGTGTTCATCATATTTAAAATAATAAAGTGTTTATCTTATGATAATGTATTTTATTTACTGGAAGAGAGAGAGAGGGGAAGGAACTACTTTGGACACGTGTCCTCACTATTTTCCTCAGCGTCAGAGAAATAAAAAAGAGGGAGTTGCAGTGATTGATAATGCTTGTGGGTAAATGGTTAAGGGTAGACTCTCTTGTTGGTGAATTGGTAAGCAACTGATTCCTCCAAAGTATGCCATAAAACAGATACTCTATTAGTACAGTTGGGCAAGTAAAATAGGAGTGTACAGTATATGACCATATCTGGTTACCACTCAAAATTTCAGTGATTCATGTTCCACTTTACATTGGTTCTGGAGTCTTTTTAGTGATTCAGTGATAAAAATACCAGGGTTTACTATAAAGAACTGAAAGATATTGATATTTACACTCATATTTTTCTTGCACTTTCTACTTGCTCAACTGTACCATTGAGGGAGTCTGTTTCCTAGCATAGTTTGGAGGAATCGAAGACTTTCCAATTCACCAACCAAATAATCTCCCCTTGAGCAGTGGACTTTAGACCCAATATGAGTAAAGTACTGTTTGTTACATTACTTACATAAATGAATGGGTCATAATCAAGAATGTTCATAATGCATAGGATGGTTGTGGTACTGGTACAATGACTCTATGGACAAATAACAGAACCATTGTACAGGTACCACACTATCATAAACACCATGGATGTTCTTGCATACCACCCTAAGAATGAATAAATGGTCAGGTATGAGTGTATTGTTATGTGTGATGTACTCATAATAATTATTATCTCACCATTTACTATTGTAGTTGTGATGTCAGCCAGTCAGTGATGAGGTTCTAATGTGATGTGTGTGCGTCTTCATAACAATTTCACTACACAACCTGCAATACAACCAAAGTAAATGTCATATATTCAACTTCAATCAACTCATTCATTTGTCAATAAATTGCCAACAGTCTTGGCTAGGAGAAGCCAAGAAATGACAGCTGGAGAATCATTCCTCAGAGATGAAAAATGTGTAGCCGTGTGTGTTGTGTGAGGGGTGTGGTATTACCTGGGGGACTGAAGCCGTTACCAGGGACTCGCGCCCCCTTGCTGATGGTTTGGCCCCAATAGCTTTCTTCCTTGGTAGCCTTGGAGGATGGTCCCACGTCGTAGACACTACACGACGTAGTTCCCCAGACTGTCTGTCCGAGTAGTCCCAAGTCTGTTTTTTTTTAATGGTGATTACTGATTACTTTCAGGGAAAGTAATGGATTATATATTAGTACTTGATTACTATACTTTTGTATACAATAAGCAACCGCATTAGCCTACTGTATATCAACAGCTGTAAAAATGTACTGATAATAAATGCCAATATGTTTCACTAAGTAATATTCTATAACAAACAAATACAGTATATCTCATTTTGAGATATCTTGTATATCATCAAACCAAGTTAAATTATATGTAAATCATACGCCTCCTCAAATTTTAACAACACATCCATAATCTGAAATATTCATGTAAATTACAGTACAAGTAGGTCATACAATTATAGTATCAATAAACATGATGCAATTAATGGAAGCTAGGCTATATGTTCATTACCTTACTCTAAAGCACCTTATTAAGCATACGAGTCCTCTCTAATATAAACCCAAAGTGTTGATACAACAGTATCATAAAATCACTAATTATAGCATTTATATACAGAGCATTATGTTTCAACCTAAAAATAACAACTAAAATTAAAGTAACTCACAGTGATGCCGCCTTAAGAGTCCCCGTCCACACCATCGGGCAGAACCGGGCTTATTTCTGGCTGTATTGGCTGGACCAATCAGAGATGTCATCGGCAAACAGGAGCCAACTGTCTGCAGGTCTTTCCATTATACTGTACAGTTGCCAAAAAAGGTATTGCTACAAATCTTGATAGAACTTTAACCATAGTAATATCCACAACTATTTGTAGGGACTATAAGCATGTATAACGGAAGGAAATATACATATCCTTCTGTAATACATATACTTATAATCCCTACAAACAACTATCGACATTAATATATTTAATGTTGTATCAATAGTTGTCGCAATACCTTTTTTGGCAACTGTACATGCTCTCCTTGGGGTTCTTCTTTACTTCATCATTTCTGTGACTTTGTGGTTTTAGTGATAATAATGTCTGACTAATATTTATCCTGGAATAATGTGTGTTAGTAAGGCATACATGATCAAATCAATACACATTTAATAAGATCAATATACTATTATAATTTAGTAGAGTGAATTTATGCCAAAGACTAGAACATACAGAGATGAGACAGGGTAGTAATCAGTGGTAGACATTTGCAGTTTATATAAGTTACCCTGTAAATAAACAAAAGAAGGAAATTTAATCACATAACACACAAAAATGACACAATATTCAGTCTCTAATCAATTTATTCAAAACAATGTACAGGTGAACTATCACATGTACAAAGTCTAACATATTATGCATTGCAACAAGTTTAAGGTAAAAAATAAAACACAAAATTTGATGCAGCATGATGTACAATGTCTAAAAGATAAACAATGGCAGGTAATGTATGCACAATGTAGAAATGAATAAACACTCCAATAGACTCTGATGACACAACTTCAATAAGGTTGGTAAGTAGTGGACTTTGTTGATTATTTTATACTGTACAACCATCCCATTATCTGTTATTGTATTTCATATTGCTTTGATTAGGTTGATGGCTGAAAACTATTTATTTAGCCCAGTAAACTAGATTGAATGGGACGATGCCTAATCTTACTTAGCAGAAAATCAGGTAAATGTCAAAACTTTATGATCATGGTGAAATAATGTCTCAATTTAAGTCAATATACAAGAACATTATTGCCAGGCCATACGGGGCATTTGGTAGGAAGATGGTACAAGGAACACAAATAAAAGGGAATTGCCACATGAAACAAAACAAAGGGTATAAGAAAGGCATGACAATGAGTAAGGCCAACAAAGTCACCAGAGTTGTTTGTGTCTAAGGTCAAACACTATTTCAATGAATTTTGTGGGACCAAACAATGTTATAATGAATCGTTAGATAGTTTGAATTTGACTGCAGATACAAAGTTGTTTTTTTAAGCATTAGCACCAAGCCCGGTAGGATTATATGGCGCTAAAACAGACGTGAGAATGGTGTACAGGAACAAAGCTGTGAAATGGAATAAACTGGACGATTAATAAACACTAGAAACAACAAGATGTGGGACAAGGCGTGTGAGGGAGAATGTAGAGGGGACTGGAAGTTACTGATTCCTCCACACCAGACCACAAAAAACACCAGGCATACTGTGATGAGTGAGTCTTTTTTGTGATATACTCTGGCAGAAATTGGTAGAATCCAGTTTGCCCACAGTACATGGCAATCTTAACAGGAGATTCTTATGGTGGTAAACTGGAGGGCTACTGAATCCTCCAAACTATACCAAGAAACAGACTCCCCCATGTGTTACATTAAGGTCGTCTATTTCCTGTAATAGTTTGGAGGAATGAGTAGCCTTCCAATTCACCAACAAGAAAATCTCCCCATAATGAAGCAGATGAGCTACACCTTGATAAGCAAAGCAGGGAGAGACTGTGCTGAGATCAAGGGTGCAAAATGGTATATGGTGACCAAAACAAGGGCAAAAACTACACTCAAATTATGACTGAGTTCAAGTATGATTAGCCTTGATTTTAGATGAGTGCGTAATGCATAGAATTAATAATAAACTTTCTAGTACTGCTGACACAATAATGAAACCATTTCATTGTCAAGATAAAATTCACTTCATTGTTAAAATAAATAAATACTGTAATGTGTTGTATAATTATACTGTACCTCCTCCACAAGAACAAGGCAATACAATACATCCCTTTTACTTACAGTCCAGAATTTGAGTTGTTTTTTACCAACAAAATTGTCCGAGTCACTTCGACCCAAAGTAACATCGTATATTAGGTAGAAATTATATCACACTTACACAGTATTATCAAACTCAATAACTCAGATGGGGTAAGGAAGGGAGGGAGGGAGGGAGGGCAAGTGGGTGGGGTAAGATCTCATAGCTAATTAGAGGCTACTGATACTGCCAGAGTGAACTGTACTGAATAAGAACATTAATATAAGGATAAAAGAAGAATGCTTTATGCCTGGACAACCCTGTAAGATGAGGGAGAAAGTGACAGATTGGTGGGAAGACAAAAAGGAACACTCCCAAAACTAAGAGATATTTAACTTGGGTGCTGTACTGTCTTGTGGCACATTTTTGATGAATCAGGAACCTCTAATTATGCCAACATTATCTGACTGCTTCTTGAGAATTGAAGAGGAAGTAGATCAAATAAATATATACTACTTTACATCTTTTTTTTTTTGCTGACTATGAAAAAGAAACGATAAAATTAAAACTATCTACAGTATTTAATTTACTGTTTCATTTGTCGACTATGAAAAATAAATAAATTATAACTATCAACTGTTCTTTAAACTATAACTGATTTTGACCATACAGTATTCCATCACAGGTAACATTTTCTATACAACAGGTGACCATGTAAAGCCTAACACGTCCTAAAACTGTACGGCACCAATTGTGGCTTCTTTTTTTTTAATATGTTTCTCTACACTACAGTATAATCAAGTGTCATACACTCTTCTTTATAAGACTTTTTGTATATTTCTATACTTACTATACTGTATATTATTTTCTGTTACTCAATGCCAAATGAAGCTGGTACTGTATTGGAATAAAGCAATTACTGTAAACAGAAATCAACATAATATAAAATACAAATGCAACAATACTGTTTGTAATATTGTACAATACTTTAATATAGTACAATAATAAATATGCTGATATATAAATCTATATACTAATAAAAATATTATTTACATAAAAACATCCTGCCTTCAACCAACACTCCAGTAGAGCGGGTATTTATTTTTCAGGGAAAATTTGCTCAATATTTTCTTTTTGTCGTTTTATCAGACAATCGTTTCTTACAACTTCTGTCTTGTTCTGTCTTACCAAATAACATAATAAAAACAATATCAACCTACACTTACTATGTTTCTAAATACTTTCAGTAATGAGAGAAAATGGATAAACTCCTACAAATTGTTCTTTACACGAATAATGATAAGAAGATAAGATTCTATCAGTAAATTAGGGTTACACATTCCTCCAAACTATGCCATCAAACTTACCATGACTAAGATGGCCTGTTTTTTGGTGCAAACTGGAGAAATCACTAGCTTCCAATTCATCAAAACAATAATCAATTATAAACCTTTAAAATTACACCATAATAATGATATAATATTATGTATACAGTTGGCTCTCAAAATTACCCTCATGTATTTAACCAAGGCCCAGTTCATCACTAAGTCTGTGTGATAATAAAGAACAGAACTCTGGGAAAACATTAGATGGTCTTCAATGAGAGACCAAGTGTAAAATGAAATGTAATCCCAAATTTACTCCCTTAATAAACAAACACTGGGTGGATTTTGTGGCACTATTTGAAGGAAATGTTGCCCCCCAAATCTACCCCATTACTTTGCCAACAATGGGTGGATCGTGTGGCACTGTTTGGAGGAAATGTAGTCCCTAAATTCACCCCCTAAGTTAGTCAACAATGGGTGGATCGTGTGGAGGAAATGTAGCCCCCAAGTTCTGCGTTTTAAGTATGGGCGGGTGAACCTCAGGCGTGGCTAATGATGAGGGGTGAGATGATGGGTGTGCGGGGGAAGTCGATCTTGGGGGTGTTCTGGAAGAGGGCGGCGCGGTCCTGACCCTCGCCCTTCTTCACCCAGTGGCCGTACACCCGGAACGCACAGTTGTCGATCAACTAGACGCGGGGTAAAGGGGAGAGCGGTGGCATTAATTGTCGAAGGGAGGAAAGCAAACAAAGGCATGGTTATTTATTTGAATTGGCGGGAAAGGAGCAGCATTATATTATTATATGAGGGATAAAAACAAACAAAGACACAGTTGTTGATCTAAAACCTCGGGTAAGGGAAGAGGAGTGCCATTAACTATTTACAGTAAAGGGTATAAACAAATGAAGGGATGAAAATATATGAAAGAACAGTTGTCTATCACCTGAAGCCATGAGAAAATAAATGAAGGAACAGTTGTTGATCTGAACCTGTGGGAAAGGGAATATGAGTAGTATTAATTGTCTGAGGGATAAAAATAAATGAAGGCATGGTTGTTGTTTAATCACCTGAACCCAACACTGAAATAAAATAAAAACAAAGTCTGGAAGGTGAGTATGGAAGCACGAGTCTACAGACAGTGGTGAAAAAAAGGACCAAATGTACAAACTATATATTGTACAGTTATAATAAAATAGAGTATCTGCTGTATCAAAATATGTATTAACTTAATATGATGGTTAAGGAACTATTAAATAATTTGATTTTGTTATTGGTGTTTCAAATTAGGGAGAAGCAGGAATGAAAATATTGAATAAAGGCTCCTCCTCATACATTACAGTAGAAACTAACATAATGTAACATAACATAACTTAACTCTACCTTACCTAACCAAACCTAACCTAAGCCAACCCAAACCCAACCTGATTTCACCTCACCTCACCTCACCCAAACAGAGAACCAACTGTCAACCTCGTCCCTCACCTTGCGTAGTGCCTTGATACGGTACGGGTCGATACGAGTGACTCCAAGGGACACCGGTTCAGGCGTAAACCTCAGTCGCTGGATACGGATCACTGCACGCACACACAGGATCCCAAACTGGAACATCTTACGTGCATCGAAGGGACGGCCTTTGTATTGCTGGTGGTGGTGGTGGTGGCAGAGTGGAGAGAAGAGAAAAAAACAGACAGTCAATTAGTAGTACAATACAGTACAGGTATTTTTTATTGTTTTTTAATTTATCTTTTTCTTAAAAGTGTGATGAGATGGAGGGAAGTGATTCATTCAGCAGTACAGTAGTTTCTAAGGGTGATAGATAAAGTGCCTTATTATATCAAACACTTTCATTTCACTGGATGATGGTTATTAAGACTACTGTAATATGAGTTATATTAACAGTACAAGGAGGACAAGAATAATATTATAATTGTATTGTATTAAGATACCATAGTTGTTTTCTACTAACCACAATATTTTTATTAACTACTCAGTGAACAGAATTTTTACACTGTAGTTTTGATAATCATTAGAGCATGTCAAGACTTTCCAAACATTTATGTATTTACAAGCACAAATTTTCCTCCATTCAAAATATAAACAAACATCTATTACACAAATACTGTACATTAAAAAAAGGATTTATAGTATGAGTATTGGAAATTTTATGAAAATATATATTGATTAATTTTTAGTTATGTACATATGTCGTAATATTTAGATTAATTATATAATAATTCCTTGATAATGATTTACAATATGAAAGTTTAATTTTTAACCACTAACCAAAACAATGTTATGGGAAAGTCACTTTGTGGCAAATTGGAGGGCTACTGATTCCTCAAAACTAACCCAGAAAACAAAGCACCTCATTGTTACTAATGGGGATCTGTTTCATGGGACAGTTTGGAGGATCACTAAATCTCCAATTTACTATCATGAATTTCTCCTATTAACAAGAATATCTTTACATGAGAAACATATTTTTTTCTATAATAATGTAATTCTTTACCAAGCAACATTATTTTTTTTTTAAACATCTCCATTAACTTTTTTTTTAATCATCTCCATTCACATACATTATTGATCAGTTAATGGAATACTCATCACCAATTTTATTACTGAACAAGTTTAAGTAAGGGGATAGTATACTTTTGGTACTTTGGAGTATCTTCATTCCTCCATAGTACAGTACAGTATGCCAAAAAACAGGACCAGATTAACAATAATAATGGTGGCCTGTTGCCCGGAATGGTTTGATGGAATAATTTGTTTCAGATATATCAACACTGTACTGTACTACCCCCCTTAAGGTAACTAACCCTCCCATGCATCAGTGAAAGAAAAGTACAACATCACATCAACATCAACGAAACAAAGGAAACCCACAAAGCTAGACAAAAACAGTTGAAGGACCCTGTGATTGGGTATGAGTATTGGAGGCTTCTAATTCCTTCTGACTATGTCACAAAACACCCTCCTTCCCTATAGGTGGTGTTTCGTGGCAATATTTGAAGAACTCGTTTTCCCTCCAATTTTCTGACTTCATCACAGGATCCCTTAATCCACACAGTTTTGGCGACAGTTATAACCCTCTATAGTGGTATACTGAAGAGAATATACAAATATCACCCTCTTCATTGGTATGTACCGTATATAAGGAGAAAGAGAGAGAGAATGTTCCACTATCATTCTTTGAAGATCTCGGAAGAATGTGACCAATTACAGTACAGTACAGTACCACCAAAACTTTTGTGGATTAAACCATTTCTGTCAACCATCGTGAGTGGTTTTCTTCATCTTGATATAGTTTGGTTACATATTGGATGGGTAATGTTGTACTGTAATCTGTTATCTATGAATGGGAGGGTTAACTACAACTCCACAACAACAACATGCTGGGGGGAGGGGGGGTGAATTAAATATGTGGGTGTTGTTGAATTACCATTGTTGACTGACGTACGTACCAAAGTGAGACATGAAAAGATTAAAAATAAGAATATCTGATCATCTACTGGACCGCTAGTGACACCGACTGGGAGGATCATTACAGCACGCACGCACTCACTCACTCACTCACTCACTCACTCACTCAATCACTCAGTCTCTCTCTCTGTGTTGAATATGCTGAGTAAAGGGGGAACCATAGCCTCTTGTGGTCAATTTCAAAGGCTACTGATTCCTCCAAATTAGATGACAAAACAGTTCTCACGTTCTACAGTATATTCCATTACTGTATTATCAATCCGGAAAAATTGACCAGCTTCATCAATAAATTTTTTGGCGTTTTCAGTAAATGTAAAGTGATCCATGATAAATTACTGTACACTAAAACTATACACAACTACTGGAGGTTTATATATAAACTGATCTATACTTTATAAACACCAGAATGTATAATTATGAAACATGTCTCTACGGCCACATTATATAGAAGGGAGTCAATACAATTTTGCCAGGATAAAATGAAATATATTATAGACTGATTTGTTGGCATGGTTTTGAGGAGTCAGTAGCCTTCCAATCTGACTACAATGTATAGATGACCCACTTAGGAGACGTGTGATGTGGTCTGTCGGTGTACTGAAGGCAATTCGTTCCTCCAAAATAATCCACACAACAGCAGCTTTGAGAAACATTTTGGAGGTTTCATTAGCCTTCAATTCACAGACAATATCAACAAAAGTCTCTAATGCTAAAAATTCAAGAGATAAAGTGGGCAATTTTTCAGATTCTGTAAACACACAAAAAACAAAAATAAAAAGGGTCGTATAATTAAACAAGTTCTTCGGGGAAAAGGTTCTTTGTCGCTCAATTTGTACTGCATGATAATACAAAGTGAGCAAAGAAGAGCCTTTTCCTCCAAGAAATAGTTTTAAAATAAGACCTTGTGAAATTACAGTATAGCTTTTTTTCTCTATTTCTAGCTGGTGGTAAAGGAAGTCAATATTAATCATTTTAATTTTCTTTCTTTAAGGGACTTTGTGATGTACAGTAGTCAGAAAATTGGAGATAAATGAGTGCTTCAAATATTGCCACAAGACACCACCTATATGGAAGGAGCTTGCTTCGTGGCAAAGTCAGGAGGAATGAGAAGCCTCCAATTTTCACAGAGTTCTTAAGAGGATATGTGTATACTTCTGGTACATTAAAATGCCTTGTTAATTTCTCCAATGTGTGCCAGGAAACAAACAGAACCAGATGAACAATAACTAATGGTGTCTTGTTGCTTGGAATATTTTGGAGTAATCAGCTGCTCCAGATTTACCACCAACACTGTAAATTCATAACCATAGTGTGACAGTATTAAGGGGATAGTAATGTATTGGTAAATTTGGAGCAACTGATTCCTCCAAACAATCCCAAGCAACAAGACACCGTTATATTTGCTAATCAGGTCGTTTTTCCTGATATATTTTGGAGGAATCAAGGAATTCCCTTAGAAATATGAATAGTTGACAGAATGACAAAGGACAAAAAAATATAACATGCACCACAGTCTTTAATAATTAATTATATTTGCTGTGGATATTTACCATCAGCTGGAAAATAAAACAACAATACTGTACATTTTTCTGTCTCTCAGTTATCAAAGTAAAGAGTGAAGGCAGGAGCGCCAGACTTACCTTGCCTTTCTCGTACACTTTGCTGACAAGAATTTGACTCCGGCTAGGCTAGAAGATGCATAGGATGGTATTAATAAACTTACTCTTTGACGGGAATGTATTTCGTCGCTAAATTCGCATTGCAATATAATAGGAACTTAGCGACAAAGAGAACTTTTCCTCAAAGTTGTAGTTTAATAATACCACCCATAGAATGAGAGGCTATGGAACAGTCATGCACATACAGGAAGCAAAATTAGCCAAAAAAAATCCTGAATGAGGGGATAAAAATGGAAGTACATAATCAGTTATTATGGACAATGAGGGTAAACAAACTTACAAAAAAACTATTAAGCCGGGTTCCCACCAAGCCAACCTTCCCTCCCGATGCCTCCCTATCACCAAAGTTTCAAAAGATGTGGTCATTCGTACACAACTTAAGCCAACATTACCAAGCCCCCTTCACTTCTGTGTCCAACCCCCGACAAAAGCCATCCAGACTAGGACCAGACTATTACCAAACTGGAACCAGACTAAGAGAAGACTCCGATATGTTCCCTATTGGAGATGAACAGATAGGAATGATCTTGGATAGTCGAGGAAAGGACTACAACATGACTGGGACAAGACCTTGCATGGACGTGGGGCAATATAATGAGGTGGGTATAGCCATTGTCATTTGACAGTTCAATCAGCCCTTCTACTGGAGTATCATCTTCCCTACAAACCTCTGCTCAACTTCAACATGGAATTGTCTGGCTTCAACCCTTGTGACTTACTTTTGTATGGCAAGATGCTGTACAATATGCACCAAGCTACTTAAGCTGTGTAAACAGCAGAAGAAAAAAGCAAAGATCAGTATGGTAAAATATGGAAGTCACACTTCTGCACTGTCGTTGTCCCACGTCATTGTGTCAACCACTGTCTCCTCTCCTGTAGGGGGCTCAGCAGGAGAGACAGATGCTCAGGAGGAAGTTGAAGGTCCTTCCTTGGAAGGACGAACCTTCTTCATCTTCTTGAGCATGTTCAAAAATTTCATCTGCCTAGCCGACCCCGGCTGACTATAGCCGTCCTGACGGGACAACGCGAGTCTTGTCCCGAAACATAGTGCTGAGTAAAGCTGACCACTGTTTTTTGAATGGTCGGGAAACATTGGGAGGGAAGGTCAGCTAGGTGGGAACCCGACTTTAAGTAAATAAGGGATAAATCATTTTAGTTAAAAATTGAATTTATCCAAACAAAGTTAATAAGCTAAATGAAAGTAACAATTAAAAACCCCATGTGATTCTCTCCCATAATGCAACACAATGCACATAGTATAAGTTACAGATTTTTTTTTATGATGTGTACAGTCAGCTGGGAAAGTCATGTCTGCTTCACAAACCTCTAAATATATTCAAACAGGTGTATAAGTAAGTGAAGTGGGTACAGTAGTCCATTATTGTCAAATGGTGCAAAACAACAATCCCCCAATTGCATTCTGACTAATGTAATCTGTTTCCTGTGACTCTTGGCAAACATCTGACTGGAAGTAGAAGGTGATGTTGTGTAAATATAATAATGTGTTTGTGTAATAAAAAAGTTGAAGGTTAGGTTGTGTAAAAATAATAATGTGTATGTGTAATAAAGTTGAAGGTGGGGTTGTGTAAAAATAATGAGTCTGTGTGGGGTTGTGTAAAATGTATCTGTGTAATGGATAAGAAACTGAAGGTGGGGAATGGTAGATGTATTTGTGTCCTTACCAGCAAACTCACCCTCCTCCACCTCCTCCTCCTCCTCTTAACTCACTCTCCACCTCCTTCTCCTCCTCCTCCTCCTCTTAACATTCCCAGGCTTTGTAGAGCAGACATGACTTTATTTATTGGTTTCACATAATCATATTTAAATTCCCCAACACCATTACAAACAGAAAAAACAACTTTATTAAATTAAGGCCCAAGGTGCAGTTCCTATACCCATCCCAATTCACCAGCACAGAAGAACATTGTGAAGTAAACTAATAATATATTCATGACATCCAAATAACCATAAGTATTGCATGGCATAATCAGTGTTTATAAACATAATAGTGGTGGTTGTGGAGTGTATAAATGCAGTGTTTACTAATATACAGTAGCCTAGTTCTCAGATTATAATATGGTGATAATCCTAGTTGCCAATAATGCAGAGCTTAGCAAAGGCAATAGAAGTAAAGTAGATGAAGGAGAGAAAAGCAATGGGAAGCGGAGATACAGTACTGTTTTTATGGGAAAAATCTTTTTTAGTAAAATGCGGAGCTACTGATTCTTCCAACCTATTCCATGAACCAAATCCCCTGAGTGTTACCAACAGGGGATCTGTATTGTGACACATTATGGAGGATTCAGTAGCTCTCCAATTTACCAACAAGAGAATCTCCCCTTAACTCGTCACTATCTCTATCATTATCATCTGTCATGGGTTTCTACTGCTGTGTAACAATATCAAACCAAATACTGTACAATCATTTTCTTCAGCTCTATACTCAAGCTTGCCTGGTGACTCTTAGCAGTCTTTTATAGCTTTATATATACCATGGCTTGATGACTCATAGCTTCTACTGTAGCTTTATAATGCCATACTAACCTAAGTCACTGCTAAACTATTTCCGCTGCACTGGTGTTAATTTTATCCCTATATATTATTACTGTATCATTATTATTATTTTTATTTTTATTATTATCATTATTATTATTATTGGTGTATTTTAGTCATGTGGTCTGATTGATAAGCATTCCAAAACAAACTTATGGGGACATTTTTTTCTTGTTGGTATATTGGAGGGCTACTGATTCCTCTAAATTTTGCCAGGAAACTGTAAGTCCTCAGTGGTACCAATAGTGAATCTGTTTTGTGGCATAATTTGGAGGAATCGGTAGTCCTCCAGTTTACCATCAAGAGAGAAGAATCCCCATAAGTGTACACTGACGTATAATTAAACTCTGTGGTAATTCCTATGATTATTGGTATATTAGAGCACTTTGATTCCTCCAAAATATGCCAGGAAGCAGGACCAGTTTAATTATAAAATGGTGGCCTGTTGCTTGGAATAGCGTGGAGGAATTATTTGCTCCAGATTTACCATCAACACTGTACTAACTCCCCTTCTTTAACTATGTAGTCGTGGTTACAAACTTGTATGATAAATTAGTTGTGGAAAGTGTCTATAAATGGGAAATTCTATTGTTGGCAAATTGGAAGGCTAATGATTCCTCCAAACTTTGCCAGAAAACAGACTCTTTCAATAGTACTAATATGGGATCTGTTTCATGGCATAGTTTGGAGGAATCAAGAGACCATTCAATTCACCAACAATAGTATCTCCCCTTAAACTGGTTCCCTCCTGTATCAAAAAAGTAATAAAAAGTAAGTAGTACAGTAACTCACAAAGCCACACTATCAAACGGTTACACACGTCACTTGTTAGAAATACAACTGAAATTCTGTACGTTAAAAGTAACAAGTACAGTAGGTAACTATTGTGAACACCACTGCATCTAACATGAACAACGACATCAACAACAACAGTCATCAATCCAAGGACAGTACTCTATATCTATCACATTATACTTGTTTGGGGTTTTCTCAGTTGATGGTCCAGAATCGTATACAGTATGTGGCATCTGTGCAGTATGTTATTATTATTATTATTTTTTTCTGACTGTATGGCAGAGTCATCGCAGAGCTCTCTTGGTTAAGACTTATAACAGTAGCTGTGATTGTTCTTCGTAAATAGCATTGATCAAGTATGATATTGAAGCTGTTTTATGTTTTTCTAGCGAGATCAGATTGAACGAGAATAGACATTGTAGCTTCCTCAATTGATATTTAACCACAGGTGCTACATCTACAATTTTGGATCAACAACTGAGATTGAAAAGTATAATCTATCTATCTATCTATAGCTCTGACGCCTCGTTCCCTCCGGGAACTCCCCCGAAGGGGGTGGCCACGGCAGAAAAGTCTCCAGTCTACCCTGTTCCAACACTCCCTCCTTACTTGGTCCAGCCCTCCCCTCCCCCTCACGTTTCTCTCCTTCACATACTCTTCCACTCTGTTCTGCCATCTAACTGGTGGTCTGCCTCTCACACCACATCCCTCAACTTCACTTACATACACCTTCTTTACAAACTCCTCACCTTGCATTCTCTCTACATGTCCAAACCACCTCAAAGTATTACGTTTCACTCTCTCAACCACTCCACACTCAATACCAATTGCCTTCTCACTCATACCACATCTCTTATACACACTCTCATTACTTTCTCCATCCCACATTGTCAGTCCACATGCACCTCTCAGATAACTCATTTCCACAGCACCTATTCTTGACTGATGAGCCCTACTCCATGTCCAGGTCTCCGACGCATACGTCAGTGTTGGCAAGATTATACTGTTCCTTAGTCCCCTTTTCACTTCCATACTCACACTTCTACCCTTCATTATCCTCCCCAGTGATCCTATGACCTGTCTACCCTTCACTGCTCTCTCCCTAATTTCTCCTTCCATACTTCCATGTTTACACATAACTGTCCCCAGGTACTTAAACTCATTCACTTCCTCCATCCTCTCACCCCTTAGGGTTATCTCACACTTCGTCCCAGTTGGTACTTCCACTCTGTAAGGTGTAGCAAAGTCAATCACTTCAGTTTCTGCTCTCTCAAACACCATCACTTTACTTTTACCCACATTCACCTTCAGTTTCCTTCGCTTACATACAGACTGAAATTCGTCCACCACTCTCTGCAACTCCCTTTCACTCTCAGCCATCAGCACAGTGTCATCTGCAAACAAACTTGCCGCCAAGGACCAATTTACTTCATTCAGCCTCAACTTCACCCCCAGACCATTCACTTTGGCTTTCATCTCTCTCATACACCCATCCATATATATATTGAACAACCATGGTGACATAACACATCCCTGTCTCAGCCCTACACTAATATTAAAACTCTCACTCAGAACACCCTCTACCCGCACACATGCTTTTGCATCTGCATAAAAAGCCTCAATACCTTTCAGTAGAGATCCCCCAACACCATATATTCTCAACACCCCTGACATAGCTCTCCTATCAACCCTATCGTATGCCTTCTCCAAGTCCATGAAGGCAGCATACAACTTCTTACCCTTCCCTATATATTTCTCCACTATCGATTTTAGCGCAAATATCTGGTCCACACATCCTCTACCCTTTCTGAACCCTCCCTGTTCCTCACCAACTTTATTCCCTGTCACTTCCATCAGTCTCTCAGTTAGAACCTTTCCATACACCTTCCCCGGTACACTAAGAAGGCTTATTCCCCTATAACTACCACATTCCTCCTTACTCCCCTTCCCCTTATACAACGGTACAATACTAGCCCTCCTCCAATCCTCTGGCACCTCTCCCTGCCTCCAAGCCAATGTACATATAAGCAACATCCACTCCACCACTACCTCCCCCCCATACTTTAACATTTCAGCAGTTATCCCATCTACCCCCGGTGCCTTTCCCATCTTCAACTTGCCTATTGCTTTCCTAATCTCTTCCCTTCCTAATTCTCCCTGAGCATCCTGTCTTCTACTACCTGCCTCCATCCCCATGCATGTCACCACTGCCTCCCCTCCCGTCCCCTCATTCATCAAACGATCAAAATGCCTCTTCCACACTTCTCTCACTTCCTCACTTCTACTCACCGTAACTCCATCCTCTCTCTTCATTCTCACGCTACCAGACTTTCCTTCTCCTCTCTCTTTTTTTACCTCCTTCCAAAATAATTTCTTGTTCTCTCTAAACTTTTCACTTAGTTTCCTACCAAATTCCTCATCCACTCTCCTTTTACTCTCACTCACCATCCTCTTCACTTGTCTCTTACATGCATTATAATCTCTCTTCCATCTCTCTCTCACTTCTTCAGACACATTCCTTTGCAATGTTCTCCTATATGCTTTCCTTTTCTCATCTACAGCATCTTTCATTTCTTCCGTCCACCATGCACTCCCTTTCTTGCCCCTCTTCTGTGCCTTATAACCCACAACCCCTGCTGCTGTCTTCATCACTATATTCTTGAACATCTCATACGCATCATTCACTCCCACTCCCTCCCCCATACTCAGCCTTGCATCCTCCAGCATCTCACCCACCCTCCTCTTATAAACCTCTCCGTACTCAACATCATTCAATCTTCCATTTGCTACCTCCCTTTCATTCCCCCCTCTATCCTTCCTACCATACTCCCACTTTGCCCGGACCCTAATTCTCGCCAACACCGCATAGTGGTCAGAGCACTGGAACATGCCTCTTACCACTCTTGCATCCAACACATCTTTTCTCAGTCTTTCATCCACAGCTACATAATCAATCAGACTCATCTGCTCACCTCTTTCATCTCTCCTCTTCCAAGTGTACCTGTGGATCAGTTTGTGCTCGAAGCAGGTGTTGGCGAGGAACAACCCCGCCTCGGCACACAGATCCACCAGGCACTCACCATTCTCATTTATTCCATTCACACCCCACTTGCCTACTACACTTCCTCTTTTCTCATTCCCTACTTTCCCATTCATGTCTCCTATCATCACTATCCTCCTCCCACTCTCAAATATCCTCAGGCAGTCAATCAAATCATTCCAGAACTCTCTCATTTTCTCCTTTCCTACTTTGGTCTGCGCATTTACCGGAGCATATGCGCAGACCCAAGCATACTTAACAATCCCAATCTTTCCAGTCATCCATACTATTCTTGTACCCTTCCTTCCATGTCCATCTATTCCTTTCCACACCCTCCCAGACACCAACAATGCACATCCTTCTTTTCCCCTCCCTTTACTCTTTTCATCCATACCTGTCCATGCTACACCTCCTTCCATTCCTTCCCACAACACACTCTTCCCTCCATCCCCACTCTCTTCCAAACCCCATCCTTTCACATGTGTCTCTGTTATTCCACATACATCTATCCTACTCCTCCTCGTACACTCTACTATCTCTCTCCTTTTCACTTCATTCGTCATTCCATTCACATTAATTCCAACTACTCTCAAGCATTCTTCCCCTCCCTTGTCCCCTACAGGACAGACCGGAGACCCCTCCCCGCCACTAGCCGCAGCCGTCCTCCCCCCCATTGGGGGGCCGCTGGTGGCTGGCAAGGCCAACGCAGCGCTCATTCCCGGAGGGACACGGGCCACCAGCATTGTCATAAATTAAAAACACCACAGCAATACATAAAATAAAAGAAAACTACAATCATCCACTTAAAATATATACAATACAAAAATTTTTTACAAAAAATTTAAAACCTATATGTGGGGAACCTAAACTGTCCCCACACCGCCTCCCCCTTTAGCTTCACCTCCAAGTTACAATAAAATAAAATTAAAATTAGGGAGGTGTCACCCGAGGTTACCGCGTGGAGGCGGGGTGAGACTTACCTACCCTTCCTGGGGAAGGGTAGGTCACCGAGGTGTTTTGAAATTTTCCCAATAGCTGATGTTAGCTTGTGCCCAGTGGCCGCACCTCTTAACCTCATTGGTTACGATATTGCCACTGCGCAAAAGTATAATAACTAACACAACCATTAATTCAGGGATATAAGACACTACAGCTATACATGAATAGTGCCAAGGTAAAGGGAAAGTAACGCTCATAAAGTATTATTGAGTATTTGTATATCAACCAAAATATGGGTGCTACTAACTAATGTAATAATGGTATATGTATTTCTCTTATATGTTGTTTGGGTTCTGGTTTATAATTTCAAATGTCAGTACTTTATAGAGAGTCTACTTGTTGTGAAAATTGAAGGGGAAGATGGATGACTGTGTTAGGCCTGAGTGTTCCTGTACCAAGAGGTAGATGATGATAGAGAGGAGGGACAGCAAGCATTAAGGAAGGAAGGAAGGACAGCTGAAGAATTAAAAGGGATTGGCTCTGGTCCAAAGGGGTATCATAGTACTGCCCACATCATCACAGGGAATATATACTTGCCTATGAGATATATAGTCGTAACAAGAATATAATCAGAGGTGGGAAAAATGAAAGGAGGCATGAACATCGAAGAAGGGTGGAAGAAAATAAAGCAAAAAGATGATACTGTGAGTGTGTGGAACATGTGTGTTAAATGAAGCCAGAAATTCAGTAACTACTTCACTGAATATTAACTAATGGCTGTACTGGGTATGTGAAGAAGAGAAGTACCATACCAGAAATGAAAAAAATTAAGAGAATGATGAAAAATTTGTTGAAAATAAAGATGCACTAGAAAATAGATAAAGGAAAGGACATGAAAAAAAGACATAGGCCTATGGGGGGGGGAGGACCAGAGTGTAAATAAAGGAATGATACAAGAACTGACCAGACAAACAGATAGCACTAGAAAACAGATGGGGAAGTGATGCAACAGGACAAGATGGAGAAGGAGAATACAGCAAGGAGTAGAGATTGGGAAGGAGAAATGGTGCATGGAAGAAACTAACCAACGGCTGGCGCTACACTAGATCTAGACAGTGGTGTTGTGCAAGACTAACATGGATAGAAAGAGGCAGACAAACATGGGTGCTAGGTTCAGGCGAGAGAGGGAAGAGATGCAAGACTGACGTGACTACATATAGAGAAACTGAGAGACCCGAGAATAGAAGGAGGTAAAATCAGAAGACAAGAGAAAAAAGAGAGAGAGAGAGAGAGAGAGAGAGAGAGAGTACAGAGAGCCCCCTTGTCTCACCATTATCTGGAAGAAGTCGTGTGTGAGTGCCTCTTGTACAGTGATGCGTTTGGTAGGGTCCACCACCAGAAGTTTTGAGATGAGGTCCTTAGGGGTATCTGTAGAGGAAAAGGTATATTACGTGGAGGAAGGATGGGAAGGAAGGAGGAAGGGAAGGAAGGAAGGGGAAGGAAGGAGGAAGGGAAGGAAGGAGGAAGGGAAGGAAGGAGGAAGGGAAGAAAGGAGGAAGGGAAGAAAGGAAGGGGAAGGAAGGGAAGGGAAGAAGAGGGCCTACTGTATTACATGACAAAACAAACATTGCTGTGTACTATAGTTTATGGTCCAGAAACAGAGCTATACCTTGCCTGATCTGCCCCACTGCTGCTCTCACCTGCACAACATAAAAAACAATGCAGCAAAGAAAGGAATAGGTATAAGGCCTTATGGGGCATTAGGTACTATGATGATAGAAAAAAATGTATATACAGTGTAAATATATGACAAGTATATGGAATTAAACACAAGCAAAATAAAGGAAACAATTTACTATGACATTTCAAGAAAATAGACAAATGGAGGAGAAACAAATACAGCATTACAAGATAATGAACAAATACAATGAGATAATAATTTAAACCTAAAGCATACTAATCATAAGCATAACAAAGGAGTATGATCCCACCTGTAATGTCATCCCACTCAGGTGACAGGAAGGAGTATTTGCCCTCCATAATGTTACGTAGCATCACCATCTGTTTGCGGTGCCAGAAGGGAGGACACCCCACCAGCCTGTAGTGAAAGTCATATATTAGTTAGTCAAGTGGTCCGCTGTATGGTAAACCCTTCATGTCACACAATTACATGAGTAAATACCTGCATCAACTCCTTTGTTTTACACACACAAAGAGTTGTATCTTAGTTGAGTGTTCTGCTATATGGTAGACTCTTGATGTCACACAATAAACTGAGTGGTTCACTAATGGTAGGCCTTTGATGTCACATGAATAAATACTGGTATCGACTACTTTGTTTTACACTCATTCCCTCATTGAAGACCACCAAATGTTTTCTCAGGCATGTCTCAAATGTCTTTTACATTATATTGCACTAAAAACAGAGATAGAGATAATAAGGTGCACAGAAAAAGTGAATCACAAACAGATAAATAGCCTATAAATTAAAAGACATATACATAGAATTACAGGTAGAGATAGAAAGGAGATATGCCTTCACTTGAAAATACAAAAATGATACTAATAATAACAAGATGGATCAAAGAAACTCACAGGGTGTACATGATGACACCACACGCCCACCTGAAACAGAATTGAGGAAGGAATGTTAAAACCTCAAAAAATACTCTGACAACATACAATATAAAATTAATAATGCCTTACTAACCTAACCTGTTCATTATGGGGCAAAGTTTACCCTCTTGGTTATGTGACATCTTGGTGAGTGGCAATTGAAATACAAGCGAGAATAAAACTTCAACAAATTGGATGTTACTGTACTTCAGATTAACATGTATATTCTATGACACAAATGAGGAAATATCCACATCATACAACTCACTAAGATATTATGTACCACTCTTAAATTATCCTTCAGTATAGTCTGATAATTTTCTTTTTGGTTAAAATATACCACATTAAACATTGACTATGGAGCTTTATCTAAAGTTATGCACATTCTATACGGAAAACAGTGCTACAGGTACAGTACTATATTTAAGGCTTTAAAAAGCACCAAAATTAGGCACCACAGAATTTTGCTATTTGAGTGTTAGTTTCACCAATGCAGCTGATAAAATTATGGGGATGTTTGGCACAAGCACAATCACTCAAAAAAATACAATAGTCTCACAGAGAAGTTTGATGGATGTGAAAACAAACAAAATATAATTAGCATATTTTTTATACACTGAGGAAAGTGAGGACTAAAACCATGAACAAGTTGAATGTTCTCACCTGTTAAATAAATAGGTCGAGTAAGTTGTTAAAAATGTTCACAATTTTTCATCCATTGTGTTATGTACTGTACTGTATAGCCACAATCAAATAACCACTGACGCTTTCCTTCCATCTTGCAAATAAATCAGTATCATATCAAAATATAATTATACAACACCTTCTGTCAACTCAACCACCTCAATTAATAATATGTGTGCTACACAATCATACACATGTTGTTTTTTATTACCAAGATATTTACTACAAGGAAGTAAAGTGTCGGTGGATATTTGAATGTGGCATATTGTACTCATAACACAAAATAGTAAGGATATTTTTTTGAGCGAGAGGACAACTAAAGAGATACAAATAGCTAGACAGATACTCCATCATAATTTACAGCTTATAATCTGAGCATAAAGTCTTGCCATATTAGTCAGAGCTGGGATTCCTGTTCTAAGAGTACCATTATTACCTTGCTAAGGATCATACAGTACAGCAATACTACACCCTACAGTGCATTACCCTTTATATTTTTTTACCTGGCAAAAATGCATTGGTTCTCTCAATATGTTTCTTGGCATTTTACTTTTTTCAATAAGTCAAACATTATGTAAATACATTAGGTAATTCTTTGACTTAGAAACACTGGAAACTACAAGAAACACATACTCGTACATCTTTGCCAGGGGGAAAATCTGCACTACACTATACACTAATCGTCATGCACATTTTGCTGGAAGTGGATAGTCTCTACTGGACTACAGACTCCTCCAAACTATGCTACAAAATAAACCCCCACTCAAACACTAAAGCAGTCTGTTTCCTGGCATGGTTTGGAAAAATCAACAGCTTCTTTCAATCTTACCATAAGAGATTAACTCTTTACAAGAAGCACTTCCCTAATACCAAACTAAACCTTGGCTATATAAAGTAGACTGAGCAACATATTGGAATGGCTTCACATTTCTTTACTTCACACTGCTTCCACACTACCATTCCTGAGGACACTTAGCGTGGTATTATTATACTACTTTTTCAAGGAAAACTTCTCTTCGTCACTCAGTTCCCTTTTTTTTTTTAATACGAAATGAGCGATGAAGAGCCTTTTCCTCAAAGAAGTTTAATAATACAACCCTTAGAATATACATGATAGTATTGGTGCCAGACTGCAGGGTGTTGGTCAGTAACAGTGAATGGGGTTACAATGCCACATTAATCCAGGGTGCAGATGCAACATAAACAAATTACCCTGTAATGCACATGTGAGAGTTTGGTGTGAAGCAGTAAAGAAGTACTGTAATGTTTTAGACACCAAAGCAAAAGATATATGGTAGCAATAAAAGCAAATAACATACATACAGTGCAGCTGTGTACTCGTAATGCATACTTAACAAAAGGGAGATGTCAAAATGAAATAATCATCAGTTTCATAAATCTGTTAAAAAAATTCTAAAACAAAACTATAAAGCACAAGAGAGTTAAAAAAAAGAGACAACTTTGTAAACTTAAACATTCTTCCCTTTCCATCTACAGATAGAGAGAAACAAACAACTCAAACATTTTCCTTTCTTCCCTTAGCATCTGACAGAGTTCACCACATGTCACTAAGTCACCACTCTACCATGTACAGCAACACATATACACCTTCCTGTAGGCTGTTTGGTACATGACATAACCAACAACTCAGTTCAACGATACAAAACCAGTACCGTACCAGGACACGACAGGATATGTGATGTGGTACTAAGACAGTACAAGGAGATGGACAAATACAAGAGCAAGTTGCCGAAGAAAGTTTCTTTACCCCCTGGGGTCTCTCTTGCCCAAGCACACACCTTGGTCTAGTGATGGAAGAGAGTTATGAAGGTTTGATCAATCAATCAATCATCTCCTGTAGCACCCACGGGGATGCATAGGGCCTCAATGAACTTGTGCCACCACACCTTATTCTGAGCTAACTCCTCCAAATCTCCTCAACATTCATCTCCAGCTTCCCGCCTCATTGTTCTCACCCACGTCTCCCTAGGCCTTCCTCTTCTTCTTGTACCATGTGCTACCCACCTTAATGTATCTCGTACTATCCCATGTCTTCTATACACATGACCTAACCACTTCCAACGTGACATCCTAACATATTCATCAACTGGCTGCACCCCTGTTATTTCTCTAATTCTGCTATTCGATATCCTATCCCACCACTTAATTCCTAATATTCTTCTAAGTACCTTATTTTCAAACACTAAGAATTTACGGTCCATATTCGCTGTACTGTACTATGATTCGTGACCGTAGGTTAGTATACTCCTAACCATTACTTTATACATTTTGATTTTCGTATGAACAAAAAAAAAATTTATTCTTCCAAACAGTTTTAAGCATTCCCATTGCCTGATTTGCCTTTCTTAACCTTTCTTCGTATTCTAAGGTCAAAGAACCATCCTTCGTTAAACACGTACCTAAATATTTAAACATTTCAACCTGCTTTACTACCACACCTCCAATCATACAGTCCTGTGCATTTTCCATGTTCATATTAATAATTTCAGTTTTTCCACAATTAATAACCAAATCCACCCTTAAGCCCTCTCTCACTAAACAATCCAACACCCTCTGCATCTCCTCCGGCCCATCACAAATCAAAACTATATCATCTGCATAATCCAGGTCCAAGAGCTTCCCATTCTCTCCCCAGAGTATACCTGCACCATTTTCTGTTCCAACCCTTTTCATTACGTAATCTATGACCAATACGAACAACAAAGGCGACAAGATGCCACCCTGAAGGCTTGATAGTAAAATATATTACAACGAAGATGATTGGTAGATGTGCTGTCAGGAAATTTTAATAAAAATGTACATAATGATTAGGCAACAGAGCAATATGGTCAACTAAAGGTGTGTGCTACGGTATAGAAGGACTTCCTGAAGATAAAGATTAAAGAAACTCCCTTCAGCAACTGTACATGGAACAGAATCAATTTACACCCACTTTTAGTCAGAATACTTATGTGTGTAAAGAAAGACATGTACTGTACTGCATATAATATTAAATACCTGTGTGTGTCAACCTGTGGACAAAATTAAAGGGCAGAAATGAAAGAGATTGATGCAAATGACAAATGAAAATACTGAGAGGAAAGGGGAAGAAACGAAGAGATGGATACATAATCAAACAAAAAGAAATGAGGGAGGGATTGAGAGTGATATTCATAAATAAATACACACAGAAAGACACACACAAGATAGATACAGAAATGAGAGGGGGAGAGAGAGAATGAGAGAAGGGGAGACACATACACACAGCTATAACAAATACAGTACACACAGTTATAAGGATACATTGCTAGAGAGATAGATAGACACACACTCACAGTTGAGACATATAGGTAGAAAAGAGAGAGAGAGAGAGAGAGAGAGAGAGAGAGAAATGAGTGTGGGTTGGTGAAGCAGGGATGGAGATAAAGAGAAAGTGAGTATTAAATGGATAAGAAATAGTGAGATGAAAGGAGAGGGAGTGTGGATTGGTTTGACTGGCAGACTCACAAGTCAACCGCGTGTGTATATCCCGGGATGTCCTCGTACATGGCAAATTGAAGCACCTCGGGAGCCAGGTATCCAGGCGTCCCACAAACGTCTGTTGCGGCACACGACACACACACACACTTTATTGGTTGTCAGGCAGGGTAGGGTGGGGTGGGAAGCGTTAAGGGTGTCTGCACTCTCTTACACACACACACACAGACACCACACACTTCATTGGTGGTCAGGCGGTTGGGTGGCATGGGTTAGGAATGAGTGCATTCTCTTACACATACATACACACACACACACACACACACACACACACACACACACACACACACACACACTCAGTTGGTCAGGCAGGGTGAAAAGTTAGAAGTGTTTATAATAATTATTATTCCCTCTCTCTCTCTCTCTCTCTCTCTCTCTCACACACACACACACACACAGAGGACATTCACTTTACTGACTGTCAGGTTGAGGGAATAGTTAAGGGGTTGTGTACTCTCTCACCACACAAGTATTCATATAATTATTTGAGACACAGGGCAATATATTCATTTTCTCTCTAATATGTTACAGTACTCCTTTCAAATATTAGACACCCACATTATTTTTTAATTTCAGTGGCAATGGTGAATTTTTGCAAGGATAAAAAATATGCACTACAGTATATTATGTGTGCTATGCTGAAGTGCAGGGCAGTGTACACACAAACTACTTGTACTGTGCTGTGAACCATTTATCTACAGTACACATATGGTACCAGTCATACTCACTTGCCTCACACACACTTTCAAATAACACTGTATACACTTAAGGGAAAAAGGTGTGTGGTGATTAAAAGCATGAGAAATATACATTTACTCATTCTTTTCTTCCTGAACTTTGTTAACGAACACTGAAAATATCTCCAAAACATTTTTCAACAAATCATAATAATTTAACCTGGAGTCAACTTAACCAACATGGTGAACACCTTCGTAAATATTAATTAAGCATTAAGTAAAAACAAAATATATTATGCAACATATTGCTTATTAAAGAACAGTTTCATATAAATAATAATACTTATAATAATAATAATATTAAAATAATAATGTATTTGCATGCTATATTTAAATATTTACATAGAATATATGTGTTGTGTTATAAAGGATCACACACATAATTCACAATGTTAATGAAAGAATATCAATATAACATACTGTACTGTGCCAGTGTATACCATAATGAGGTTCATGCATAATGTTGTGTGCACATGCTCATTACATGCCTTGCAGAAGCTTCATATACACTTGAGATTAATTATACAACACAGAAACTAAAAAGTTAACTGGAGTCCGTAGCAAAGGCTCACACATTACTGCCGCTACACTGGTGAAAAACTTAACACATGGAGGATCACTCACTGACTTCATTTTGCTACTGCTCTGCAGGTCTATGTATTGGATAATTATTCTACCGAGCTTATCAATAACTAGCAGCAGCAGCAGCAATCAAATGTAATCAACAGGGCTAACCTCCTCCTCCTCAAGTTCTGTTTTTTGTTTACACATGGGTCATTTTAGTTCTGTATCATGGCACCTTGTAGCATATTGTTATTCATACTATCTACCCGTCTCAATGCTTACTGTACTGTGTAGGCTAAAAGAAAATCATCAATAAAACATAGATACAGTAGATAAACTAGCTGCTCCTTTCACTGCTTATTATACTTTGTAGGCTAAAAAAGTCTTGAGTCTTTCATATGCAAAGAAACACAATGATATTTATGAATCACCATTCCTGCTGATAATACAGCAATAACATTCATTTATACTGTACTACAAAAAAATACACATTTTAGGATTTAGAGTTCATAAGGTACATAAATTTGGCCAGAGTTTCATTTCCTACAGGGGTATGTAGCTACGATACTGTACAATAATAATTACAGTAACTTTATGTTTTTCACTGGTGTTTGAGTGTATACAGTATTACATTGTTTACTGTGATTCATATATAGTAAACCCTCATTATTCACTGGGGGATTTATGGGTGTATAACATACAAAGAGGATTCACTGTACACAGATTCATTATAAACAAACACTGTAATACACACCAATGACAACAGTGAAAAACAATGGATTACCATACATACTGAATATACCAAGCCTGACCATAACCTGACTAGATAGAATCCCTTGGGTGGACCACTTGGAGTACTCACAGGTCAATCTGGTGAGCGTACCCAGGTGCTCCCTCCATCATGTTGCAGCATAGCAACTCTGGTGCCAGGTAGCCCGGGGTGCCACACAACTCTGTATGGCACACACACACACACCACCTCAACCACTAAATTTACCTAACCTGTGTATATGTATGTATATCTCTGATAATCATAGTTGTGATGGTGTGTATACACCTCTGATAATCATAGTTGTGTGCTGTTTGTGTGTGTCTGTATGTATTTCTAATAACAATTTCCTTATTAATAAATTGTTAATAAAGCAGTACTTGCCAACATAATGACAGTCTTTGGGAGGAGGACTTTCTGCTATTTTTTAATAAATATAAACAGTAACTTTGTTCATTATTTTCCTTGAGACCAAATTCTACACCGTGCTGTAAAACTAAGAGTAACATGTTGCTAGTCTTGAGCAGTGTACTAACTTGCATCTCACTCATTCATGGCATAACACATATTAGAAATTATTCTACTGTATTGAAGTCATTAGTTATCTATATATCATGTACATTGCTTTAAAAGACTACTAAACATTATGAATTACCACTACTGACATTTGGTTATATACACAGATACATACTACTGTAATTAGGAAGGGAATCGGTGTATTTTCGAGAAAAAAAAAATATATATAGTTGCACGCTCCATTGGAAAACTCAACACACAAGATATGCAAGATTTCTTGCATGGTAATGAGATAAAAACCTTGAGATTATATAAAATTAAAGAATGAATATGTAATCCCAATGAACAGTCAAGTCAAGATTCTTGTTGTCTTTCCTGTCTTGGTGGTAAAAGATAAGACTCATACCTTAGTATTTTAAATGAGAGGTATCAGTGAGAGGATAGAGTTCACATCCTGAATGAATGTGGAAATCTTCAGTAACTGCATAATATTATTGATGATGATAAATGATTGACATAACAAGAACATGCCTCAGGTTAGTGATTGTATATATATTCTGCTATAGTCCCATCATATTATATCCACAATAATTCTAATAAATAGGACTGTAGCCATCAAACACAGAAATTTATCATCTAATGGCTTATTTTGTTACAGCATCTGAAAACCACTCAAACAGAAAAGCTGAAAATCTTACTATATAGTTTTGAGGTCATATAATATTTACTGTCCGAGATATGTACAGAAGTCTTTTATAATACTGTATATGAAAGCTTTTGAGTCCGTGTGGATTCCAGATGCCGTAACAAACCCTGCCACGAATTCTACCAAACTCCAAAACAGTACATGAATATTAATAAACCCAAGTAAAATACCAATAGTAAAATACCAATAAACACAGAGAGCTACACACCTGTCAATGACTCGCCCGGGAGGAGTACCTTAGCGAATCCAAAGTCGGTGAGTTTGACATTGTAGTCGTCATCCAGGAGTATGTTCTCGGGTTTGAGGTCACGATGCACGATGCCCTTCCCATGGACGTGAGCAAGCGCCTCAAACAACTGTCGCATGATCAGTCTGTAAATAGTTCAGTCTACTACACCTGCCTGGTATATGTCCGCAAATAATTCCGAGTCTCACACACCTGTCTCATATTAGTCTGTCAACAGTTTAGAGTCTCACACACCTGTCTCATATCAGTCTGTCAACAGTTTAGAGTCTCACACACCTGTCTCGTAATCTGTCAGTAAACAATTTAAATCTCACATTCCTGCCTCTTGATAAGTTTATAAATTAATTGGTGCCTCACATAAATGCAAATGAATGAAGCGGGTATGAAAGAAGATTATGCTAGACCAAAAAAACCTTGTACAGTACCACAATAAATAAGGAGACAGCAATTAGAGATGGCAACAATTAAGGAAAAATAAGGAAAGGAGGGACAGTAGAAGAGAGAAACGGGATTGGCTTGGGTCCGAAGAGGTGCACAAACCTTTAGAGTATTGCCCACATCATTACAGGCAATACAGTACCCTCCTATGAGATTTTACCACCTGGGAACTTACTTGGTTTTCTTCTCGGAGAGTGTGACAACCGTGGTGAGGTGGTCAAACAGTTCCCCGTGCATACACAACTCAAACACCAGGAACATGAAAGTGGACGACTCAAACACATCATGAAGTTCAACTGGAAGAGATGAATACAATATAAATTGATAATACTTCCAGATAAATATTAGAATTGTACGCAAAGTGGAATCATCATCATATGTGTTAAGAAAAGCATTGGAGCATGAGCAGTGCGAGATATTGTAGACCTATTTATGTTTTTTAAAGGAACCGTGATATTATGAAAGTCTAAGATGAGGAAAGACATTCAATACCTAATAATATAAGAAATAATTTGATTCTGCCAACTGATTCAACAAATTATATATACACTACAGTGAGATATAAAAGAGATAGGCCTAAATAGAGTAAAAAAAAAAGTTTAGTTGTTGACAGTAATATGCCTCCTATGCCTATGCCTCTTGATCATATTACAGTAAAGTCTCGCATCTCACACATTTCCATCTCACGATTTTGAATCCCACGGTACTATATAATGTTTACCTAAAGTCTTATTTCACGATATAGCACACATATTTCATGAATTTGTACTGATGCATCGTGGTTGGAACTTCTATTTTACAAGCAACTTCATGATGAAATGAACTTAGAAACTGATTCACAAGTGGAACTGAAGGAAATTGGAGTGACTGTAGAAAGTGAAAGTGAATCTGGCAAATCCCAACTTACTGATATATGAATGACCAGCAACCATACGTAGCACTTCAATCTCCCGTTTGGTCGCCTCGTATACTCCTTCGTCAGAGGAGTCGCTCAGGTCAATAATCTTGGCTGCATATTCCTGCCCGGTTTCCTTTTCTGTTGGGAAGGAAAAATTACACAACTACTCTACTGTTCTTTAGTCCTATAACATTAATTATATCAATTTCATCTTCATTACTGTACTCTTGAAAAAGGAGAAATCATACCTCATCACAACAGTACCATATCCAGATTACTCTCATCTTACACATACTAATGACTCCATCTATACTTTTAAAATCATATAGAGAAAGAATAGAATGTGGGGGAGAGGTAATGTATCAGCTCATGTAGGGTACAACATATAGCAAAAATAATAACAGCCGTAAAGTATCTCACCAGTATTATGGTATTGTGTAAAATGAAATAAAATAAGTGACAATGACAACAACAACAACAAGAGTACAGTATTTCACAAGCACTAAGATAATATACTTTACATCGACATAAGTGAAAATACCGACAACAACACGAGTACCTCACCTATACAGCGTCGTACAACTGAGCATCCACCTCGACCCAACACTTCCTTGGGTTCATACTTGGCATAGAAGCCCTTGGCGGCATCACGGTCCGGCAACACGTCACTCTCATCGTCTTTCGCCATGACTACAAACTTTACCGCACAAAATGCTTAGTTTCTACAGAATTAAGATTAAAAAGACATTAGTATACTTTACACAGTATCTACTGTACTTATTTGTGAAGAAATCTGTTATAGTGACAAACAAAAACCTATCAAAAAGCAAGAGTTCATAAAGTACAACACCTTCCAAAGTACATCAAACTCTTAATTAACACACTAACATCAAACTCAGTAAATTTTTACAAGTTGCCACAACAGGATTTCACTGGAAAAAAATATATTTCCTAGAAGGATTTAGTGTGACAACCGGGACCTAACTGGGGCAGACTACCGGGACCTAACTATAAGAGGTAACTACTATTATGCAGCATTTACAGAAGAAATGGTATATAGAAAAGTGGTTTATAATAGTGAAATATAAACACGGCTAATAGTAAAAATTTTGAAATCGAATTGTGGCAACTTGTAAAAATATTCCTAAATCTGAAATCGATAAATACCAAAATACCAAATAAATAAAATAAAGTTAAAATAGCAATAAATATTTTCACGGTCTTTCATCACGTCAATATTAGTCAGTTTTAATTGCTTTGTAATTTATTTATATCAAAGAAAGATAGAGAGATAATGGTAATCATAAGAGTAATAGTAATAGTAAAAAATAGTAATAAAGAAAGTAATAATAAATAAAGATAGAGAGAGAGTCACCTTCACAGTTGACTCCTCTTCTTCTCACCTGTCTTTTTCTTTCTTTATAAGTTTTCATAAATTCAACGGGACATAGGATTCTAAACTTAACAATAAACTTTAAACAATAATCCTTCTTACTTCACTAAAAATATCCTAATTAATTTTAAATGAATAGAATAAGAATTATTACCTCGTTGTCTAAGTCTGTATACTCGAAGCATTTTATGAACCTCCTATAAATTATAACTTCTTTTTAATTGTACTTTAGTAGGATTTCCTTATTTAATTAATCCTCTTTTTATTCTCGAGTCTGTCAGTCAATCCCCTTTTTCTATATTTAAGCCTCATGGTGGAATTCTCGAGTCTTTCAGCCAATCAGGTGGCAGGTTTAATATGGTTTCAGCCAAATAATTATTTTTTTATAATTTTTATTTTGGCGGCGGCGGCGGGAAGGTGGCGGTGGCGGCGGCGGCGGCGACGACATTTTTATGTTATTAATTATTATTAATATAATTATTTAATATAATTATTTAATAATTATTAAAAAAATAATAATAATAAAAAAATATACAAATAATTTATTTAAAAAAAAAATTGATTAATTAATTATTAAAAAATGATGGCGGTGGGGCGGCGTCGAGAGAGAGGTTTAGAAGACTCATATTTTCGAACTCTGTTCAGTTGCTCTCCAACACTCCTTGTAAAGTCATGGTCTAAAGGTACGTGTCCACTTGAGAGCTGAGAGTGAAATAAATGTCGAGAGTTGGTAAAAAGTAAATGGACACAGACTGGAGAGTACTCTCGGAGAGTTCTGCGATTTATGTCGGAGAGTGATTCCTGACACTAGTGGACACAGCTCACCCACTATCCTGAGAGTACTCTCAGCCACTTTCAGTGTGTTGATATAGCTGAGAGTGAAAGGGCGGAAGTTAAATAGTGTAAATACAAGATACAACAACAAAAATAAAACATAATAATAATAAGTATAATATTTAATAATAATAATAATAATAAGCATATACAGCTGTCTTCAAAAACAAGTTTTCCAAAAAAATATTAATGTAAATATGATTATAATTTCAAAATATTGATTATTATGGATATTTCAGTGGTTTTCAAAAATATAATAATATTGTAAATAGATTATCACAAATATACTTTAATGTTTAGTAAAAGTTGACGTCAAAAGTTTGGTTTGGTTTAATTTCATATTCCATAAAATATATATATTATGTCACACACACACACACACTGAATTCACTTGAGACTCTTTACTCTCGGCGACTTGCTCTGTCTGTGTGTTCAGTGGACACGCTTCTGAGAGTTCTCGCGGACATTTTATCTCAGCGACTCTCGAGAGTGATATAGTTCTCTCAGGTGGACACGCTCTTTGTGAGTTCTCTCGACATTTATTTCACTCTCAGCTCTCAAGTGGACCCGTACCTTTAAATAGTGTAAATACAAGATACAACAACAAAAATAAAACATAATAATAATAAGTATAATATTTAATAATAATAATAATAATAAGCATATACAGCTGTCTTCAAAAACAAGTTTTCCAAAAAAATATTAATGTAAATATGATTATAATTTCAAAATATTGATTATTATGGATATTTCAGTGGTTGTCAAAAATATAATAATATTGTAAATAGATTATCACAAATATACTTTAATGTTTAGTAAAAGTTGACGTCAAAAGTTTGGTTTGGTTTAATTTCATATTCCATAAAATATATATATTATGTCACACACACACACACACACACACACACACACTGAATTCACTTGAGACTCTTTACTCTCGGTGACTTGCTCTGTCTGTGTGTTCAGTGGACACGCTTCTGAGAGTTCTCGCGGACATTTTATCTCAGCGACTCTCGAGAGTGATATAGTTCTCTCAGGTGGACACGCTCTTTGTGAGTTCTCTCGACATTTATTTCACTCTCAGCTCTCAAGTGGACCCGTACCTTAATGTACTGCAACACCTTCCAATGAGATGGCTTCGAAAAATGATTTACCGTAATATTGTCAACTCTTGACAGGCATTTCCTTGTTTAAAAGTTTTCCTTGCTTCACCACACCGATATGTTTTATGGCATATATATATATATATATATATATATATATATATATATATATATATATATATATAGCTTACCACAGTTAAAACACTTCATTTCACTTTATTTCTTTTGAGACTGAGTATGATGCAGTGTGTGAACTAGACTATACACTCGTGACAATGGAAACCTTTGGTAAGCCACGTCCCTATTACCAGTCGGCCTCAGAAATTAGTATACACCACTGTGGTATCAAGGGTTCGTAACCACTAGAACATTTAGTTCATTAATATCCTAACACCAAACTTTTATATTAATGTATTTGACTAACAGAACAATGTCTACAGTAGGATATATGTAGAATAATGACCCATTGTAATAAATACTCTGTTTACGTATTTCTGAGGCTGACTGGACGTCATACAAATTATTAATGTGTTAGGAGCTGATATGCCAGACTTTTGGAGAATTTCAAAATTCTTCCCTGACTAATAATAATAAATAAGACCACTGATGTGAGAAGCCTGGGTGGGTGGGACATACTGATGCTTTTTGTGGTTTAATTAAAGGGCTGTGTAGTCGTGTTAGCAAATTTGAAGCAACTGATTCCTCCAAACTACTCCAAGCAACAGGAAACCATTATAGTTGTCAATCTGGTCCTGTTTCATGGCATGCTTTGGAGGAATTAAGGCACTCCAATGTACTTAAATTACAGGATTCCTTAATTAACTGAGGGACGTGATAAGAGTGGTGGACGTGTGGTTTGTGTGTGTGTGTGTCCTGGACCTAAAATACAAATAATGAATGTCAGAATGTCTCCAGTACTGACCACACACGCATCCCTAATACCAAGGATAATATACTATAATCCTTGCCTAATACTGTGTGTGTGTGTGTGTGTGTATGGCACCACAAAACACCCATGTATTATTGTGTCCCGGACCAGAATACAGTGTCAGACATTGGTTAATATACTGTATTATTATAATTTATTACTCTACCTAAGTTGTGGCATGGCATTAGTTTTGGAGGAATCAGAAGCCTTCCAATCTCACCATGCATAAGAGAATTAATGTATGTATGTACAGTATGTATGTATGTATGTACAGTATGTATATATGTATGTATATGTATGTTTATATGTATGTATATATAAGTAGGAATAGGAAATAAACTCCCAGGATACTATATAGTTTGTTTATTATTAAATCGAGGGAAGATGGAAGAGCAAAAAAATACTATTAATTACTACTACTACACACAAATAATAATAATAATAATAATAATAATAGTAATAATGTAACTCACTATAAATAATAATATATGGCGCGTCCAAAACCCTCTCCTATTTGTTTTGTTTTTTACTATAGATGTTATTTATATATCTATTTAATTTTTTTAATTATTGATGTTCTATATTTATTTATTTTGATTTTCTCTATTTCAGAAAAGGTGTGACAACAATAAATACAAGAGTGTGATTAAGAAATATAAAAGGGGGTATAGGAGTAATTACAGTGTTGGTAAATGGGGAGTAATACCCCCTCCTTAATTACCCCCTTAATTAATTATAGAGAAAATTCAGCTTTTTCAGTTTTCAAGGTAAGACACAGATTGACTTAAACACTGTTCAATAATAATAATAATAATAATAATAATTTTATGCCTGTATTAATACCATTAAAAAAATAAATAATAATAATGATAATAATAAACATTACCTCAACATAATTAACTACCTCATTATAACACTTAGAAAGATAGAATTAAATTAATAACCAAGCACAAACTAATAATAATAATACAGTAATGTGATTAAAGGGTAGGCCTACCGTAGTGTGTGTTATCTACGAGGCCTTCGTATCGGTACCACGCCACCATCGTATGCACCATGAATGTTCTTGCATATACAAAGAATTACCCCTATTAAAATATGTGTTCCGGCTGGTTAAAATTATCTGTCTAATCTCAGGTTATATTATTTCTTCATTAATTTATACAACATCATTACCACATTTTCCCTTAATTATTTTCTGTACTTAATTTAATATTCCCTTGGGCATTTGTTTATTTTATCTTTATCTTGTCTATACTGATTCATTCATTTTTACAACCTTTAATTATTTTTGTTTTGTTTCTAAATATTCCCTGGGTACGGGTATGTGTTTATTTTCTCTTTCGTTGGTCAGTTCATTAATTATTCTCTCATCATCATCGTCTTCTTCTTCAGTGTGATTGTTGACATTTTCACAACCCTTACTTACTTACATACATACATACATACAGTACTTCTCCTTTCGTCTCGTCACAACATACAGTACTCTGCTCATTACATACAGTACATACTTCTCATTTCGTCTCGTCACAACATACAGTACTCTGCTCATTACATACAGTACATACTTCTCATTTCGTCTCGTCACATGATTTCTCTGCTCATTATTTTTCCTTCTTATGTTAAATTCAAAGTGGTTAGTGGCTGGATAAAGAGATACTGTAGATGCTGGTTAAAAGAAATGTTATAGGATATTTAGGATGTTGGGGTATTAAGGTATATAGGATGTTGATATTGGGATGCTTATTGGTTATTAGGATATTTAGGTATATTGGGATGGTGTAAAATTGAAATGGTGGAATATTGGAATGGTGAAATATTAGTTTTTTTAGGTGATTATTATTATTATATTGGGTTTAGGTTGAGGCTCAGTTCACCGGGAACCGAACATATTTAGAAATTGTTTGCTCTATTCCTGAAGTGACTGCTCTGACCACCACTGAAGTTAGTGTTGCGTGAGTTAGTGTTACGTGAGTTACTGTTACCTGGGTTGGGGTTGGGCCTGCCTCTTGTCCTCTTGCTATCAATGAATTTGAGTAAGTCATCATTATCCTCACATACAACAGGTTTCTTGTGATAACAGGCAATATCATGCCACTTAATACCATCCTTATAGATGTTATTCAGTACACCCATACAGGACTCACTAGTTTGGTTAATGTCAAACTCAGCATTGTCAGGTTGGCTGGCTCCTGTGTGTCCGGTCTGGCTCCAGGGTTGGTAGTTCCAGCCTGAGGGGGTTGAGTTGGTGGGGGCCATCTTGGTGTTGGTGTTGGACCAGAACCAACCCAGGACCTTTTTGGGTTTGAGGTCTTCACGCTCACATCCATCGAAGTCACAAAGACGGCCAGAGGTCCAGATGTATGTTAGGTTGTCTGGAAACAAAATATAAATAATAAAGTAAAATAAATAAATAAATAAAAATTAATGATAATAATAAAAATAATGAAAAAGTTGAGGAAGGATGTAAAGAAATTCTCATTCTCTCTCTCTCTCTGTCCAGTAGGTATATGTAACCCCATTACTCTCAGTCCACTAGGCATATGTATCCCCATTACACACACTCACTCTCTCATGACCTCACTAAAAAACACACACTCTCTCATTCACATGTACAGAAATATAGTTTTCTAAATAGAGTAATACTGTAGATGAATGGAATAAATTACCGGAAGAAGTGGTGTGTGTCAAAAACATACATAACTTTAAAGAAAAATATGATAATTGTGATTTAAAATACGGGACATTACGAGCTTGACTCAATCCTGTAAAGATACAAATAGGTAAGAATAAATAAGGTAATACAGTAATATCCCTATCAAACCCAAACACTCACTCTTTTCAACAAAATTGAAGATCATGTCATTTTCCTGTTTGGTTTCCATCCCGACGGCATCCATACACCTCTCACGACAGATATTACGAGCCTCCAACCAATTAAACTTCTTTGGGGCTCCATTCTGGTCCACGAAGTTGTTGTCGTTTTTAATGTCCCCGGTGAAGAAGTAGTTGTGG